>CM053597.1:216276576-216326289 GCA_028646575.1 Pseudocheirus occidentalis
TTTTATGCCCTAGTACATGGTCTATTTTTGTGAATGTGCCATGTACTGCTGAGAAGAAGGTATATTCCTTTTTATCCCCATTCAGTTTTCTCCAGAGATCTATCATGTCTAGCCTCTCTAAAATTCTATTTGCCTCCTTAACTTCCTTCTTGTTTATTTTGAGGTTATATTTATCAAGTTCAGAGAGGGGGAGATTGAGCCCCCCACTAGTATCATTTTGCTATCTATTTCCTCTCCTAGTTCCCTTGACTTTTCCTCTAGGAACTTGGATGTTATACCGCTTGGTGCATATATGTTAAGTAATGATATTGCTTCATTCTCAATGGTGCCTTTTAGCAGGACATAGTTTCCTTCCTTATCTCTTTTAATTAGATCTATTTTAGCTTTTACTTTATCTGAGATGAGAATTGCTACCCCTGCTTTTTTTACTTTAGCTGAGGCATAATATATTCTACTCCACGCTTTTACCTTTATCCTGTGTGTCTCCCCTTGTTTCAGATATGTTTCTTGTAGACAGCATATTGTAGGATTGTGGTTTTTAATCCATTCTGCTATCCACCTCTGTTTTATGTGAGAGCTCATCCCATTCACATTCACCGTTATGATTACTATCTGTGACTTTGTCTCTATCTTATTCCCTCCCCTGTTTTTATCTTCATGTCTTCCTTCACAATATTTATACAAATGTCAGTATAAACAGGTCTTCTCATAAAGGAATGTAAACAGTTTGCTCTTATTGAGTCCCTTTATGTGCATGTGTGAGCATCTGTGTGTGTGTATGTAAGTGTGAGTGTATGTTTTCCTTGTTTACCTTTTTATGTCTTCCTTGCATCTTGTAAGTGGAGATCAAATTTTCCATTGAGCTCAGGCTTTTTCAAAAGGAAAGCCTGGAAGTCCTTTATTTCATTAAATGACCATCTCTTTGACTGAAAGAATATGGTCAGTCTTGCCGGGTAGTTGATCCTTGGTTGCAGTCCTAGCTCTTTTGCTTTACAAAACATGGCATTCCAATCCCTCTGGTCTTTTAATGTAGCAGCTGCCAAATCCTGTGTAATCCTGACTGTAGTTCCACGATATTTAAATAGCTTCTTTTTGGCTGCATTCAGTATTTTCTCCTTGACTTTGTAGCTCTGGAGTCTGGCTACAATATTTCTTTGAGTTTCAATTTGAGATCTCTTTCAGGAGGAGATTGGTGGATTCTTTCAATAACCATTTCTCCCTCTAATTCTAGGACCTCAGGACAGTTCTCTTTAACAATTGCTTGGAGGATGCTGTCCAGGCTAGTTTTTTCATCATGGCTTTCTGGTAGGCTGATAATTTTTACGTTATCTCTCCTGGATCTGTTTTCCAGGTCAGTTGTTTTTCGAGTGAGATATTTTGTACTTTCTTCTAATTTTTCAATCTTTATGTTTTGTTTGACTGACTCTGGTTGCATCATAGAGGCCTTAGCTTCAATTTGTCAGATTCTAATTTTTAGTGAATTATTTTCCTCAGCTAGTTTTTGGAGTTCCTTATCCATATGTTCATTTTTCATTTTTAGGGAGGTATTTTCTCCGGTTAGATTTTGGATCTCCTGTCCTAGTTCTCCAATTTTGTTTTTCAAAGATTTGATTTCTTCAGTGAGATTTTTTTTCCAATTTGGTCACTATCTCTCTAATTTCATTTTTAAAATCTCTTTTGAGATCCTCCAAGAAGGCTCTTTGGGCTTGAGACCAATTTGCATTTCCTTCTGTGGTCTCCAGTGTGAGTACAGAGTCTATGTTGCCTTTTATATTTGTTTGTTCTTATTCACTATAAAAAGATTTGATGGTCCTAGCCTTTACAGTTTCATTCTTCCACATTGTGAGCACCTGTATCCTGGATTTTTGGAGTGGATATCTGCTTCTGGGGTGCTGGACTCTTGAGCTTCTCAGGCTGGGAGGTAGGGGCTTGGTAGTTGTAAGCTCTGAGTGTGTAGCCTCAGACCAATACCAAGACTCTCAACGATTCCCCTGAGTTACCCTGAGGCTTACAGAGTAACTTGTGGGGGTTGGGTGGTCTAGCTCCTTCAGGTTTCAGAGTCTGTGTCTCTGAGCTACAGCTCAAGCAGGTTCAGAGCAGGCTACAGCTGAAGGCCCGAGGCAGAGTTGTTGTTTGCTGATTGGCCCAGTGGTACTAAATTGGCTTTTCTTGGTAGGGCCTGCTGGCTCCATCCCACTGGGCTTAGACTTTGTACTGTCTTCTTTCCCCTTTCCTCAGTCGTGCCCAAGCCTGAGACTGTTTCCACTAATTCAAGATTTTACTCTGAGTGGGACATTTAATTTAATTCTGGACTTTTCTGAGTCTGGGAGGGAGGATCAGAGCCACTAAACTTTATTCCTCCATCTTGGCTTCTGGAAGTATGGGTATATAAGTTTAAACATCCAGATTACCCCCGCAGAACCTGCTGACCCTGCTGTGGGCCTCAAGTTTTTTCCTACCCAGTTCGATGATCCTCTGTTCTGTGGTGAGACGGCCAGGCTGGGCTGGGTGAGTCTGCTGGCTGCCTGGGGCTTTTTCTCGGTCTGCTGTTCTCTGCTCTCAGCTCCACGTTGGCAGGGCTTCCTTGTGCTCAGCATTCTCCTTACCCCAACCTGAGTAGGCACTTTCCTGGGCTGGGAATCTGCTCCTCTCAGTCTCACAATGGGTTCTGTCACTCTTGAATTCGTTCAGATTCACTTTTTAGCCTTTAGTGATAGAATGACTCCTGCTGCGGCAGCTTTTCCTGACCGCCCTGGGGCCAGGCCGAGGTTTTGGGCTGGACTGGCCTTGGCTCCCCATCTGTCACTATGGGCCCCTCCTGCCAAACTGCCTTCAGAGAAAGATGGGTTTTCTGTATTTTTGTGGGTTTTAGAGCCCCCAAATCTGTTTAGAATTGTATTTTATGTGTATTTAAGGTGGCTGCTCTCTCCTTCTAGGCCTAATCTGGGGTGAGGAACCTGTGGCCATAAGGATGTGGCCTGAAGGTCACAGGTTCCTAAGCCTTCGCCTAGGACTCGAGATCGAGCAGAACAAGCCCCATCTCTCTTCTACACAACAGTCCTTCTAATACTTAAGGTGGTTATCACATCCTTGATAAGCTTTCTCTTCCCTTCAAAGATGCTTCTTCAGCACTGTCTTTAGTCCCTTCTCCATGCTGGTCACCATCTTCTGGTCATTCTCCATCTTGTTTATGTCTGTTCTAAAACCTGGCCCAAGAGCATTATGCTAAACCTGCAGAGGTCATCCTCTCAGGGAAGAGGGCAGTGGGATTCCTGCTTCCTTTGTCCTGGATGCTCAGGGCTGTCTTAGTGAGGTCTGAAGTAATATTAGTGATTTGAATTTGCTCATCCTGCTCCTTATTGCACTAGCTTAAAAGAACACAAGCATCTACCTGAAAAAAAATATATTCATGTTCACTCTCTACTATCACCTCAAGGCATGAATTCCCCCAATTTTCAAATGCCATGTGGGGGAGCAGAAAAGAAGCTAAAAATAATATTTTAGAACAGATTGGGGAAGTCTGCCCCATAGATGCCTATGGATCCCTTTTCAGAATCATGTTTTTAAAAGCATAAAATATATTAGGATTACAAAAGAAATCAATTATACTGACATTTCATTATTCAAATATTTAAAAAAAAACCAAGTTCATGGATCCCAGATTAAGAACTCCTGTTTCAGAAGGTGCCTAGGAGAATAGTTATTGCCATGGGGACTTTAATAAAAAGGAATAAAGACAGAACCATAGGATTTCTGGATGATGGCCCCTTTTTCCAAATTTTTTTTAAATTTTTAAGTTATGAGCTCCTGATTACTGGCCTATTTCCTGCTTTGGAACCAGTTTAGCAATCTACCAATGAAGCAAGTCAGTTCAAGAAAGAGTAACATGGAAAGTCTTGGCTATGGTGCATTTTTTAGATGCTATTTGCCTAATGATACCACCCCAAAAATCAACTCATATGAAGAGTTTTCATTTTAACTCACAGGAAACGTGAATCAGCAAAGGCCTAGGCTAGCATCCTATTCTACTGTCCTCTCTGTCTTTCCCCAATGGCTGCCCATAGAATCTCTGCTAATTTCAAGAAATGGTTTGAAGAGATCTAAACTTGCTTCATGGAGCAAAGCTGAGAAGACAGTCACTTAAAAAAGATGCATTTTTGGATTTATTCTCCCTGACAGTCCTTGCTCATTTAAACCCTTGGTCTGGACAGGATCTTTACCAGTTATTGTTAACCTGACAACTCTTTGCTCCTTCCATCATATTCCTCCACCCACCCATGAAAGGCCCAGAGTTGTTGCCTTCCTCACCCACAGATCTTCTGGAAGGCATGGGTCAGTGAGGAAGAGAGAACAGGAGAGGAATAATTTACCCTTCTCCTTCCTTCTCAATGTCCAGGATACTTCTTTTCCCAACCTGCACTGTCTTCTCACCCTTAGCTCTCAGAATACACTTACGAGGGGCCTGGGGATGGGTTTCTGGGGTTTCTTTGAGCCCAGCTTCTTCATGGCATTGTAGTATTTTTTCTGTTCTTCAGTCATAAAGATGTCTTGACCTCCAAAGTAAAGGAAGGAAAGAGAGGACAAGCCATTACAACTTGTGCTCAGATAACTAGCCTTTTTATTCTTCCACTTTGAATGCCCCCCCTCCACAGTGTAGCTTTAAGGAAGTAATACTGGGACATCAGTCCTATTTAGGGAAAGCCTGCGGGGATCTGGCTTGGTCTGCCCTTCCCTTGAGTTCTCTCAGATCCAACCTAGAGAAAACCCAACCTACTGTGTGGCTACTGAGTTCTTCTAGTCTCTAGGTGGTCAGGGAAAAAGTTCTAGTCTTCCCAGAGACTGCCAAGACTTCTCTACACTGAGCACCTACTCTCAGGAGCATGATAACTTTTGAAATAAGTATAAATGTTTTCAGAACCATGTAAGTATATCATGGACATGCTTTCTAAGAGGTACATAGAATAAAAAGTGAAAACAACATAGAAACAGAAGTCATTCTAAAGTTAGAAGACTTCCCACGGCCCACTTATTTCAGGCAATATTTAATACCTCAAACACCTATTTTAACAAAACAAATTAGAGATCTGTAGTTGAAGCTGACTCATAAAATGAACGAAAGTCTTCTACACCAGCCTGAAATCAGTGATCTATAATTGGCAAGAATAAATCAAACTTTATTACAGCAATTCACCGTGCCTGGTGCATAATAGGCGCTTAATAAATATGAGTTTATTTATTGATTCCTATTTCCTATTCCTCTCCTATAACTCTTTTTTGGGGGGTGGAGGGTACGCAGGATGATTCTCTCTGGTTCTGACTACCAGATGATAGGATAAGTAATGAAAATATTCAGGAGCTGACAAGAGAAGGGAGGAGAAACAGAAAACCTGATCATCCTCATGCTGCATAATTAACCCCTGAAACACCACAAATGACTGTTAATGACCATGCCAGTGAATAGGGCGTCCTCCCACAAGGGCCTTCCTGTCCCAGGCTGGGTCGGGCTCCATGACCTCTGATCTTCCCTCTTCCAGCTTCCAGGTTCTGAAATTCTGTGAGTCAGGAGAGGGAGCTGCACTTGCAGGGGGCCCAGCCTCCTGCCTGGCATACGCAGGACAGTTGGGGGCTCAGGTAAGCAGGGTGTGGGCTGGCACCCGGGGTGGGGGAAAGACCTATCTTTTTCTTTTGTTGATTGAAGTTGTCAATGATGACACCAATGAACAGGTTCAGGGTGAAGAAGGAGCCAAAGATGATGAAGATCACAAAGTAGATGTACATGTAGATGTTATCTTCATATTTGGGCTGCTGTTCAGGCTGCCACGAGACAAGAGAAAACAATTTCAAAGTCAAGTTCCCCTCAGAACTCATGTGTTTGCGTACGTGCGTGTGCGTGTGTGTGTGTGTGTGTGTGTGTGTGTGTTGGGGGGAGCTACAGCTTTTAGATTGTGACATGAGAAGCAGCAATGTCTGTCCTGCCCTTGGTCATCTCCATTGTGGTAGGGGACACTACATGGTGTTTGTTCTCTCTTATTGCTGAACAAAGAAGAACACTTTATGCTTCTCATTAGACTAGTCCAAGAGTTCTGCGGATAAAATAGGCCTCTCCTGATCAAGCCTCCCACGGACCAAAGAGGAAATCTAGGGAGATACACCACTCTGCTGGGCATGGATTTGCGCAGTGGGTCCTGGATGCCAGCATCCTCCCTGGGCCAAGCAGAAATCAACATCTGGAGCCCAAGTAATGATTAATCAACTGGTGCTAACCTAGAAGATGATGGCCTTTCAGGTGGAAACTAGAATCTGTAATAAACATGCAATGTAATCAATGCCCCCAGATGCTAATCACAAACCTTTTCAGAAACACATTCTTAGACTAAATTCACCCTTTCTCTCCACTCTTGCTTTCCATCCAAACCAAGAGGAGATATGCTGTGTCATCTTGCCCTTACCTTTCGGGAATCCACAGCTGCATACATGATGTCCATCCAGCCTTTGAAAGTCGCCTGACAAACAAAGATCGTCATTAGATTGTGCAGGCAGCAGCCCGGCCTGCTTTGGGATGGGGAGGAAGGACGAGCTGAAGCGCCATGGTTTAGGTAATTCTCAAAGAGGCTGGAGTCTCAGGGAGCCCTCAGGAGGGAAAAGTCTTGCTCTGTGGGAGTTCAGGTACATTCTGCCTTGGACACAACATTTCCCAACTGATTGTTAATCTGGTTCCCAAGGGAGTATTGTTCAAGTCACTAAGTACAATCAGCCTGGAAAAGAACTACATTGATACCTGGGCGAGGAATAGATGTTTCAGTTAGTCTAAAACTTAGACAAAAGGAGTATTTTGCTAAAATTTAAAAAAGGAAAGAGAAAGCCTACAAAATGGACCTGAGGGTAAGGTGACAGTGAAGCAAAAGTAATGAGGTCACACCACTGTGCCTATGGATGCTTGGGTCAGCCCCAATGGGCACCTAGTCTCTGAATTAAGGGCACTTCAAAAACATTTTGCAATAAACAACAGGGGTGTGAAAATGCATGATCATATTTTAACAGCATCTAATTCCTGCCTACCCTCCTACTTAACAAATACACTTTATCTAGAGCAGTGGCCTCAGAAATCTTACTGTTAGCTCCTCCCTTCTTGTCTCTAGTCAAGATCTAACCTAGTTATGAGAAATGGTTAAGAAGTTGGGGGTCAGGAAGAAAACCAGGCATGGCAGAATGAAATTCTGTGGGATGTTCTGTAGTAACAGGATAAAACTATATGTATACACATCTGTAAATATCTATCATATATTATACACATACGTACATATATATCCATTATCCATTCCCTATCAAGTCAATCTTCCCTAGAATTTCAGTGACCTTCCTCTGGTGCTGAGCATGAAGCTGATTTTGAGTGACCGTTTCAGAAAACTACTCTACACGAGGACGCTGCCTTTGTAATTGTCCACTCTAGGCATTTATCTGCACAAATTATGCATGACTTTTATACAACTGAGCATGTACGCTAGGATCTGTCTTGAACTCCGCTGCCCCTGATGGATCTGACTTGCTTCTTGACAGCCCAGAGAGAATGGGCAGCCTTTCCCTCCCATCTTTAAGCCACCAGCTTGTTATATCTCCGTCTGTTTTTTTCTTTTGAGCAGTTGCCAAACAGAAGAATGCTGCCAAGCTATAAGAGAAGAACTCCTTTAAATAAGATCTTAAATGTTAGAAGGTTCTTTGGGAATTAATACTATCTGACATTTACATTTCTAATGCACGCTAAGGTTTTCAAAACCCTTTACACACAATTGTCTCACTGGATACTCTCAACCAACCCATGAGGTAATACTTCATTTCCTCTGTTTTACAGAGAAGGAGAGTGAAGGCTAGAGAGGGTATAGAACTTGCTTGTGTTCTAGTAAGTATCTACTAAGTAAGTACTACACACTAGTAAGTATCACAGGCCACATTTGAACCTGGATCTCTCGTGAGTCTAAGTTTAGAGCTCTTCCCACTATATCACACTTGCAAAGAGATAATTAGGATGTTTGCTCTGGGAGGGCTTTAGAAATCATTAAATTAGCCTGGGCCTTTGACCTCAGGAAAGCCATTTGTGACCTTGCTCATGAACCAGGTGGGCATACCCTAGAGTTGAGGAATATCAGAACTTACCACCTGGAGAAGAGCCAGATATCCTGCCCCTACATTGTCAAAGTTGATCTTCACATTCTTCCACCGGATCTCGGTGGAGTTACCATCCATGAGGGCTTCACAGTCTGATTTATTGTTGACTTCCTCTATCTCAAAGCGGTACTCCGATGTTTCATTGAAGCAATAGTGGTACTTTCCTGCAAACAGGTTCACCCCCATGATGCTAAAAATCAGCCAGAAGATCAGGCACACCAACAGAACATTCATGATGGAGGGGATGGCACCAACCAGGGCGTTCACCACCACCTGCATTGGAAAGGGGGAGAGAGCTTAAACATGGAGGGAGGCTCCAAGAGCACATTTCCTTATTTCCAGAAGGGGAATGATATTGTGTGGCTTAGGCTGGTCAGGAGACCAGTGTTCTCTTTTGGAGCGGTTATACCCTGACAGTTCCACAGGGAGGATTAAACCTATCCAGACCTGTGAACTGTATTTTGGGAGCATTTTAACGAAATGTGCCATAGTTTCAATTCAAATTAATTCTCCCACCCAAGTTGTCCTGAGACGTCTTTCCCAGGCAGCAACTTTCTAGATTGACAGACTACTCAGCCTGTTCTCCCCAATCCCATATCCTTTGTAAAATATGGCCATATCTGGGAAATCCCAGAGCAATGTCAAGCTTCCCACCTGCCTTAACAGACATTCCCCCACTGTAAAACAAGGTGTGATCACTCAAGATCAACCAGAGAACTGCCTTTTGAAGATAACAGTGAGTCAGTGAACAGTACATAGAGTCTTTCTGTGACTATGCAAGACAGTTATCTTGTTTCAGGCAATAGCTGAGCATGCATATTTTGCAGGCTCAAGGAAAAAAGCTATATTCCCTCTACCGAATAGTCAAATGGAATTGGAACCATGTGCTTTTCACGTAGGCTCTTTCTCCTTCATGGTTTCTAACTTTATATTCTGCTGAGTTTCTGAGAGCTGCTTCTCACACAATGAGCCAGCCTTTGGTTCACTGGACAGTCTACACCCTACCCTGTCTGATGCTGATGTCCCTTTGTTGGGTCTAAGCCTGACCTGCTTCTTCAATCTCATTTTTAAATGTCATAAAAACCCTTCAGGGAGCCTCCGATAGCTAACCAAAAAAAAAAAAAGGGTATCTGTTGGTGACCAGTGATTATAAGCCCCAAAATCAGAAACCAGGAAAAAATCATTACTTTTCAGTTCCTAGGTCCTTTATTTTTGTTCACAATGTAGGTGATGAAAATAACCAGCACTTAGATAGCACTTTAAAACTTGCAAAGTAGCTGGCCATTATTTCCACTTTTTATGTCACTTTTCACTAGAAGAATTCAAAGCACTTTAAAAAACGATCATATGGTATGAAAAAATACTCTGCTGGTACTCAGGGAAATCTCAACTCTAGTCCCTCCCTAGTGCATTACTCAAGAAGATCTGAGTTCAAATTTGACCCCAGACACTTACAAGCTGTGTGACTTTGAGCAAGTCACTTAATCTCTGTTTTGCTTCAATTCCCTCATCTGTAAAATGAGGATAATCAGATCATCTACCTGCCAGGACTGTCATGAGGACCAAGTGAAATGACAATTGTGAAACCATTACTTAGCACAGTGCGTGGCACATAGTACAGCGCTACAGAAATGTTAGCTATTATCATGATCATTTTCAAACTGCTTTTCCTAGTTCTTCTTTAGAGGAAATGTAACCATTTGCTCACAGCACAGATAAACCAAGTGTGATCTGCTTTCAGTCAACAAACATAAGAAGGAAAGTCAGTGACCTAGCTCTTGTCTTAGACCTCTGGGCAGGGTTTTCTTTTTTTTTCCCCCTTATCTCACAGACCTCTGCAGATGGCCCTGTTACTCTGCAGAATGTGGTATTTTTGAGAAAGATCATCTGCTCTTTCCAAGGAAGAATATCTTCCTTCTATCACAACCTATGGGCCGGATGCTCATATTAAAACGTGCGTTGTGGATATCTCCAATTTATGTGCTCTGTTTGGGAGGTGAATGTCTCTTAATTTTGTGACCAAAAGAATCTCTCCAAGATCCACTAGTTTAGTTGTTTGAATTTCACTGGTATAAAATTGTCAAATTAGTCTAGGCAGAGAAAAATCTAGATAATTAAAATCCACAGACAATGTGCCAATTTCATTTTAACCAACAGCTTCAATTTTGCCCCTCACTAAATTTTCCTCTTTTCTTTTTAAAAACAAAAACAGCTAATAAGTTATAAAACAGGTTTGATTTCAGTTTCATTTCTTCCTGTTGCCCTCGCTCACTCTTTGGCAGAGGAATGACCACGTAGGAAATGAGCATAGGAAGAAACAAGAAGGAAAAAAGTGGGAACAGTGAAGGGGCTCGATACTTCCCGAATGAACTAACCAACCCCTAAACCACAATGAGACTAAGTTGCATAAAGATTCCAAAATTTCACTTTGGGGCCCAATTCAAGACCTTGTAACTGGTGTATGGGAAGATAGCCCTCTGAGATAGACACCTTGGAAAGTCTGTAGGAAGCCCAGCTAAACAAAAGGTTACAAACGTCAAACACACTGCTTTCTTAACTCAGTTAGGAGACTACTAAGCAGGAAGACTCCTCTGACTCTTCTTTAACCCAGTCTGATTTATACAAGTATATAGAGGCAATTACTCGATAACTGTGTATGTGCCGCAGCTGAACGTGCCCAAAGAATGGAAGAACTCTCGGCTGATTTGTTAACTGATCTTTCAGTTCTGTTTATAGTCTAATGTCTAATTATTATTATTATTATTATTATTATTATTATTATTATTTTGTGTCTGCATAGGACTTTGAGCTGGAAGCAACTTCTTTTTTATGGTAATTTTTTTTGGAGGGGGAAGGCAAGGCAACTGGGTTCAAGTGACTTGCCCAAGGTCACACAGCTAGTTAAGTGCCAAGTGTCTGAGGCCGGATTTGAAGTCAGGTCTTCCTGACTCCAGGGCTGGTACTCTATTCGCTATGCCACCTAGTTGCTCCTGGAAGAGACTTTTGAAGTCATCTCATCTAATACTCTCATTTTAGAGATGGGGAAACAGGTCAGAGAGAAGTGAGCTGCCCATATTTATATAGGGAATGATGCTGGGACTCAAATCGGGGTCCTTTGACTCTGAATCTAGGGCTCTTTCCACCACACCAAGTGGTTTCTTATAGTCTTTTTTCCTTTGGTCAGAGGCATGAAAGACAGGGTAGACCCGAATGAAATTCAAATATGAACATATTATGTAAAACAGACTCATTGATCAGCACACTCATTTACTGGCAATCAAGGAAGCCATTTTATTCTCAAATTAGCCTTATGAATAGAAGAACAAATGCAGAAAGAATTCATGAAGGTGTTCATTGTTGTTCTCTATTCTGGAATTAGCTGACAAGCTATGATACATAAAGAGAGTTTTTCTATTGTCTGCCTCACTGGATTGCACTAGTGTGTTAGCACTTCAAAGGACTGGGATCCACGTTGATTTCTCATTCCAATTTCCTAGTCCCCAGGATTTAGTATAGCATGGGGACATAACAAATGTGACTTCATACTTTCCTGCTGTGATCGAAGAATCAGGCACTCAAATATATTTGAACTTTTATCCTTTAAAACTTCCTGTGTGGCCATCCAGCCACTGATTCAATGAAAGTACTCCGCCTTTACATAGACTTAGCTAGATGTGCTAAGTATTATCAGTGATGATTAACGGAAGTCAGGTTGTACCAAACTGCAGACAGTCTTCTCATCTAGCTGATGACACCCCAATGAAATGTGTACAGATTCTTATTCTACTGATAATGAGATTAAATCCCAACATAGGTCATTGTCCTAAAACCCTGCCCTGCAATCTCTCTGTGGTACTTAGCACATTGTAAATGCTCAATAAATACATCAAATCTGTCCATTTTTAACATCTGGCAGAGGGAACATGGCTTTCCAGTGCAGACTGTGCATTGACAACTGACGAGGATGCATGCATGTATCATAGCACTACTATTTTGTGTCCTCAACAATTTAGTAGCACATCAAAATCTTTAGAATGCAGACTACTGTGAAGGAGAGAAAAGCAAAGAACCACACTGTGGATTTCCTTTGCCAATAGCACAAGCATTTCAGATTTCTGGACTTTGGCTTGAGGAAGGAGAAAGAGAAAGAGAGAGAGAGAGAAAGAGACTGTGGTCAGTTCCCACCAGATGGGGTTGGGGGCATCTATTTCTTCTCAAAAATGAAAATGAAGCACAGCTGCTTTGTTAGGGTCAGAGCCCTGATTTAAAGTAGCACAGTGACAGTGGAGCCCATTGGTGGCGGGTGTGTTCAGGTGATGAGGATATTTAAAGATTTGGGGGGATATCTCAAAATTCTGGCTTAAAAGGGAAAGCAAAGGTAAAAACAAGAACTCTCCCCCCAAAAACAATCCTTGAATACATTTGATTTTGGAAGTTCCCGTTATTGCATGGGAACTCTGATGCCTGGTGAGAGCCTACTGGCTGCCTTCAAACCTGGCCCATGTAGGTTGCTTTCTCGGGACCTGCCTGGGGACTAACTGCATGATGAGCCTGAGTCCTCTCCATCTTCTCTGCTTCCACACACATCCTCCCTTGTTCTCCAATCAATATCACTATTTGCTGCATTATCCTGACAGTCGTGTAGTAAGAATAGAGGTTGCTACAAGACACAAACCCAAATGTTGTAGAGGATGCATTTATGGAACAATTTCCTACACTGGACATTTACCATTTAAAAGTCCAGGTGTGGTAGAGTACACAGCCCATCATCTCTGGAGACAATCTGAGCAGGCAGTTTCACTGCCCTTACATTCATTTGAATAGCACCAGTAAGAAGCTTTCTCTAATTCTGACAGTCCATTCTGAGCTTTCTGGCTCATAAACTTTGCCTGGAAGCTAGCTGGAAGGAAATGCTTGTTTTGAGATGGGGACTGGAGCCGGCTGGAGAGGAGGGAAGAGAGGAGTGAGGAGGCAAAAGATGGGGGTAGGGCCAATGAAAGAGCCCATTCTACATTCAGATAACTTCTGAATGAGCCAGCTGTTACTGGCCAGAAAGCCAGAGAAGACTTTTCTATGAGAAGCTGAAAAGCTTCTAGGCAATGGAATGTGAGAGAACTAAGGTCTATTATGCACCTTTCCTTAGCTTTCTGTGTGTACTACAAGCCTAATTCAGGACAGCAGTTTTCAGTCTACCAGAGTCTATAGCATTGTGGGCCAACTGAGCAAACATGTGCATGTAAGCAACATGTGCTGGATTTCAGGACTTTTAAAGGCTTACATAGTCCACATATCACATTGCTAAGGTAGTCTTTGTACTGCGCTGACATCAGCTCGGGGATCATTAGCCCCCTTTCCCATGACTCTGAGCCAAGCTGAGAAGAGGGCTCTGGACACTCAGCCCCTTGCCCTATCCACTCACTACAAGATATTCCCTCTCCTTATAGAGGCTTGGTTCTGAATCATAACACTGAAGTGAAGACACACATTCTAAAAACTCTCTTATCTATAGGAGGAAGACATGGAATTTCAAGTTGATCAATTCAGACATTCAGGAGTGGAATCCATTACAATAAGCTGGTGGAGAACTAAGCTTCCAGAACCTTCCATAGATTCATGGCAGATGACAAGGCAACTTACACTTAGGAGACCCAACTGTGACTGTGCTACAAGAGGGAAATGAGGTTGTTGCAAAAGGTAGTTGGTAGGATAAACACAATAAACTCTAGAAAGACACAGTGAAACCTTGAGCTTCCTGTTCCTCTTTAGGCAGGTCCATGGCATACTAGAGAGTGATTCCAGGACAGGAAGCAAATTCAGAAACCCTGTGCTGGCAGATGGTCTCCCAAGTTTGCTTGCTTCACGTAACTATTACAACTGTATAATTTTCATTTTTGGATTTCAGAAGGCAAATCCAACCCAAATGATCTTTTTGAGAAATTCTGAACATTCTCTACATATCCTCTGGTTTGCTCTCCTGCATGCATTTGATATCTGAATGGAAACATGAATATTTTTTGGCCTCATGAAGGGTAACAGACCTCTCTGATATTTGCTGGGCAACAGCTACCACCCAAAAATCAGTTGTCTGTTTTGGTTTTTAAAAAATCAAATGAACTTTTTTTGAGGGGGCACTGATTTATTTCAACAACAACAAAAATAAAACCCCAACCAGAAAGAGGCATCCCAATAGAAGGAGCCTTGTTTTTCATTTGGCAGGGTGACTACACCTTGCATTGCTAGAACTGGAAAGTGGAGTCCCCAGAGGCAAGAGGAAGGAAGTAGCTGAGAGAGTTCTGGAGGGAGGACTTGTTAACGGCCCGGACTTTTTGCATAGTGGTTTGTTGCTAATTTGACAGAGATAGGACAAGGGTCCATACAGCATGGGAAGAGTGAGGAGGGGGTGAAGAGGAAAGCTTTGCTATCAGACAAAGGCTGCCAGTCCTCATCTGGACTGGGCTGAGAACAACAAGGTGCAATAAGAGGAATTAAATTGGGGAAGGGGGGAGGGAACCATCCATCTCTTCTCCCAGGCAGGCCGAATTCCACCCAGTCCCCAATTCCACTCCTGTTATTGTGGTTCTAGGCCCCCAGGAACGCCCTCACGTTCGGCCACTGACCCTCCCCAAGGGTTTCCCTACACAGCTCTCTCCCTGAGTGAAGCCTAGACTTATCAATGAGTCTTTGGGTTAGAATTCCCCTTCTTTGCACCTGGTGATTCTCCCTATTGAGTCAACAGCCCGGAAAGCCGTCTCAAGTGCTAAAGGAAAGCCAGGCCAAATGAGAACAGCCAATGTTAACATGTTTTGTGAATGGCATGTTGTTGTTGGGGGAGGGGAGGGGCAATATTCATGTGATGAGGCGGCTTAATGCAACCTCCCTTTTTAAGGGGGGGATGCAACGTAGAAATAAAAGAGTGGAGGATCAAATCAGCAGCTGTATCACAAGTTTGTTTTAAAATGATCTTTCCACCAGTGTGATCAGTTCTAGCATGCTTAAACAGTTTCCATTGGCATGCAGAAGGATCAGCTGCTCTGAGTATCTTACCCTCATCCCTTCAAAACGTGATAAGGCTCTTAAGGGTCTCAAAGCTCTTAGGGTCCTAAGGGACTTTATGGCACCTAGTTCCGAGTAGCCCAGGGCATTAGCTATAAGGCTGACTAAAGAGACCTACACAGAAACAGAAGAGAAAAAAAAGGGAAAAAAAAAGAAAGAAAGCAGAGGTTCCAGAAGGTTAGAATAAAGCCCCTAGCACTGATAACACAGACTGGGCCCCCCAGGGTACAGGAAGGTGGGTGGCACCAGCTGCCTACTTCAACTTGACTCAAACGACCTGGAAGGAAAGGTGGTTGAGAGAGGCAGAAGTAAAAAACACACAGAGGGAAGAGAAAAGTGAGAGAAGGCAGCACAGATGGGTCAGAAAGGAAAAAAGAGGGCTGGAGGGGGAGGGCAAGAGGGAGGAAATTCCATTGGAAAGAGAAGAGCCTGAAGAGATGACAAGAACCTTACCCTCGCCCTTTATAGTCTCTGCAGGTCCCAGAAGTTCCCATTAAATTAAGCCAGACAAATTTAAAGGTACCTATGAGAAAGAATACAGATAAATACACACACTCTGCACCCGCTGTCCCCGCGTCACTTTATTCACCACTGGCTTTCCAATAGGGGTAATTTCTCTTAATCCTGGTGGTGGGGGGGACCAATGGTAACAGTTGACAAAACGCCATTTGTTTAAGAGTGATGAGTTAATAAACGAATGAATAAAATATACCAGATAAGCAACGCATCAGACCTAAAAACTCCCACTAGTAAAGGACCAGAAAGATGAGCCATCACTGAGGAGGGGCCTGGCTTACTTAAAGAAACCTTGCCCATCCTTGCTTCCTCCCCAGCCACCATCAACTCTTAATAATCCAATATGCAGAGTTAAATGGGATAACTGAACCTACAAATTCACCCCTGAGTAGCTAGTCAAGAGCTTTACTCTCCCATTCTATTTCTAAACCCAGACCACAGAATTTTCAGGTCTATGTTCTGTCAGAATCACTGAATTTTAAAATGGGGAGAGAATTTAGTGGTCATTTAATCTGATCTCTTCAACTTTTACATAAGGAAACTGATGTCCAGAGAAAGGACCTGTCCAAGGTCTCCAAGTCAGTCAGTAACGGAACCAGGACTAGAACCCAGTTCCCAACGACTCCCAAACTAACGCCCTTCCCATTAAAAGTTATTTCAGGTGCTAATGAACAGTGAAATGGCCAGAAAGGCAGGCAACAGGAGAAACAAGAGGTAATTAAAGTGTCTTTGAACAATTGAGAGCTGACTAGACATGGAGAGGAAGCAAAAATTGAGGTAGCTGGACCATCCTAGACCATAGGCTAAGATAGTGCTCAAGGACTTCTAGGTTAAACTCTTCCCTTGTCTCTTCAGCTGAGCCATACTCACCTTGATCTACACAAGTAGCTGTACCAGGTACTATGGCACAAGGACCTCTAACCATACATAAATATGCTACAGAGAGACACAGGCAACTCCTAAGGGATTCTGTCTATGGACTGACTTTTGTTCATCGATCTGAGAAACTGAATTCTAGCTGCCAGGGCTCTTATTATTTCCTAATTTGGCTCTTAAAAAAATCCCAGTTTATACAAAACAGGGCCATCTTTAATTTGTGTTATTTTTTTGATAGGGTGACATTTTAAGTTTGAGTTGGAAAAACACAAAGTAGTCTTATTTGCTGCCTTTTCCATATTCCATGTTAGCATTTAAATATGTAATTCCTGTGCTTGGGATTGAATTGAGAGTGTTCGTTTTTTTTAAAGAAGGAATAATCAAGAGCAGAGGACTCACATAGGACTTGCCCAAGATATAAAGACTCAAGGATTTACTATTTTTTAAGTTATGGAACTTTTAGCAAAGCAGATTTCTTAAGCCCGGAATGTCTCAAGCTCCAGAATGATAACCAATAGGCTTTCTGAAAGTTAAAAGCCATTTTGCAGGGCTGATCAAAGGATGTATGTACAGATAGAAAATCTGCCTCTTGCACCACAGAGGGACAGAATCTTAGCAAGGCAGCTAAGTCAAGCTCCTAGGAATTTCATTTAAAAAGAAGTTAGGGCTTTAGAGGCTGCCCAAATATTACTGAAAACACCAACACTGTTTACAAAGGACATGGCAGGTATAGTCAGCACAGGATTCAGTGGTGCAGATTTCAATCTTGCCAAAGATAAATGCAGAGGAAAATATGGAAAGCAGCAGTGCCTGAAAGAAGCAATCCTTCTTCATCTTTCTCATCACCATCACAAGGGGGCAGTGCCTGCCAGCCCCTCCACGCTGCCTACCCTAGGGTTTCCATATGAAGATAATACTAGCCCATGTACCGGATTTTGAGAGACATTAATGTAAGCATCTGACGAAATTGTCTTGTCCCTACCAAGGTACCTGATCAAAGTGGACCCACAGTTGTCCTGTTTAACCACATCTTTATAAAAAGCCTACTAACCCCCTCCTTAGTTTCTTTCCAAACAAGGCACACAGAACCCAGCTCATCAGGGTGGGCGGTTAGACCTAAGACAAACAGATTCATCTAAAGTGGGGAAAGGTTGGGGAAGCACAGAGACCAATTCAGAAGCTGCTGTAGATGACCTGTCTCTGGCTGCTGCTGATAGATCTGGCTGCTCAACTGGTCAGTCCTGTAGAGATTTATCAGGATAGACAGTGGTGGGCAAAGACAGAGCTGCCTGGGTCATCACACAATAAGTAGAGAGACTCACTTAAGATCCTCCAAGTCTCCATTCAGAGGCCTCTGGTGGAAATATGTGGAACACCACTGGCATAAGGCTGACTGGCATAAGGAACTAGGAGGAGGCTCAAACCTAAAATGAAAGATCAGGGAACAACACGTGGGGAGTCTGGGGGATGGTGTAGGGCTGGAAAGATGAGGGGGATGCCAAGAGATTTCCACACTGATGTGAACATTGTTGAATGGAGAATGTTTCCATGGTTACCAATTCCAAGAGACAGTTAGTACAATTTGAAGATCTCCAGCCCTGAACATGGCACACTGGCGTATCCCAGGGCTGAAGGGAGCATTGTTCTCTGTGAAGAAAGGGAACATAACCTCATCCCCACTCTCCCCACTGCAATAGGATGAAGTGTCTCCAGTGTAGATGAAGATCTAAGCACAAGTGATTCTATACTCATGTCCTTGAAATTCAGCTGTCTTGTAGAGGGGAAAAAAAAATAACCTTGGGAGTTACCTGGATTTCCTCATGATACTAAAAAAGAAAGTGGGTAAAATGAGATGTGTGGCATTCATAATACAACAGCCTGGAAGGTCTGTCAGGGAAGAAAGGAAATCTGTTAGACAAAATGAATATGGCGAGGGAAAACAGATTTAGACACAAAAACATCCTGGTTAAAAAGCAGGGGTAGAGGGAGTGGCTTAGAGACAGTCCACATGTAGCTAGGGGAACCTTTGAGAGACATTGTACTAGTCAGGACTTGAAATTTTTACCTGCTGTTTTTTACAGAAAAGTGCCAAGGGAGCTTCAGCTCTCTAACCAGATGGGCAGTCAGCACCTACTGGGCTGGTGATAGCTCCGGTCCTCCTTGCCAGTTCCAATGTGAAGGCAGTAACTAAGTGACTCTGTGTCCCTCCCCCTTCTCACACTCTTGGCATGGTCCAGCCAGCCTGGCCTTCGGGTTGCCCTCACCCACAATGAGCCATTTGCCATCACAGAGCTGCCCCCAGTATTGGGGAAACACTTTTCTTGCACCCTGTGCCTTGTCCAAT
Organism: Pseudocheirus occidentalis; assembly: GCA_028646575.1. Classification (NCBI taxonomy): domain Eukaryota; kingdom Metazoa; phylum Chordata; class Mammalia; order Diprotodontia; family Pseudocheiridae; genus Pseudocheirus; species Pseudocheirus occidentalis. The sequence continues at coordinate 216,295,529 of CM053597.1, forward strand.
TCCTTCAAGCCTGGATGCAGTTGCTCCACATTCCCCAGTCCCAGCTGCCAGTTCTCTCTCTCTCCTTGTTTTCATTTTGTATTTATTTATTCGGGATATTTACCTAAATGTGTACTGTCTCCCTGGATAGAATGAAATCTCCTCGAAGGCAGGACCATTTTTGCCTGTGTATTCCCATGGCCCAGCACAATGACTGTATGCCATAAATGCTTACTGAGGGATGGATAGAGTATGCTGCCTGACTTAATCAGTAAGAAGGTAGGGAAGGTCCCTGAAGCTTCTGCTGGGTTCTGTCTGACAAGCTAACATCCCAATGAAGTCTTCAGACATTGTCTATTGGATGTAAGTTTGTAATCTTTGTATCATTCACAGAACCTTGTACAAAGTAGGTATTTAACCAATCTTTGTCAAGTGAGTGAATGAAAGAATGATGAGGTGGGGGACATAAAAGTATCTAATAGGTAGCTGTGATACCTAATGGATACTATTGGTCTTTAAAGCACATACCTCTGAACTGCAGGGATCTTTACCTCAAAATGACCTGGAAAAGTGCAATCAGTACAGGATGCAACTGGGGAAAGAATTTACTTTAACCTATAATTTCTTGGATCTCTTAAAGGTCAAGAAAAGGGAGTCATTCTAAGATTTATTTGGGAATTCCTATTGGCTATAGACAGCTAAGGAGTCAAAACACGAACTGGGCCTCCATGGTCCTTCTTAGGATAAATCAGAATAAAGCAATGAGATGGACCAAAGCTCCCTAAAAAAGCCCAAAGATATTTGGAACAAGGACAGGTCTGGGCTCAGAGCAGATCACCTGAGTTCTTTTGTAATTCAACATCATCTTCAATATGGTCCCATAAGGGCAGGGCTACAGAGCAGTCCATTCTCTGACATGTGAGCCAGTGTGAAAGGAACAATGAAATCTCTTTGGCTGTCTTTTCACTCTGATGTGTCTTTATCCCAGAAAACCATGACACCACCAAACCCAGTTCTAGCCAAGAAGCCCAACATTAGACCTTCAGAACTAGGTGCTTAAATGGAACAGAACCAGCATTCTGGGAAGGAAGTCCTGGCACCAAGCACAAGGAAGCTGTGGAGGTAAAGGAAAAAAATCATTTCTAACTCCTATCTCTGGGCTTGTTTCCTAAGAGGCATTTGTATGGGCTTCTGTCTAGATCTAAATGGGTTCTTCGGCATCTCTCTCATTGCAGAGCCAATCAGACCTACAAGTTAACTGTACTAACCCAGTGTCTACACAGCATTGCTTCATTAGCACTTTTCTGTACCCAGCAGGGAAATGAATTCTCTGCAGATCCTGGCACTGTGCCCTCTGCCATCTCCATTCACCCTTTCCTGCTTCAGCTGGAAGAAAAGGACTTCAGTTATTATTCAGGAAAAAAAAATATACTTTCCCTGTTAATAAAGCCAACAAGGAATAAGTAACAGGGAGCTACGGAAGAGTCATGGGCAATGAGACCTTCAACTGGAAAGAAAACATTCAGAAAAACAACATTCAAGGTAATCCTTACTGTCACCCCAAAGAGGTCTCCAAGCATGGGGGGTGGGTGGGAAGTGCAAAATAAAAAGCCTTCTAATGTTGGGTCCTTAATGTGGAAGGAGGCAGTAGTAGGCAGGAGATGGATTCGTCCAATATGACTTTCTTAAAACATCAACACCTAGGCCAGGTCCCGATTCCATGGCATATGTCATTTATAAAACCCAAGTACTAGGAAATGGATTCTTCATTAGCCATTGATTCCCCAAACTCTAATTTCAGAAAATGAATAGGTCAACTTTGCTTTCTTGTCAAAAATCTTATCCTTTTTCTATATGCATAGTATGATTCAGAGCAGCTTGGTGCAAAGAACCAAAATAAACAGATAATGCCCCTGGGTCTATATCAGGCCTAGTCAGGAAAAGAACCCTAAGAGTTCACTTCTCCACTGCCTTCTTCCCTATTTAGAGTTTGCTTTTTATTCTTCCTCCCAATAACAGAGAAAGAGAGAGAGGTAAACTTCATGCCGAGCTGGAATCCTAGGATGGTTCTCATCCTGTTTGCCACTATGTTCACCACTGGGCTGCTTTCTAGCCACGACACTCTAAGACCTACAGCGGAAATTCCCAGTCTCAAACTGCTGCTTCACAGACCCTTTCAATGCCAGACATATTGGAGCTTAGGGTTCGTGTCTTATGCCCAAAACATTTTCAGTTTTATGAAGCTCACAACTACTCCAAGCCACCATTTTGGAGACTTTGGTCCCTTGAAAGTCCATCCCCCTCCATCCACCCTTACTCTGAGCCTCCACTCCCTGGCCTGGCCCTAGCAGCCCCCTCCTCCAAGAAGAGTTAGGATGGCCCAGTTTCCCTGTTTTTATTTCCTTGCTAGCAAGGGTGGAAAGTAGTGAGACACGTACAGCCACAATGAGGAAGTCCAGCCAGCACCAGGCATTGGTGAAGAACTTGACAAAGCCATAGGCTGTCCACTTGAGCAACATCTCCAGGATGAAGATGTAGGTGAAGACCTTGTCTGCATATTCCAGGATGGTACGGATAGTTTTCCTCTGCTCAATGTAAATGTCCTCGAAGGCCTGTAAGAGAAATAGCATCCACTTATGGCTTGGGGGTCACCAAACAAGTAGCCCCAGTATTAGTCACCCTGCTTAACTGTACTTGGCCATACCACCTTCTTTCTTTTTTCTCTCCTGCCTCTGCTATGGGCCTTCTTTATATGAAAAATGGTCTCAGCCTCCAGACACTACAACCATTATGGCTAAGTATCTCAAAAGGACAGGGAATCCTAGCACTTACTTCTGACCCTTGTGTTTCCTGGAAATGAAGGAAGGAGGACTGGGAACTTCCATCTTGGCTTCTAGAGCTTCAGCTCATGCCATCAAAGAAGGCCAGACTCACTCCCCAGGTATAATAGGGGCTAAATCAAGCAAGTTCCCAATACTTAAGAGAGGCTGGGAGGGAGGAGGAGATAAAAATAAACCTACTCCCCCAAAGAAGAAAGTCCCTGTTCTGCTTCCATATCTTATTTAATGAAATACTCAACAGCTCTAGGGATCAAAGAATCTTAGAGTTGGAAAGGATCTTGGAGACAGTCTGATCCAACCCCACTGAACAAGAGCTGATCCTACCACACACCCAACCAACATGTACCTAGTCTCCTCCTGAAGACCTTTAGTGAGGAAAAACCTCCTGCCTCCTGAGCAAATGGCACTTTCACGTTGCATTAGAGGTAGGAAGGCTTTCTTCATGTGAATCCTAAAGGTGCTCTTGCACATTCTAGCCACTGATCTTGCAGAAAGCAGAACAATTCTGACTTTCTTTTCTAAATGCCAGACCTTTTTCTAAACTCGAAGGCAATTATCACCTTTTCCCAAAGTCTTCTCTTTGCTAGGCTAAATAGCTCCACTTCCCCTCAACCAGTCCTGTTATGGTCTGGTCTTTCCTCTTGTTGATTGCCCTCCAGCCAAAAATGTCCTCTTTTTGTCATTTTTAAAATCTTGTTTTAATTTATTTTGTTAAATATTTCCCAATTCTATGTAAAGAAAATAAATATTCATTTAAAATTTTTTTTGAATTCCAAATTCACTCCCTCCTCCTTCCCCTCTTCTACCCTTTGAGAAGACAGGCAATATGACATAGGTTACAATGATGTCCTTCTTAAAAGAAAACTCTAGACTGCAGATCTGCCCTGAATACAGTAGGGCCATCAGTTCCCTAGTCCTGGACATCATGCCCCCTCAATGCAGCTTAGGATGGCATCAGCCTTTGAGGCTGCCTGGTCCCATTGGTGACTCACATCAAACTTCTGACTCCATTCACAGGATTCCCCCCCAGTGAAAGGATGGTCACCCCTCTGATCTCCTAGTCCGTCACAACAGTTCCGCTTAATGATTAAGAACTAGAAATTCCTTTATCCAGTTACAACCTCCTATCATTTCCATCTCTCCTGGTATTTTATTCCTTCTAAACCTTGTGTCTAACTGGTGTCTCTCACACACACACACACACACACACACACACACACACACACACACACACACACACCAGTCTAATTACTGCTTGTCAGTCTCCTTTGTTAAATCATCATTCATAACATGGCCCCCAATTGTGGGTATGCCCCAAGGCTCTGTCTTGAGCCCTGTTCTCTCCTCGCCCACCATTCCACCTCTCTTTCAAGAGACCTCATCAGCTCCCATGGGTTTAGTTAGAAACTTCATGTATTTGAAAGAAGGAAGGAAAGAATGATTTACTAAGCATCTGCTGTGTGCCGGGCACTGGGCTAAGATCATCTCGTCTGATTCTTACAATAATACTGGGAGGTAAGTGCTCTTATCATTACCCCCATTTTGCAGCTGAAGTCACTGAGGCGAACAGAGGTTAAGTGACTTGCCCAGGGTCACCCAGCTGGGAAGTATCTGAGACCAGGTTTGAATCTTCCTGATGCAGGCCCAGCAATCTATCTGCGGTGACGGTCCTGCCTCAGATGACACGGTCCTGGTCCTCTGGCTCCAATCCTGTATCACCAGTCATCTCCATATTGTTTCCCTCATGATAAAGTAATCCACTTTGGGACAGAAGATGTTTTGCTTTTGTCGTTGCATGTACAACTTTTACCACAGTGTATAGTGTGCAGAAGCTGCTTGTCAGCTAACTTATTTGTCCTGCTCTTGACTGACCGTCCTTTCAACCCTCTAATCTCACAAGCCATCAACCCTACGCAGGCTTCACTTTTCTCCCTCCCTAAATTCCATCTTAACTGTAGCCAATCCAACACTACACTGGCCTCTACATTCAAATCTTTTGCTCCCTTTTTAGGCAGCTGGTGGTTCAGTAGAGTGCCGGGCCTGGAGTGAGGAAGACCTGAGTTTAAATAGAGCCTCAGATATTTACTAGATGTGTGATTCTGGGCAAGTCACCCCCCCAAAAAATCTCTCTGCCTCAGTTTCCTTAACTGTAAACTGGGAATAATAGTAAGTAGCACCTACCTCCCAGGGCTGTTGGGGGGATCTAATGAGATGGCCTTTGTAAAGCAATGCGTGGCACACAGCAGATGCTGTATAAATACTCCTCTTTCCCTCCCCCATTCTACTGCTGCATCATCTAATCTCAACGGGGCCCTCACTACAGCAAAGCAGTTCTCTTACTCCCGGCCTAATCGAGTCTCTCCCCCACTCCCCACAGAGGCTGGCCAAACCTTTTTTTCCCCTCACATATATCAACCTCCCTTCTTCCTTGATCTGCCAAGCTGAGGACTATCCCTCATGCTTTATTGAGGAAATGGATGGCACAAGCTCCCCCTGCTCCCCTCCTGCACATCTCAGGGCTCCACATCACCTTCCATCCTTTCCTCTTTCATTCCAGCTTCTGAGGATCTGGCCCTTCTCCTCATCAAGGCCACATGCTCTACAGGGACCCCTGATCTCACCCCTTTTGACCCCCTTCCCCTGGTCCCCAGACTGCTTTTGCAGTTACTCCCCTTCCTTCTTTAATCTTCAGTTTTTCCCCATCTCCTGGTTCCTTTCCCGTTGCTTACAGAGATGCTCAAATCTTTGTAAGGCCTTTGTAAGGCCTAATAAGCCCTCAGCAGACACGCCACTTCTCTTGAGCTATCATCCCACACCGTGCCTCCCTTCCTAAGCCAAACTCTTGGAAAAGGCTACTGACATTGCCTGCACCTCCTCTTCTCTCTTACTCCTCCATCTTTTGTAATCTGTCCTCTGACCTTACCAGTAAAGTGACCAATCATCTCTTAGTTGCCAGATCCAATGGCCTTTTGTCAATCCTTCTCCTTGCTCTGCAGCCTTTGACACTACTGCCCACCTCCTCCTCTTGGATGCTCTCTTTCTGGATTGTTTTGCCTCTGCTTTCCCTTGGTTCTCCTGCTAGCTGTCTGACTGCTTCTTCTAAGTCTCCTTTGCTAGATCATCATTCACAACATGCCCCGTATCTGTGGATATCCCCCAACGCTCTACCCTGGACCCTCTTTCATTTTTTTTTCTCTACAACACTCTCGGTAAGCTCATTTCCCAGGAGGTTTAATTAATAGCTCTATATAGGTGATTCCTGTACCTAAATGTTCAGCTTTCCTCTTGTTCCTGAGATCTAAGCCTGTTTCACCAATTTCTGATCTGACATTCCCAAGTGGATATTCCACAGGCATCTCAATGTGTCCAAAACAGAACTCATATCTTTTCCCTCAACCATATCCCTCTCTTGAATCTCCCTATTTCTACAAAGGGCACCATTAATCATGAAGGCTAACAATCTTGATGGCACCATCAGCTCAGATCCCCTCAGTTTTCCAACCTCCCCCTCGTTTTTACCCCTACAACAATTCTTGCATCTGTCACTTATCTTTGCTCATATAATCACCAACAGATTTCACCTGTTGCCTAGATTACTGCTGGAGCTTGCTAATTGATGTCCCTACATCAAGTCTCTCCCCATGCCAACACATCTTGTACTTGTGAAGTTGATTTTTTGAACCTAAGTGCAAGACTTTACATTTATTATTATTGAATTTCATTCTATTAAGTTTGGTTCAATGTTCTAGCCTGGCTACATCCTTTTTAATCCTATCACTTAGTGTGTTAGTTATCTCCCCCAGTTTTGTATCACCTGCAAACTTGATAAGCACGCGATCTATGCTATTATCTAGGTAATAGCTGGTGATTAACTAATAGCTAGGTAATTAACCGGTAAAAATGTTAAACAGCACAGGACCAAGCACAAATCACTAGGGCACTCCACTGGGGACTTCCTTCCAATGTGTCACTGAATTATTAATTTTTTGTTACTCTTTGGGTCTAGCCTTTTGACCAGTTCCAAAGCCATTTGATTGTACTTCATCTCCAATCTTTTCACAAGAATAACATGGGAGACTGCCAAATATTTGGCTAAAATATAATTTAGGTAAATTATATTTATATCATTCCTCTAACTGACAAATCTAGTAACCCTGTCAAAAAAGGAAATAAGATTTTTCTGGTATGATTTGTCCTTGATTCTTTAGCAAGCCCTGTGGCTCTTTGTGTTTATTGCTTCCTTTTCTAGAGATTCACTATCTCTTTAACATCATGTTCTAGAATTTTGCTAAGAATTGAAGTCAAGTACAGAGACCCACATTTGAAGAACCTATCCTCTTCCCTTTCTGGGAAATGGAGAAGGTTTGCCCTTCTTCAGTCATGCAATACCACTCCCATTCTTCATTATCTTTCAAAGATGACTCAGTCTATGCATCTGCTAGGTCTTGTAGTACTCTTAGATGTTCATTTGGAACTGCTGAATCCTAGCATGAAGGATTATGTTGAGAATATCTGTTAGATGTTCATTTGGAACTGCTGAATCCCAGCATGAAGGATTATGTTGAGAATATCTGTGACCTTCTCCTCCAAAGTAAGACCTACAGTCTAAGTGTACAAGTAGCAAATCTCCAGTCATTTGAAGGTGGAGACCACATCTGAAGGTGCCATTGCTCCTGGGATGGTCTTATGTACAACAACCCCTGGTCATTCAATGAAGCACTACAAATTTCCCCTTAATTTTCATAATTGTCAAGAAATCCTTCATAAGTCACCCAAGTCCCTGCCATATCACATCACTGAATTCCTAACTGTCCTCCACAACCAAATTCCCATTCTTCTCTGCCTCATTTAGATTCTGAACCTCAAGTCCAAACCTGCACACAGTCTTATATAGATAGGTTCAGGTACACTTGTGGTTCTTAATAAACTTTCACTCATAAAAATGTCCTTTGTTAACTCAGTCAAGGCAAATCAGAATATTATCAGGTAAATAATAAAGACACTTAGCATTGATTCTGTCATTTTCATTGTTTGAAGGCGGGAAGGAAGAAGAGGGACTACTTCCTTAATTAACATTTATGCATACTGCATTCAATTATAGATTGCTTTCTAACTATTTCTTTTTTTTTCAGGTATGAAGGTCTTGTCTCCTCAACTAGCCTATAAGTTTCTCAAGTGAAAGGACTATGTCACTTTTCTTCTATAGCCCTTAAGGACTTAAAAGCATAATACTAGTCAAAGGCTGCATCTCTAGCTAAGTGTGGAGGGGGCTCATCTCCTGTACATAGGCCAACAAGAGATTAATTCTTTGGCCATGGCAAGCTGGGAAGAAAAGAAAAATGAAAAATGTTTCCTTAGACTTGTTCACCTTCCTGAAGCTTCACAGTGAGGAGGTAGAGTGGTAGGAATGGGAGCAAAGAGAACTAAGCATCACTTGGTCCTTAGATGTCTCTACAGATCGATGTTAAAAATATGAGACTCTTGCCTAACAATCAGGGAATGGCCATGCTATCACATATTCCACATGAGTGGGGCAATTGTCAACACTGACACCTTTGCTAGAAATGAAAAGTAGAAGGAATCTGCAGCTGAAAGCTTTACAGGTCCCCCTGGGAAAGGCAAATAAAGGAACTGCATCATGTGGCCAAAGGAAACACAAAACATTATTTCATGAGACACTTGATCATTATACCTTGTGATGCTCATTATGAGAATAAACAAAGATATCATTATAAAAATCATGGCAGTTTATAGACAAATATCTGCTCCAAAGAATGAAAAGGGCAAGAGGCCTTCCAAATGAAGTCAATGTACACTTTAGAACTTAGTGATTTCAATTCAAATATGGGCAAAAGAAGAGTATATTTTTAAAAATGTATTAAAAATATAGTTCAAGTATTAAGAAATGAAGGGGGTCAAAGACTTATAAACTAGAAAGAAGCATCATACCCACATATCAAGAACACTTTCTTCAAGAAGAAAATTAGAAGGTGTTAGGCATGGTAAGTACTAAACATCATGAAAAATGAAAACAACTCATCTTATTATAGAAGAAATGAATAGTTTTTGATGTGGGAGCCATTGCTGAACCAGTAGCCTGTGTACTGTCATAGCATCAATTTGTTATGACAAAAATCAAAACCAATTCCAAATCAGAAAACAAGGATAAAGCTTTGAAAATAAGAGTGTAAATTAGAACAAATCCAATCTGCTCCATTCAGACAAGGTGGTGACACCAAGAACTGGGAAATGGAAAGAGAAAAAGACACAACAATTGATTATTCACCCTTCCTAAGGAAATGTGACTGATAAAAATGAACTGCTTGAGGCATATTATAGATAATTGATCTCAGAGTTAGGAAAACTTGAGCTCAAGGTCAGCCTCTAGCAGGCTGGCTGTGTGATTCTGGGCAAGTTACTTTTTAATGCCCTGGGCACCAAAAATATGACTACACATTGCTAGAAGGAGTTCTTCTCTGGAGGTTCCCTACACTGATAAAAGCATAGGCCTAATTTAAAAAAAAAGTCCCAAGAATGAGGCTGACAGAATGCAGAAATTACCTCAGTCATTAAACAAGTGATCTCCATGCCAACTGTAGGGACATGGCAGCCCAGAGCAATTCTGCTTTAGAAGAGTTTTAAGTTTAAAACTCCACTGAGGCTTTTGGGACACTGCATATTCATTTACAAAACTTTATGAAAGAAGATAGAGGAGGTTAATGAGCTGTATGACTTCATAAAACAATGAGAAGAAGTTGAGAAAGTTTGCAGAAAGCTAGGTGCAATATACAGGTAGGCCAGGTCATCCAATAAAACTAGAAATGTTAAAAGACTTTATTATGAACAATGTAATGACCAACCAGGAATCCCATGGACTAACAATGAAGAATGCTCTCCATCTCCTGAGAGAATGGTTCTGGACTCAGTATACAGAATGAACTGTATCTTTTGAACATGGTCAATGCAGGAATTTGTTTTGCTTAATGATGCATATATATTAGAATGGTTTTGGGGGGAGGGGCAAGGGGAAGAGCTGGGAAGGAGAGAAAACAGGATTTTGCTAATTGACAAAAAACAAAATTCAAATTAAGAATCTCTGAAACTGGAAGGACAACAAACAGATTAAAAATGGAATAGCTATCTCAACATTTCTATTAACAAAATATTTTATTTTCTTCTTCAATGACAATAGAGCAATTATATGTGGACTCTAACATCTCAGCTCCTAACTTGTTAAATGAAGGAGTAGAAATGGCAATGCAGATGACAAGCCCAGGCAGAACAGCTGGACCACATTCAGTACACAACCAACACAATTTGAAAGGTATTGAGGAAAGGATTCTCAAGGCATCAGAAAGAGCAGAAGATACAGAGCACTTTGGAAAAAAACAGGAGTTGGGATTGGAATATGGTATTATCATACCAAGAATACAAAAAAAATGACCAACTCAAATATTTCTGCTCTCATTTCTATAAAATCTTAATGAGGATGATGAATGGCATCTTTGAAAAAATTAGGCAGGCTCTTTCAAATCACACACTTGACTGAAAGGTGAGAGGACACAAGATTCCACTTGGCATACCATTTGTTGATTCTTTTTTTTTTTTTGGAGGGTGGAAGGCAAGGTAATTAGGGTTAAGTGACTTGCCCAAGGTCACATAGCTAGTAAGTATGTCGAGTGTCTCAGGACAGATTTGAACTCAGGTCCTCCTGACCCCAGAGCTGGTGCTCTATTCACTGCGCCAACTATATGACCCGTTTGTTGATTCCCAAAAAAGCATTTACTTCAGAAGTTCAAATTACACCCTGAAAGGTTCTCCTACAACGAGGCATCTCCCATGCATGTGTTTAAGATCATGCAAGATTCCTTGCTAGACATACAACAAAGGTAACTGGAGATCAGCCCTCTGATAAGCAGTATCAAGTGAGGCCACAAAGACGGAAGAGGGTGCTTGTCCACAGTGTTTGTCACTGTTGTGGAGAAAACTTGGTGCGTAGATCGGATCAAATAGGCTCCAGTTTGTGGACGATATTGTGCTGATTACCTCAAGCCTAGGGCAACTGTAAATCTCCCTAAATGAGATCCACAACCACTCAAAATATCTTAACCTAACAATCAACACAGGGAAAAAGCAAGTGGATAAAGACTGCCCATTGTTCAGACTGTGATATTTGGGTAATGGAGAAGTCATTGGGCTGATCCATTAATACCTATGTCTTGGACAGACACTAGAGATGGCCAATGACCTAAGCCCAGAATTGAGTAGGCATTAGACAGACAGATGAATTGCTTCTGGAAAATTTCAATGACCCCAAGATTCCATACATGATAAGAATGCATCTTTTCAACACCAATATGCACCACCAATATGTAGTTTTCCATGAAAAATCTCGTGAATCAAAATTGCAGATTACTGCAAGACAGAGACATGTGGTAAGTGTAAGCATGCTGGAGCATGTTGCCACTGATGATGCAAAAGAAGCAGCATAAAAGATTATGTATGAGACATATGTTTTGGAAAGGAAGGGCCCAGTCAGAGTAAGATCCCTGCTGTACTCTGCTCTGATCAGACCATTTCTGGATGGTTGTGCTCAAACCAGAGTACACCATGTTTTGAAAAGGACCAATTGTAAAGAGTCCACAGGAAGACAACCAGAATGGTGAAGAGCCAAGAGCTGATACCATCCAGCTTCACCCAAAAGGCCTGGGGATGTTTAACATGTTGAAGAAGAGACTCCTTGGGACAGGATGACTGCCTTCAAATACAGAATGGAAGAGGCAGTGAGGAGGTGCAATAGATAGAGCGGTGGATGGAGACAGAAAGGCCCACATTTGGATCCTGCCTTGCAGTTATTAGTTATGTGACCCTGTGGAAATCACTTACTCTCATTCCACTTCATCTATAAAATGGGGATAATATGAGGCAGGTAGGTGGTGCAGTGAATAGAGCACCAGCTCTGGAGGGGGCCAGAGTTCAAATCCAGTCTCAAACACTTAACACCTACTAGCCCTGTGACCTTGGGCAAGTCACTTAACTCCAGTTGCCCTGCTTTCTCCCCTCCAAAAAAAAAAGGATAATAATATCACCTAGCATACAAGGGGATGGTAAGGACCAAAGGATATATTTGTATAGCACTCTGCAAACTTGCTATTTAAATTCTAAGTATTATTGTGTTGTTGTTGGTATTGTAGGAAAAACTAGATTCCTTCAGTTCAGTGCCAGAGGGAAGAATTAGGAACAATGGGAAGAAACTGCAAAGAGGCAAACTTACTGGCAGAAGCTTCCTGATAATGATGCTTTGCAAGGGGAATTCTTTGGGAAATAAGAGTTGTATGGGATGGCTGCTGAGGTCATTCCTCCTATGAACATTCTGTGAACCTGAGGGATAAAAAGCTGCAACACCCAACTGCTGCTCTTGTATCCGCAGGATGTTAAAAGAGTACCTTTAGTGTCCTGGGGGAATCATCTATGGAGAATTTAGGTGAGATCACGGGCAAGAGTTGACAGGATGAGAAAATGTGGCTGAGTTTCAACCTGTGCTTCAGAAGGGAGTATTCACACAGATGAGGACACAAATCTTTTGGAACACTATTCCAGTAGGGTGTTACTGCTCAGCAGACACTCAACTGGTGATACTTAAGTTGTTTTTTTCTGCTCACTACTGTAATTACGTCATTCTACTGCACCAAGTCCTCTCTTGACTTTTTATGGCTACCCACCTCCCGTCAGAGTCTCCTCCAACTTACCAGAGCACCGCTGCTCAGCAGGATCATGAAGATGATGAAGGTCTCAAACCAGTTGTGTTCCACAATGAGGAAACAGGTTTTCCGTAGGATCCACCAGGACTTACCCAGTCCATCCTCAATGTTGACCTGGCAACACTTGAAGCGCTGTACACAACCTGACACCATAGGGAGAAAAATATGTGAGACAGACAGGTGTGCCTGACCAGGGGTACTTTCCTGCATCCCAGCACAGCATGGAGAATATAAGGGCAGAATCAGAAGGCCTTATTCAGATGAGTGTGCTCCACTCCACAGAGCTGCCAAAGTGATATGGTTTGAACCGACTATGTCTCTCCCCTGCTCAACGAATTCCAGTGGCTCCCTATTAGCTCTAGGACCAAGGACACACTCCTCTTTTCTTTGCTATTTAAAGCCCTTCCGAATGTGACTCCTTTTTCAGGCTTTACATACTCTATGGTACAGTCAGACTGGCCTTCTTGCTGTTCTTCACACAACAGTTCATCTCCCATCTCTGTGGCTTCACTAAGGGTCAGAACAAGCCTTTTCACAGTTGGGAGTGACAAGAAAGGAGCAATCATCAAGTAGGAATAGCCTCCATGGACTGCGACCCTCCCTCATATGGTTTTGTGCTAGTAATGAATGAACAGAGGAAAAGCTGAGAGGAATCACTTAGAAGAGAAATAGTATTGGCTCTCCCTCTAAGGCCTGTACTTTCCTCCTGTTTCCTTCCTAATATGGACTGTTCCAATCTCTACATTATTCATAAATAGTTGAGAACCCCTTCCTAAACTAAGCCTGTTTCCAACTCTTACCCAGCCATGGCCACTGACAGCAGTTAATAATGGGACACCTTCTATTCCATCCTCCAAATCAAGCCCTATCCAGACTCTTCCTCACCCTCTGTGAAGCAGGCATCTGGATCCAAGTACTCCTCAGGCTGTTCCACAGGCACTTCCTCCACTTCTGGTTTAATATCAATGGTGCTCCCTTCAGAGGAACTGGTATCATCCAGTTTCTAGTTTCACAACAAAAAGGAAGTCAGATAAAAGCTCCCTCACTCCAAAATGACAACTCCCCTTGGCTCACTGCATGGACCATATATTATATGGAATTCTAATACGCATTCCTATTCCCCAATCACTACTGGTAGCTCAGAATGGTCACACAATTACTGGGATGACCTAGGAAATTACTAATCTTCTCTCAGTTGGGATAATATAATAACTTTAAAGTCAACAAAGCAGACAAAAGATGATGCCCCTCTCTATGATTAATATGCTTCCAGGTTAGTCCCTGGGGTTCACGTCTAGAAAGATATAGACTCTGGAAAGCCTGTCCAACTCTAGAACTGTACAATCCTAGACTGAGAATGGGCTTTGCAGTCCATTTAGTTTAGTCTGTCAATATGACCCCAAGTCATCTCTGACCTGGAAGACCCAGAGAAGACTGGGGTGAGTAAATACAGGTCCTTTCTAAGGCTGATCTTGCAAATCCCCAAATGAATTAGATTTTTAAGCTTGCTAAAATCCTCTAGAAGCAGCCTACAGCTAAAGCAGCTTATAAAGGAGGGAGAAATCAGGGCCCTTTGCCTTGAGCCCATGATTTCCACGACAGGACAACTCTCTGGTTCTTACATCTTTGCTGCCCTCAGGATCTGACTCGCTGCTCACATCCTCAGTATTGAGATTTTCAAAGTCAGACTCGCCCACGGCAATGGGGACACGCACAGTTAGGTTGGGGTTGTTGATGAAGGACATGTGGTCCTCATCAATGATATACTTCTCCACACTGCTCCCGATCCCACTGGTGGTGCCATTCCCATTCTTCTGGTAGTCGCCATTCCGGTGGATGTCAGCCCCCGTGTGGTTGGCAATGCAGTTGGCCTTTTTATCATAGAGCTCATCTAGGGGCTTCACCTCATCGGCCTCACGTTTGAAGTGGGTCTGAACAAAGGCATGCACTTTCAGTTTAATCCAGGCTACCCCCTTCTTAATGCGGATGACAGAGATCTGTAGGTTGTTCATTTCTCCATCGTCATCTGTGGCAGCCAGGTTGTCAGCACTGAAGGAGCTTAGAAGTAAGGCTAGAAACAGATTCAGCACCTGCAGTGAGTGGGAGAAGAAGAGAGGGGTCCAAGGATGCTGAGCAGGTCAAGGTCAGTCCTTTCAACCATATTTACTAAATCTGTCCAGACTCGGGGACTCACAGGCTTAAGTCAAGCTAATTATTTTATTAAAACCAACTGTGTGGAGCACATGAACAAATTATCCAGGGATAAAGGAGTTCCCTAATGAGCCTACAATTGCATACTCTCTTTATAGTGTCTTAAGTAAACATTTAATGTTTGTTTCAGTAAAAAATCACTCCTACAAGCTATTGTGTGTGTGTGTGTCAGAGAGAGAGAGAGAAAAAGAGAGACAGAGAGACAGAAAGAGAGAGAGAGAGAGAGAGAGAGAGAGAGAGAGGAAGAGAGAAAGAGGGAAAGAGGGAGAGGGAGAGGGAGAGGAAGAAAGGGAGAGGGAAAGAGGGAGGGAGGAAGGGAGGGAGGGAGGGAGGAAGGGAGGGAGAGAGAGAAGAGAGAGAGAGGGGGGGGGAGGGAGAGAGAATTGATGTATCCTCATACTTACTCAGCCAAAATCCTTGCAAAAGCTGTCTTCTCTCCCACTTCTTCTCCTGCCTCCTTCTGCAATATAGTTTCCTGCATGATCATTTCACTCAGAAACCACCAAGGATCTCTCCATCGCCAAATCTGATGCCTTTTCTCATTCTTTGTTGACCTCCACGCATCCCCTAACTATTGACTACTCCCTTCCTGTTGGATATTCTCTGCTCTGAAGAGTTTTCATGACATTGTTTCCAAGTTCTCTTTCTACTTGTCTGACTGTTCCTCCTCAATCTCCCTTCCTACATCATCATTCACAATCCATCTCCTAACTGTGGATGTCTTCCAGTCTTGGATCCCCTTCCCTCTATATATACTCTCTTGCTTGGTGACCTCATCAGTTCCCATACATCTAATTATCCTCTCCATGTTCTTGAAACCTTCTTACCTCCAGGATCAAATATAAAATCTTCTGCTTGGCATTTAAAAGCCTTCACAATCTACCCCAGCCTACTTTTCCAGCCTTTTGTTCATGACTTCCCTCCATGCACATGACAGGTTAGCCAAAGAAGCCTTCCTTACTGTGCCTTAGAGTCAGTATCCCATCTCTTGCTTTTATGGCTTTGCCTGGCCCCCCCCTCCACTCCAAAGAGGCTAGTTCTCTCAAAATCCCTATTCCTTCAAGGCTCAGAACAAATGTCACCCTCTCCATATAACCCTTCCTTATGCCCTAGGCTGCCAGTGGCTTCTTCCCATAATCACCCTGTCTCTACTTTGTATCTTTATACATGTACATATTATCTCTCCTGGCCAGAAAAAGGCAGAGACTGTTTTCATGTCTGTCCTTCTATCATCAGCAAGTCTTAGCAGATGGCCTGACACATAGTAGGTACTTAATGAAATGCTTCTGCGTTGATCTGAAAGGTGATGACCCGGCACACCATAGAAAGATATCACAGTCTCCTACAAACCCAAAATCCTTTAGATGGGGGTCTGGTGAGAGACTGAGGACCAGTCCAAAAATCCTAAATATTATCCATGTTAGGTATGGAAGAATTTTGATTTGATTCAGTGGAAGGAACACACACACACACACGTGTACGCACACATACATACACACACACATACATACACACACTGATGAAATCACAAATCTCTAAAAATACTGAAATGATATTCCAACTATCTAGAACTCAGTCATTTAGCAATCTCACCAATTTAAATGGTTTAAATGTAGAACAAGAAAGTAATCCAAACAGGCTTCTGAGCAGTTAGAACAGAAGTCACACAATCTACATGTTAAACTTCCTAAACTTTGCTCGCAGGACAGCTCCGCTGGTGAGTTAGTGCTCTAGTCCACAGCAGACACAAGGGCATTTTACAAGCAGGTACATGGACAGCCGTAATAAACAAAAGCTGATAGCAGGGAAAGAGACATAAAACTTTAAGAAGCCGGCAGAAAACCTTCAAAAAGGACAGATGCTTAGGGCCCTTGAGGCTAAGAGCACAAAAGTCACAGTTGTTGTCCTGAGTCACAAACAAAGGGTTAAATCATCTTTGGTATACTCTAGTTGAGAAAGCAAGGGAGTATGTAATATATTTTGGAAGAATTTTATGAAAAATCATTAAAATCAAATTTTGGTACTCAAAAAGTTAAATTGCCAGCTATTTGAGAAATGATGATTCATCAATGACTGCTTTAGGGCAAAATCTCTGTGCCCAAAAGTACTTTAGAGTTGTAGTAAAGCAGCTAAGTTTAGTCCTTCAAAAAGGCTTCTTCAAGGAGGAATTCTGAGTTCTATTATCAAGGTGGCCACATTTCTTGATTGTCTCCTCTCCTCTCCTCTCTGAGGGCTGCTCCCCTCATTCAGGTCCATCCGTTATCTCTCCTCAGCAGGGAGTACTCCTCGGTCTCCCTATCTCCAGTGTCTTCCCTCTTTAATCCATCTTCCACACAGATAATGATGCACTACAATACTCCCTAAGGCAGTGGTGTGCCCTCTGATGTCGCCCTCCTGTTCAACAAACTCTAGTGCTTCTTTGCAACCTTTAGAGTAAAATATAAACATCTGTTTGGCATTAAAAGTCCTTTTCAGCCTGGCTCCTACAGACATCATTTACCCTTTACACATTCAAACCACAATTCAGCCAGAGTGGACCTTCTTGTTTTTTCTTCACCCAAGACAGTCTTTTGACCAGACTGTCCCCCATGAACTTCCTCCTCAACTCCACCTCTTAGAATGGCTCCTTTACCTGCCAAGCTCAGTTTAAAGGCCTCTCCTGATCTTTACAGCATTAGCTAAAGTGTGCATTCCACTGTTTCAGCCTCAGAGAACCCAGGGTCAGCTCCACATGATAGGGCACTGGGGCAGGATTTTAGTGGTAGAATTAAAAATCGTGTATATATAATACACTTATAGAATGCTTTAAGGTTTCCAAAGTGCTTTCCACACAACAACTCCATTAATCCCATTTTAGAGATGAAAAACTTAGGCTATGAGAGGTTAAGTGAAAAAAAAGTTCATGTTTATATAGCACTTTATCTTTTACAAAGTGCTTTACGAATATTATCTCAACAACCCCGGCAGGCAGGTGCTATTATTATCCCCATGTTACAGGTTGAGGAAACTGAAACAGAGTAAAGTGCTTGGCCCAGGTGGGATCTGAAGACAGGCCTTCCTGACTCCAGGCCAGTGCTCTACCCACTGTGCTTCCTTGGTCAGTCACCCAGCTAGTATCTAGGATGGGATCTGAACCCATGTCTCATGGCACCAAGGCCAGTACTCTTCTATTACACACACTGCCTATGCGATACGGAGGCACTCTGAATTCTGAAGGGAATACAATTCCTGTAAAGAAGTCAGAGGAAGATTATTCTGGTAGCTGTATGTAGAGGGAGTGGATCAAGGAGAACTGACTAAAAGCCAGGAGGTTATAGAAGAGTCTAAGCAGGAGGAGAGCACAACCCCAGTGGTGAAGACGGAGCAGGTAAATAACGGGACTGGAACAACAGGGTCTTAGTACTATTGAGGGATTTTTAAGGTCCTCTTGTTGAACCCTTTCTGCAACATCCTTGATGGTCTCCATCCAGCTCCTGGCTTGAGCCTCTTCAGGGATGGGACAGACCTTTTTCGATTATGGCTTAGCTGAAAGGGTCTATTTGCTCCATGTTAGGTTCCCTATGCATGTGGAAAGCAGAGACCAGGAATAGCCACCATTTTGCTAAGCAGCAAGAAGGGTCAACATAGGGGGTCTGGGGAGCACGGGTAGGGACTGACATGCAAGTCAGAGAAAGAGATTGAAAAACTGATACTAACCACCAAGTTGCCAATGACCATAACCATCATGAAGACAATGAGGCACATGGCCTGGCCTGCTACTTCCATGCAGTCCCACATGGTTTCGATCCATTCCCCGCACAATACACGGAAGACGATGAGAAAGGAATGAAAAAAGTCGTGCATGTGCCAGCGAGGGAGCACACAGTCCTGGTTGATCTTGCAGACACACTCCTTGTAGCTCTTCCCAAACAGCTGCATCCCCACCACAGCAAAGATGAAGACAATGATGGCCAGCACCAGGGTCAGGTTGCCTAGAGCTCCCACTGAGTTCCCAATGATCTTGATCAACATGTTCAGGGTGGGCCAGGATTTGGCCAGTTTGAAGACTCGGAGCTAAGAAAAAAGAAAAAAAAAACAAACCACCAAAAAAACCCAAATTGTATTCAATTTCTTTTTTACCAACCACAGCTAAGAAAACAGAGTATGGCCAAAAAGAATAACGGTTACTTATGGAGTGCCCTAGGGAACTCTCAGCACTTTATATATTGGCAGAAATATTGGTAGCATATTGGTAGGAAAATGTAGGTCATCTCTGCCAATGCACAAAAGGAAAAACAGGAACTGAGCTGGGAAATGATGAGGTTTCCTTTGACAATGAGTCTATGGGAGATATGGAAGCCAGGAATCCTGCTCTGAAATCTGGATTCCACTGCTAGGCCAGCTTGCTTTATACAAATGTAAACAAAGACAAGTCATTTTCCCATGGATACTTTGTGCAAGAAGACAACAGGAGAGTCAAGGGAAAGGGGCAACTTTTGGGAAGCCAAGGTACTGACACGGCAAAGAGAGAATTCTTATCCAGTTAAAAAAAAGTTAGGAGAGAAATCAATTAAAATGGTCATTTTTCAGTATTCATAGACATAATTTACCTATGCCATGCATATTTATTTATGTATATGTATGTTTATGTATATGTATATTTGTAATATGTAATTATGTAATAATAATGTATATTTGCTTCACTGGTATTTTCCTAGTAAAGTAGCTTGATATAATGCACACAGTGCTAGACTTGGAGGCAGGAAGACCTGAGTTCCAATCCTGACATTAGCACTTCGTAGCTGTGTGGTGCTGGGTAAGACTTTTAACTTTTTTGCATCTCAAGTATTTCTCTCAGACTATGGAGCACAGGTATAGACCCCCATTGGTAGATGCAGCTTCTGCACTAAGAGTTCACTACACCAATGAAATCATAGGTCTGAACAACAAAAAACTAATACCCTGCTTTACTAATAGCTTCACTATTATAGTGAACATGTACAATTGGTAACATTTATGGTTATATTTCTGAAAGAAGCAATTCTGAGGGCATACTTTAAAAAAATCTAATTTTACGATGAAAGACAAAAGAACAATCTCTTTTCCTGCTTATCAAAAGATCAAATGCTGAAATGCAAACAAAGCCAAAATCTTTGTGATGATAACAAATAGAACAACTTTTCCTCTAGGAAAAGAGTCACTTGTGAGTAAAGTAGTTCTGTGTCTGCCACAGCTTAAGGAGTAGGGGACCAATAGGTGTTAGTTCAGAATAATAACAATGGATGTTTTCTTAAATGCTTACCAAGCCCTTCATACACATGATTTCATTTTAGGCTCACTGCCACCCTGTAGGCAGGTGCTTCGATAATTTCCAGTTTATAGATGAGGCCCAGAGAGGTTAAAGACTCACTCAGGGTCACACAACTATTAACTGTCACTTGCGGGATTTGAACCCAAGTCTTGTTAGCTCTAGCACACTGTACCTTATGTCAAGTTGCTTCGTAAGGCAGATGACCATTAACTTCAAAATGAATGACTGGAACATATGTGGACAAGTTCTGAATTGCCGTTCTATGTTAAAACCAGGAAAAGCTGAGCCACAGAAAATAACAATCATCTGTGTCACATGATACTATATATATATAAGTGACTGTGATACAAGAAATTAGCTGGAAGGAAACATCACAAATTGGATGGTCTTTGCCTTTTGTTAGGCACGACTTGGATCTAACCTGGAGCAGGAACAGGCTTTTGGCTGTTCATGTTCCACATATCTGTCTGAGCCTCGCCTCTTTTAGGGACTTGACTGCCCATAGTGCTTGCCTCTTTTTTTTACTCTTCCAGGCATAATAAGAAATATTAACAAAAGAAGGTCTCCACTGGATCTTAACTAAAGAGTTAAAGAAATCAAATTTCGGGAAACTATGCAAATGTAACTCATGTCTTAATCTCTATTAGTTTGCTGGACTGGCCATCTGAAAGGACTTAAACATCTTCAGTCTTGAATGCTAAGGCATTTCTCTGAAGGATAAAAGCAATTTAGGGGGGAAGTGCAGCAGCCAAAAATAGTCTAAGGATGTTCTGAGAAGATGAGAGTTGAATTTTTTATCTACCTTGGCATGTCTCAGCTTTTTAAGGGATTCTCTGAAGATATCATTTCTGCCTGGCTAGGTTTTAGACAACTTTTCAGAGCAAACTTACCAGTTATTCTTTCAGAGACACATGTTTGTCATTTTACCATTATTTTATTAAAGGGGAAAAAAGCATTCTTCTTACCTAAAGATGTAGGAATCAAGACAAACATTCAACTCAACTTAGTATCTCAAATATTATTCAATCCCATTTTATAAGTGAGGTAACCAACTTGGAAAGGTTCTAAAACTTCAGCTTTCAGTAGAGGGATACTGATTGGCTAGGGCAAAGGTTTCTAATACAGGGTCCCTAGACCTCTTGGGGATCCATGGATAAATTTCATGGGGTTAGTGAACTTGAATGGGTAAAGAATTACATCTCTATTTTCAATTTTCAGCATAACTGGTTTCTTTTGTAATTCTAATCTGATTTTATGTATTTAAAAACATTATTCTGAGTGAATGGGCTCCACCAAGACTGCTAAATCAGTGCATGGTACAAAAAAAGTTAAGAACATCTGGGTTACAGGAAGAAATATCTAAGATAATCCAAAAAAAGTGGCCTAGAACAGAAGTCATGCTTAGCATTCAATTTTCTACAGGAACCAATGCATCTTTTAAGGAATTAATAAAAAAAGAATTTATGCCTATAGCTTAATTTTATAAAGAAACTAAAAGAGTGGATATTGGGCAGGAAACCAGAAGTCTGGGAGATCTTAACTCAAAAGAAATTGGAAAAAGGATTAAGGATTTAGACAGGATGAACTTGAAGGTCCTTTCTACCTCTTAGATTCTGGGGGTAGAATATAATTCAGGAATTCTGCGGTTATCAGATTGACTTTTATAAAAGGTAAGAACAAGATAAGAAACTTTAAAAGAAACTGAAGAAAGTTAGTATACCAAACGGAAAGATCTCAGCACCGAAAGCCCCTCCACATCTGCTAGGCCAAGTTCCATTAAACTGAGGGAGACAATAAATCCATCAAAAATGTTCCAACCTTCTTGGAAATAATAGTAGGGATCCATGGCTATGAGCTTCAGAAACATTTCTGCTGTGAAAATTCCAGTGAAAACCTAGGAAAAAGGGGAGGGGAAAGAAGGACAAGAGGGAAAAACAGAGATGATTAAAATAGAATGCTATAATTATTTACTTTTGAACATAAACTTGCTAAAAAAGAAACCCCACGATGGTCCCTTCATTGTCTTACCTCTGCTGTGGCCTAAGAGTACTCATATGTACTTCGCTATCTCAGAGACACCTGAAACCCAATATGGTGAAGAAACAATTTTGCCTTTTTCTACTAAAGCTTTCCCTCCACCCAATTTCCCTCTTCTGTTGGCAAAGCTATCCTCATCTCTCATTATCTCTTCACCTTGAAAGTTGGTCTTAAGACTTTGCTTTGGTTCAAGTACATCACATATTCCAATAGAGAATAATCTCCTTTCTCTATACCACCCATGTCTGACGGTATCTGAGATTTTACGCACCCACGTGGTTGCTGTATTCATTTTTATTACAAGGAAGAGTTCTATTGGGGGAAAGGTGACTGGGATGTGGAAACAAAGGCATCAATAAAACTCCTTTTAAAATTTCTCAGAGACCTAGAATCCTATGACCCTGTTTAAAATGGGGAAAAATAAAAGGCTTGAATGGGGCAGGAGAGTACAAAAACAAAGATCATAAAGGCGGAAACTCTCTTATTTATAAATCTCTGGCTAAAAGAAAGAGATTTACATGGGTTTTTCATAATTCTGCATGACATTATATATCCTTAAGGTATTACAGCTGAGTAAGATTTAGGAAGTATTTATTTAATGAGTAATATGGAGAACTGGTTAAAGAGAGTCTTGTAGTCTCCAACAACCTACAGGCTGATTAATTTTCATTTGTCACATTAAGAGTTCAATCCTGAGCAATCTGAATTCACATGGGCTGCCAAAGCAATGAATCCTCATCACAGATAGGAGACTTCTAAATCATCCTTACTATGCTCTCAGACTACAGGCTCATGAAACAACTGAGGTAACACAATGTGTCAAGTTGTGGGTCCAATTAGTCACAATTTGTAATTTTCAAGCTCTTCTACAGAACCCCCAGGAGTAGACCTGAGGTTAAGAAGGATTCTTGGAGAGTATTACAATGTTAGTGATAATTTCCTTCTAAAATGCAAAATATAAAATTTTATATAAAAATATTATATACTGCAGCAATTTTTTTTCCAATTAAAAAACCAGGTCTAATCACACTTACTGTGCTCCAAAATTCCTCAACTTCCCTTTGTCTTTGAGGGCATTCATGTTACCAGCCATCCCCAAACAAGCATTAATGGATTGATTTCACATATTTCAAGTCCCCAAAATCTACTGTAGCCAAATTAGCTTGGGGAAAAACTGGTTTAAAACAGTAGCACACTTTTATAATGCTCGTTTTTAGTGACAGAACTAACATTCCATTTATGTTCCCAACAAACTGTGTCAGACCTTAATGGCATATGATACTTTAAGGAGCCTTATCTAACTTGAAATATAACTGAAATTTATGCAATAAACTATATTATAAGAGGATTCTATGTTATTCTGATATTCCTATGATGCTACTCCCTAGGAATGATGGGAATCAGATGATCTATCTCCTTCAAACTTCTGCAAGTAATTTGATTAGCATCAACTCAATTTGTTCAATAACAGAGACAAGCAGAAGCAAAAGAACCCAATTATCACTTCTATTTGACTTCAGAATACATGGTGTGATTTTTTTCTCCCTCAGCATATTTATCTTCCTAATTACAACTCAGGCTCAGGTTAACATTATGATGAATTTGGGATGGATCAGGTTCTGGTGGCTTACACACCAAAAAGCAGAAGGAAACCATTCTCAGTTAAGTATTTATTTGCTCTACATAATCCTCAGTGGGTACTCAAGGGCAGACTAGGGAAAAAGTAATCCACAGCTCCATTTGGTGCAGAGAAGTATCCTGGCCTGTGTGGTACCTGTTACTAAAACTTAGAATAAACGTTATTTTGGTGGGCTGGAGCTACGTTTAGAAGAGACACAGAGGAATCTTAGAAACAGGATGAGAACCCAAGAACCCTTGGCTCTGGTTCCTGAAACCAACCTAGTGCCCTCCCGTTATGGCCTGATCTGCAGCCAGTAACTCTGAGTGACATTTCTCAAGTTCTCCAGAAAGAGAGTCAAGAGATCCCTAAATCTAGAAGTAGTTGCTATCCAATTAACTGTCATTTTCTTTTCTACTCAAACCAAGTCCCTCATCCACAGTGACCAGCAGACAACAGAAAAGCACTTCCTATAGAAAAACAAACAAACAAGTAAACAACCCATATTTAAATGACAAAATCAGGAGACAATGCTCTCTGCCTTACCAGATTTCCAACAGCCAAGACGTTTTCAAAGTGTGGCGTCATGGGATGATGCTCCATCGCCATAAACAAGGTGTTCAGGACAATGCAGATGGTAATGGCTAAGTCCACAAAGGGGTCCATGACAATCATGTTCACAATCTCCTTCAGCTTGATCCAGTATGGGTGGCATTCCCAGATGAGGAAAGTGTTGGCAAATTTGTACCAACATGGAGGGCACTTTCTCTGAGACTCTTCTAACTCTGTAGCAGGGCAAGAACAAAGGGAACTTCTCAATCAAGAAGTGAAGAAAAATCTAATAGAAGAAAAATTCTAATAGCCATTACTGGTGACCATAAAAAATATAAAACTGAATTGACAATGCATGAACTTCCCTGCTTCTCTATTACACCTAAAGACCTCAAATGACTTTACTAGGAGACAACTCTGCCCTCAAACAGTTTTTGTTCCACTAAATGAAAAGAATTAGAAAGACCAGCGCAAGGTTACATATAAACACACACCAGCGATAGAGTTTGTTGTTTGGTTTTTCTCAGACCTGCCTGACTCTTCATGACCCCATTTGGGGTTTTCTTGGCAAAGACAATGGAGGGGTTTGCCGTTTCCTTCTTTAGTCCATTTTACAAATGAGGAAACTGAGGCAAACAGGGTTAAGTGATTTGCCCTGGGTCACACAAGTAGTGAATGTCTGAGGCCAGATTTGAACTCAGGAAGATGAATTTTTCTGACTCCAGTCTTGGCACTCAATCCACTGTATCACCTAGCTGCCCAGTGATACGGTAGTCTTAAATAAAACAAAAAGTCAATCAAATGAAAAAGTATTTATTGAATGCTAAATATGTGAAGGCACTGCACTAGGTGTTATGGGAGATACTCAAGAGGGAGATGTGGTTCCAGATCCGTATGAGTTTGCAGAAAGGGATTTTAAAAATGTCACTGAATGTTTCCCAATATCTCTCTACTCTCTCCCTCATGTAATCATTAATAGCAAAAATAAATAAAGAGGGGGGAAAAAGTTCATCAGAAGAAATTAGCACACCAGCCAAGTTCAAGAGTCTATGGAATGTCCAACAATCAAAGTCTCCTATCTCCGCAAAGAAGAGAGGGAGCTGAATTCTCATCCCTTCTTTGGGGTCAAGCTTGGTTATTACAATTACACAGCATTCAGTTTGTATTTTTTTTTTTGCTGCTGTTTTTCCCATTAATTGTAATGAATATGAATGCTGTTGTATTAGCTCAGCTTATTTCACTTTGTGTAAGTTTATATGAGTCTTCTCAGGCTTCTTCATATTCTCCATATTCACTGTTTTTTTCAGCAGAGTCATCCCTCAATCAACGGGCATCAATACTCTTGTTTCCAGTTCTTTGCAACTACAAAAAATACCTTCTTAAATATTCTGGTGTATAGGAGACCTTTCAACCCTGATGTCCTTGGGTGTATTCCTAGTAGTGGGATCAATCATAGTGTCAAAGTGTCTAGCCATTTTAATCACTTCTTAGTATAATTTCCAATTGTTTTCTAGACTGGTTGGACCAGAACAGCTCTACAAACAGGGCATTAGTGTGCTAGACTTTCCACACTCCTCCAACATTGACTACTCTCATTTTTTGTTACTTTTTACAATATGCTTGGCATTGTTTTGATTTGCATTTCTCTTAATATTAGCGATACAGAAATTCTACATCTGTTTCCATGCCTTAGAGATGGCTGTCCTTTGCATCTGGAATCTTTCCATCCTCACTTCCACCTCTTAGAAGCCCTGGCTTCCGTCAAAACTCAGCTTAAAAGCCACCTTTTTCTAAGGGGCCTTTCCTGCCCATCCTACCCACCCCCAGCTACTAGTGTCTTCTCTTGAATGATACCTTCAATAGGAACATATATGTAGAGTCTATATCAGACTGTATTGCCATCCTGGGGAGGGAAGAAAGGAGGGAAGGGGAGAAAATTTAAAACTTATGAAAGTGAACGCTAAAAACTAAAAATAAATAAATTAACTTAAAAAAAAGAAAGATACTTTCCTTCTTCTCAGTATGTTCATATAACCTTCTCCATTAGAATATAAGTTCTTTGAGAGAAGTAATGCTTTTGCTTTGTATCTTTAGTACTTAAATAATGCCCGGCATATATATGATAAGCACTTAAAAAAATGCCTGGTGATTGAATTTTCATGTAGTTGTTAACATTTGGCAGGGTTTTTTTGAGAACTGTTTGTTCATGTTCTTCTTCTTTTTTATTTTTTTGCTTTGCTTTCTGGAGGGGGAAAGGGAGGGCAGTTGTGGTTAAGTGACTTGTCCAAGGTCACACAGCTAGTAAGTATTAAGTGCCTGAGGTTGGATTTGAACTCAGATCCTCCTGACTCCAGGGCCAGTGCCGTATTCACTTCGCCACCTAGCTGCCCCTTGTTCACATTCTTTAAAGAAAGGCTTTTGATTTTATATGTGTGTGTTAGTTCTCTATATATATTAGGTATTAGTCCCCCTCCCCAATTTTTTGCTTCCCCTATTATCTTACTTGCATTAATTGTATTTGTGCTAAAGCTTCTCAACTCCATGTAATGAAAATGATCTATTTTGTGATCTCCTCTAGTCCTTGAATGGTTATGAGTCCCCTCTCTTTGCATCCTCCTCCTACTCCACTATCCCCTTCCCCTAAGATAGCTTTGAAAGATTCCTGACCAGGTTCTCTTCCAATATTACTATGGTATGAACTTTAATATTCAGGCTGCATATACATTTTGGACTTATTCTGATAAATGGTGTAAACTGTTGGTCTAAATCTAAATCTAATTTCTGCCACACAGTTTTCAGTTTTCCTAGCACTTCTTATTGAGTAGGGAGTAGTTTTGAAAGTAATTTATGTTTTCCTGTTTATTGAACATGGGGCTGTTGCGCTCAGTGTTTTCCAATTCTTCCTTATCTTGCTGATTCTACTGAGCTTTTGTTTTTTAATGTGATAAAAATTACATTTTTATAGTACGGTTTGAAGCCTAGAAGTGTTTTTCTTCCTTTGCTCCTACTTTTTTTTATTAGTTTCCTTAAGATTCTAGGTCTTTTGTTCTTTTAAATGAATTCTGCCAGTATTTTATCTAGCTCTATAAAGTATCTTCTAAATCTGTAAGTTAATTTAGGTAGTACTGTCATTTTTGTTATGCTGATGCAGCTGAACCATGAACACTGAATAAACAGGGAAGGAATTTCAAGTAGAGTGAACAGCAGAAAGTGGGAAAGTCTAGTATAATCTGGAGAAAATGTAAAGTTTTCCAGCTTGACTAAAGTATGTATAGAGAAATATGATAATATAGGTTGGGACTAGAACTCAAGAAAATTTGAATGACAGGACTACAGAGTTGGGAATTTATCTTGAAGGAAACAAGGAATCACTGAATGTGTATGAGAAAGCAAATGGCAAGACAAAATGGTATCTTAAGAACATCAGTAGGCCTGTTCATGAGGTGTTTCAGGGAGAAAAGTAATCATGGAAAATGGGAGAGATGCCAGAAGCCAGTAGATCATCATTCAGTCAGTCAACAAGCCTGTGTATCAGGCACTATGCTAAATACTGAGGATACAAAAAAAGGCAGAAGACAGTCCCTGCTTTCAAGCATCTTACAGTCTAATGAGAGAGACAACATATATATAACTCCATGTGGAAAGAGGCAAAAACAGGAATCCACTGGGAGAGGAGAAAGGGTGGCAAGCATACCTCTCTACAAACAAAGAGAAGGGACGGGCAGACGGGCTGATACATAAACCTCACTCTCACCTGAACTGGTCAAAAGAAGGAAAATCATTTACACAGTTGAACCCAAAATACATTTCATTCAACAGGGAAATAGGAGGGAAAGGGGAAAAGTGGGAAAGGGAGATTAAAAGGAAGGTAGATTAAGGGAGGAATAAGTTATAATGGAAAAAATATTTTAAAAATACTTATAGTTCTTTTGCAGTATGGCAAAGAATAAGAATCCAAGGAGGTGCTTATAAACTGAGGAATGAATAAACAAATGATGGAATATAATGGAATGGAACATTGTTGTGCTCAACCCTTATTAATGTAATGACCAACCAGAATTCTAGAGGACTAACAAGGAAACGGGAAACCAACCTCTTAACAGAGAGGTAAAGGGCTCAGAATACAGAATGAAATAAATATTTTTTGAACATAGTCATTTGGAAATGTTCTTCTTGACTATCTATATTTCTTTTTTTTTTTTACATTTGAAAATCTTATTTTAAAAATAATTTATACCTATAGAATAGAAGAGTATTACAGAGTTATTTGTAAAAGAAAAGCATATAACCCAAAAGCTACACAATTTGAAATGGTTGTGGGAAATTCAGAAGAAAGTGATGCTTTTACTCTGAATTCTTAGGATTTCATCGGGCATCAAAAACCACCAATCTTTTTGTTCTTTTCTTGTACATTATTCTATATCCACATTCTCTACATCTGATTGGATTCCTGGATTTTATTTCATTTTCTGTATGACATTCTCCACAGATATATATCATTGGCTGCTGTTTCGGCGGCTGCACGTCCTTCTGTGTATCCATCATCAGTCCCTCACAAGCCGCCGCAGTCCAGCAAGTCGAGGCCCTGGAACAACCGACTATCTATATTTCTAATAGGTTTTGTTTTTCATGTATTCTCAAAGGGTGATGGTGTTAGGGGTGGGGAGCAGAATTGGGGTAGGAGAGTGAGAAGGTGGATCTTGATTGAATAACACAAATATTTTTTAAAAAACACCAAGAAGTGTTCATGGGTTAATGTGAATTTGAAGAGAAGTTTTCAATTAGTTATCATAGGGTTATCCTTGGTTCTATCTTAAAAGGCACTTTACAAATAGTTTGGATAAACCTAAAGCAGAAATGTTTATCAAATCTGTGGATGACACAAAACTGGGAGGGTTTAATTAGCAAGATCACAAATTTACAGTAGGAAGGGTCCTTAGAGATCCTAATAGGCTGATGATAAAACTGAAGCTTAGAGAGCTTATATAATTTGTCTAATTAATTAATCAGGTGACAGACGGATTAAAAAACACATCAATGGGCTAGAACAAGGAGCCCAAACTAAAACTTTAAGATGAAATTTAACAGCAATAAATCCATTAGGCTAAAAGAAATTATTATATAAGAATACTGGAAAAGATATGAACCTGACAACAATTTAGGGGAAAAAAACGTGGAAATTTTAGTTGATCACAATCTCAGTGAGATATAGTTGCTAAAAAACAAAAACAAAAAAATTGCCAATTACTTCAAAACAAATGTAACCACGGGCTGTGTTTGATGGAACGATATTTGCATCAAGAATCCCCCACCCCCACCACTCTTATTATATTTGGTACTCTGTGCTATACTAGAATGATGCCTGATCTGGAATCACGGTTTAAGAGGGCCACTGATGTGTGTAACAAGTCCAAACAGGGGTGACCAGGAAGGCAACACAGCTGGAACAGAAGGACTCTGCACAGAGTGCTAGACTTGGAGTCAAGATGACCTGAATTCTGGGGGGCGGAGCCAAGATGGCGCCATAGAAGCAGCAAAGCACCACAGCTCCCACACAAACACGCTAAAAAACTCATAAAATGGGACTCTAAACAGATTTTCAAGCTCCAAAACTCTCCAAAAGACAGAAAGCACATCTGTTGCTACAGGCAGCTCAGCAGGTGGGGCTCTTCTCAGCAGGCTAGGAGCCACGGCTGAAACCAGCAGGCTCAGGCCCTGGGGCATCGGGCGGGGAGCCGCATCTATAGGAGAGCAGATCGACTGCATTGGAGGCACAGTTACCACATTTGTCAGGCCAGAAGACAAAAAGGCTAAGAGAAAGGTCAGTGGATTTTGCTAACTGGGGAGGAGAAGAGCGGGTCCGGCCAAACAGCTCCCAGGGCAAGGAAGCAGCGGGAGGCAGCTGTAGCAGCAGGAATGAAGCAGCGGCGGCTTCCACTGGGCTGCTTCAGAGCCCTCAGCCTGCAGACAGCAGGAGGGCTGATGCAATCCATTGGGGCCAAGGGCTCTTGCGTTGAGCAGCCTGGATCTGGATCGTGGTCTTGAGTGGTCTTGAGGTAGTCCTGGGGTGCGCTTTCAGTGAGCCAAAGCTGGGGGTGGCGGGGGGCTGCAGCATCCCACTAATAGCTCCGGCAGCTGTGAGGGCCCCAGCGATTTGGGACAGAGCTTTCCCCTTCCAGGAAGCAGAGTTCCACAGAGATAAAAAAAACCAAGCAATTAATAGACTGGCCAACATGAGAAAAAGGAAGCAGGCTAGGAACAGCAGTAAAACTCTAGAATCCTTTTTTATGGACAAAAAAGACCAAAGCATGGAGCAGGAGGAAGACAACTCAGTCAGAACTCCCACACCAAATGCTTCCAAGACACTGGAAGAATGCCTACTAGCTATACATCAACTCAGAAAGGACTTTGAAAAACAAATAAGAGAAGTGGAGGAAAAATTGGAAAGAGAAAGGAGAATGATGCGAGAAAGT
>CM053597.1:216326789-216377679 GCA_028646575.1 Pseudocheirus occidentalis
GGAAGCATACATCTCAGTAAAGGGACAGGGACAGGGTAGAGAACAAAACAAGGGTGGGGAGCAGGATAGGAAGGAGGGACATACAATTAGCCTCTCACAATTTGCCTACCATGAAGATGTCCTGTGTAATTACACAGGTGCAGCCTGTATTGAACTGCTGCTCCTCCCAGTGGGAGTGGGTGACAGGGGAGGAACTGCAAGAATCTAGTATTTAAAGCTATACAGTCAAATGCAACCGGGAAATAATACATTCAGGGACGGGGGCAGGGCGCTCCTCCCTGCCCTGCTAGAAAGCTAGAGGGGTGTTGGAGGAGGGCATAAAAGGGAACAGATTGTGGGAGGGGTCTTACAGTGGGATCAATGTTCTGGGCTGGGGGGTAGGGGCAAAAAGGGGAGAAAATTTGTAACTCAAAATCTTGCGGAAATGAATGATGTAACCAAGAAAATAAATTAAAATTAAAAAAATAAAATAAAATAAAAATTTTTTTTAAATTAAAAAAAAAGATGACCTGAGTTCTAATCCTGCTTCAGACACTTAATAAATGGGTGACCCTGGCCATGTCACTTAACCTTCCCCAGCCTCCACTTCCTCATCTATAAAATGGAGATGATAAGAGCACCTACTTCACAGGGCTGTTGTGACCATCAAATGAGAGATAATCCATGTAAACAGCTTTGCAAACCTCAAAACACCACCTAACACTAATTATTAAATGCTATTTATTATCTGCGACCTTGGCCAACTTCCTCTTTAGACTCAGATGAGTGTCCTTGACTGTAGGATGAGCGGATTGGATTAGGTGATCTCTGAAGTTCCTTCCAGTTATGAATCCTATGATCCTAAATCTGGAGGCCACGTCATATAAGGAATGGTAGAAAGAACTGGGGATAGTTAGCCTGGAGAAGAAGAGGTGTAGGCAGGGGAAGGACATGACGGCTGTCTTAAAATCGCTGGAGAGTTGTCACATATGAAGGGAACAGACATTCCATGTGACTTCTGTGGGAAGAATTAGCACTATGTGTAGGAGTTACTATGATGCAGATTTTACCTCCATATAAGGAAGAACATTTTAACAGAATTATCCAATGGCTGAACAAGCTGTTTTAAAGAGCAGCAAGCTTTCTATGAACAGAACTGTGCAGGCAGAGAGAGGCTGGATAATCCTGTGCCATGGATGTTTTGAAGGGGATCCTGGATTGGGGAAAACTAGATGGAAGGAGCTTTAAGATGTCTTTCTTCCTAATCCCTTGTCATCACTGACAAAATTCTATAAAAAGAGAGAACCTCGTTAGGATCTGTGAAGTAATGGGAAGAATCTTGATGTGAAAGCACTATGAAAACCGTAAAAATGCCAAACCATTGTTAGGCATTTGCTAATAATTCTTCTTCTCTGGTCTTAGTCTACATACAGAATTAGCCATAGAATACCTGACTTAAATACCAGACAGTATTCTCTCAAAGGCACAGTTCTGAAAGCTGGACTGTACTTGGAACAAGATGCTGTTTCTATAGGAATGAATTGATAGGCTTTTTTCTCCAATGCAGATGAGAGAATTTGATGTTCGGGGGGAGGGGGAAGTTCTCTATCATTTGACCAAGAACAAATCAAATCTATCTTTCTTTATTCTTACCATGAGGTACCCATGGTAATAGCTTTATTTTAAGTGAAGTGGTTCTGACTGGGATTTCTGATTGGCTTCTAGTTGCTAGGAAAATGGTTGCCTTGGTTCGACAGATTTTAGGACCACAATGATGCCATGTGGGAGTCTGCGTGGGGAAGGAAGTCTGTCAAAAAAAAAAAAACCAACAAAAAACTTTGCTTTGGCTTCCTTTCCTCAGAACTCACCCCTTCCCAAGGTAAATATAGTTTTCTTCCCAAAAAAGAAAGGGAAAAAAGGTTCTCATTTCCATAAATTCTTATAGTACATATTTGGAATCTGGGTCCATTCCCTTTTTTTAAATCTCTAAACGTCTGCTGTTTGCTGGCATGTGGACAATAGAGACTAAAGTGGTGACTTCTCATTTCAGAACTGCCATAGTGCATGGGGAATTTGGACCTGGCTCTCTGCCAGTTTGAAGAAGGAAGTAGGTGTTCCCATTTCCTAAAGAAATACAAAGGGGATTCCAGAGGGTATCCTCCAGCTCTCTTGTCCATGTTCGCTGGGAATGGAGATTTTGCAGCCCAGGATAATTTTCCCTGCTTCTGTCACAATAAGAGCATTTGGATTCTGTGAGCTGGGAGAGAATCCAGAGGGACTGGGAGTTTTATTAAATGACTCACAACCTTGCAAACAGTCACTCGCCCCCATATGCTTGGGATGGCTAAGAATTTGGCTTGAAGGGAATGGGCAAGCAGATGTATAAGTGAGATGATTCTCTCATTGTGCCTTGGATA
This sequence comes from Pseudocheirus occidentalis, assembly GCA_028646575.1. Taxonomy (NCBI): domain Eukaryota; kingdom Metazoa; phylum Chordata; class Mammalia; order Diprotodontia; family Pseudocheiridae; genus Pseudocheirus; species Pseudocheirus occidentalis. Next base: position 216,329,186 of record CM053597.1, read on the forward strand.
TTTTCAGAGGTGGACGTAGCCTCTAAACCTACTGGGAAGGAGAGTCTTGGTTACAGTTACGGTTGCCCAATTCATTCAAGAGCATGGCTTGGGAAGACCCCAGTCAGATGGGTGATGGAAACATCAGCTATGGCTGGATATCTCTGGACATTCAAATAAAAGATCAGCAATAAGAAATTCTTTTTTTTTTTTTTGGAGGGGCATTTGGGGTTAAGTGACTTGCCCAAGGTCATATGGCCAGTAAGTGTTAAGTGTCTGAGGCTGGATTTGAACTCAGGTCCTCCTGACTCCAGGGCTGGTGCTCTATTCACTGCGTCACCTCACCGCCCCCAATAAGAAATTCTTTTGCCTCCTACTCTCCACTCCCCTTTTCACTAATTTCTTCCATTCTACTATGTTCCTGCCTTTACGATGCTTCCATTTCAGTAGGGAGATATAACATTCATACAGTTAAGTAAATACAGAGCAATTTTAAGAGGTTATGGGGTAGGGTGGCAGGGTTCAGGCCAGAGAAAGCTTCGTGGAAGGGATACTCAAGCTGAACCCTGAAGGTAAGTAAGGACTCTTAGAGGTAGAAATGAAGAGGGAGTATATTGCAGGCATGTGCAAATATATAAAGGTGGGAGATGGAATGTTAAGTTTGGGGAATAGCTAGTACTACAGTTTGGCTAGAAGGAAGAATGTATAAGAAGGAGAATAATGAGAGAAAAAGAGAAGTTAGACTGAACCAGACTGTGAAGGGCTTTAAATACCAAACAGATGAGTTTGTATTTTAACCTAGTGACAAGGAAAGAAGAGCAATCAAGGCAGATGTATTCCACAGTAAAGTTATTTAGGCTGTGTGGAAGCTGGATTGGTGAGGGAAAAGACTCAAGCAGGAAGACCCGTCAGGGTGGCTTCTCCTCCAGGGAAGACATGATGAAGACCTGAATAAGGGAGGTGGCTGTGAGAGCAGACAAAGGATGATGGCTAGTATGAAGGCAGTCAGGCCACAAACGTCTGCCAGGTGCCAGGAACTGTGCTAAGCACAAAGCAAAGGTGAAAAAAGGTTCCCATTCTTGAGATGCTCCCAGTCCTAGAAAACACACAAACACAATATACAAACAAGATATGTGTGGAATAAATTAGGGATGATCAACAGAGCAAGGACAGCAGCCTGAAAAAGAACTGGGAACAGCCTCTTCTTGGAAAAGGGGGATTTGAGCTGGCAGCTTGAAGGGTGGCCAGGGGGTGGGGGCCAAGAAGGGAAAGAATTAGGCATGGTGGACAGTCAACGACAAAGAATGGAGTCAGGAGATAGACTGTCCTATTCAAGAGAAAGTCACTCGTCAGTAGATTACCAAGTTCATGGGCAGGACTGACTGAGGCAGAGAGTGAAGAGGGGAGATTCACTGGGAAACAATGTCCCCCCCAGCAGACAGCAACTCCGAGTCACAGGCATTAAAGAAAGCAAATGAGAGTCTGAACACGGAGACATGGAGCCAACGCTGGGCTCCTGATCACTAAAGGCCTGGAAGTGAAGGCCTTTTTATGCCCCCAGCTCCTGGAGGCTCAAGCTCCCTGGCACATGAGAGGCCCCGTCGGTATAGGCCCTGTACACGAAGTCTGCTCATTTTTTGAATCTGTACTTACATTGATCTCTTTGACATTTTGTCATGTTAAACTTAGTCCACTATTCTAACTTACTGGAATGTCTTTAAGCAGGTTAGGTATGTCTTTAACCAAATCACTGATAAAAAATGTATTAAAAAAAATAGAAAGAAAAGAAAAAACCTGACTAAGGAAGGAAACTTGCAGCATATGCCTGACTACTTTTCTACTGGAAGCCCAATGACACCATAAGGGGAAGTGCCCAGGCCCTCCTTTGTGTGCCAGGCAGTGTTACCTGGAGCCAACCCATGGTATTCTAGTGCTGACAGCAGGGTTCCTGCAGGTGCAGGTCTAGCAACAAGGGACTGCCTTTAGTTCCATCTTCTCCATTCCCATAACAAATATATTTGTGGTTTGGTGGGGGGATTTTGGTGAGGGGGCTGGGAGAGGAATTCAACAGAGACAATTTTAGATGCAATCAAATTGCCCAAGTGCATTTTTTTATTGAGGCAATGGGGCTAAGTGACTTGCCTAGGGTCACACAGCTAGTAAGTGTCTAGGGCTAGATTTGAACTCTGGTCCTCCTGCCTGTCTCTTAAGAGTCCTCCTGAGAGTTGCCTCTCAAGTACATTCTTAAGGGGAAATCCTACTGGCCATAAGCAATCATAAGAAAAGGAGTGTGGGAAGGGTGCCTGAGGGAGGGATGCCAACTTTCTACCTTTCTCTGGTTCTTTGGTTGGAGTCTTTTTGTTTCTCTAAACTCTTGGTCCCCTTCTCTAGCTTATGCATGAGATGGAGCAAAGAAGAAAGAGAACCGGACCTGGAGGCAGAATTGGTTCAAAGTCCACCTCTGACTCTGATTAGCAAGCTCTACAACAATGGGTAAGTCACAGCTCCCTCATCTGTAAAATGAAGGTTATGATCCCTGCAGGGAATGCACTTTGTAAACCCCAAGGCACAATGTCAATGTGAGATCTGCCAGGACAATGGTATAAAGTGCCAGGTGAACGGGAATTACAACGAGGTCTCTGTTTCCCTCACCCAAGCCTTCTGTACTTCCTCCCCTCTATTTCAATGGTTATAGATATTCTCAAAGCTGAGAAAGTTCAGTTCCTATCAGAACTACTGAATATACAAACTCAAACAGAACTCAGGTTGGTTTCCCCAAATACATAATCCTAACTCTCAGACGCTAAGATGCACACTATGAAGGGGAGCGCGTGTGCACGGCATGTGCGGGCACACACACACGCACATGTGCACACACACACACACAATGCCCAGATTTCAGTCACAGAATACATACCTTCTACCAGCGTATTTGTAACGACACTCAGGACACTGTTGACTCTGTCCTTCCGTCCATATGAGGCATTCAGCTGGTTCATAGAGACTAAGAGGGATCCAGGGCCTTTCTTCTTAATTTCCACCTCCGTTGTTGCCTGCAAAATTACCAAATCAGGTGAGTGGGGCCTTTTAACACTGAGGGCAGGCCTCACGGGTGAACAGTCCAAAGTGCTAGCCTGGGTTTAAGTCTTTCATTTCATCTTCTAATCTGGTCTTAGAACTCTATATGCTACATGAGCTAAGTCTAGTGACAAAGAGATCTTCAGTAGTCTTTAGACCAAGGAGACTAAATTGGCTAGGGGTCCCCTGGGGAATTTGTTTCATCCTTAAGCAAAGCCAGGGATTTGGCCACTCAGAGACCACCATATAGTGAACAAAGCTTCTGAGAAACAAAGATGGTAAACCAGCTAGCTTCTTGGACAGCCAAAAGACCAGTCTTTACAGCAGTCCCAACAGAATGGATCCCATGGGCTTTCCATGACCAATCTCAAGATATTTGGTTAGAAACAAATTAGCCTTGGATATATGTATAATAAGTCAAATTCTTCTATCATTTAAACTTTCCTTCTCCTTTGATCTCAGTCTTTGATCTTGCCAAGTATCATTGGATTCACTTCATCAAGAATGGAAAAACTAGAACTATAAGCAAATTCTTGCTCAACAACTGCCCTACCACAGCAATGGTTGCTACAGCTGTTAATATCAGGTCAGGCCATCTGATACACACACACACACACACACACACACACACACACACACACACGGAAATATAGACAAAATAAACACATTGGTAAAAGAACAATTATTTTGTTTTTAACAAAGGCGACAATACTTATCTTACTTTTCCCCTGTGGCTAGAAGAAGACAAGAGAAGATTCTAGAGGTTGCTGCCAAATCCAAACCACATAACTGAATTACCTCAACAATGAAATACCAACAAAATTAAAAATTCTAAGAAACCCATCATCAATTCATTCTCCAGGAGCACGTGCTCCATGCCTACCCCATGGGCAGCACTAGTGTGGCAGTGGGCAGAAAAGATACTAAATGCATACGTCAGCTTTGTTTGTTAGCACACTCTCTATACCCTTGACCTTTTTGTATCCAAACTGCCTTCCCTGGGTGTCTCGAAATACAACCAATATGTCTTCTTGTCTTGTAACTCACATCCAGCACAGTCCAAGAATCTTTAACAAGTACCATCCAAAGTACAGAGAAGGGAACTGTTTGCAAAGGGCTAAAGGAGCATATTTCTGAGCACAGTCAAACTGGCCCTTACTGTGGTGAAAAGAAATAAAAGCCAGGCCACAGCAAAGCGTCTTTATTCTAACATACACATTAGACTTACTTCTTTGAGGTCAATGGGAAGATGCTTTCTAGCAGGTACTAGGTTTGTTACTTGTTATCTGTGTGACTTTGGGCAAACGGCTTCATTTCTCTGAGGTTGAACTGCCATGTACATAAAATTGTATTATGGAAGGATCTCTGAGGTCTTTTCTTTTCTTTTCTTTTTTGCTTTTTGGAGGGCAATTGGGGTTAAGTGATTTGCCCAAGGTCACTTGGCTAGTGTTTTGTGTTAAGTGTCTGAGGCCAGATTTGAACTCAGGTCCTCCTGACTCCAGGGCTGGTGCTCTATTCACTGTGCCACCTAGCTGCCCTCATCTGAGGTCTTTTCTAGATTAAATACATGATCTGATGAAGGAAAATGATGGCTTCTGGAACTCAGGCTATATTAATGTTCAAATATTTGTACACTTATGAATATGTATAATAAGGTAACTACAAAGTGAAGTTCTCTGAATAAATCCTCCTTTGCTTTTCTCAGCACCTGTACTGAGGCATAAGATTTCCTGTACTAAAGAAATCAGGATAGGGGCAGCGAGGTAGGTGCAGTATATGGAGCACTGGCCCTGGAGTCAGGAGGACCTGAGTTCAAATTTGGCCTCAGATGCTTTACATGCTTACTAGCTGTGTGACCTTGGACAAGTCACTTAACTTCACTTGCTTTGCCTACCCCCCTCTAAAAAACAAAACAAAAAAAGAAATCAGGGTAACCTGATGACTAGCCTCTTCTTCGTCCTTTCCTTTCTTTTATACAACAGTCATTTCAGATATGTAGCTGTAGCCACCCAGACTATGGCTCTGTAAGGAGCTTATGACTTCTACCGTGAAGATCGGCAAGGCAAGACTCATGAATAGGGCAATGAAGCCAGGAAAATTTGAAACTCAGAAATACAAGGATTAAAGCCCTCATGGTTTCGCACTGTGGGCAACTTAAAAAGTGTGATTTAATCAATCATACAGAATAAGACTAAAAAAGAAGTCTCTGTAAGTGGCAGGCCAGGTATAAGATTAATTAACTGCAACGGGTCTGAAGAATAAATCATCCTATACTTAAATAACCATAGTTTTCTTTGTTATGTCTAGGAATCAATCCATGGATCTAATTTTTCTGAAAAGGGGGAAAAATATCAAGTCACCAAATCATGTCTTCTTACTCTGAGGGCAGACGATGGAATCTGAGTCACTTGTCTGATACCAAGAAATAGACAGGAGTCCATAAGAGGCCTATTATACCACTGTAGGAGTTCTGAAGTGAGAACTGAAACAATCTTATACTTTATATGTTGGATACACCCAACTACCAATCTTGATAACCTACTGAGCATTTCAGGTTCATAGGAGACAAACCTGTTTCAGTAAAGACAAGGAACAGTAAGTAACTTAACTATCTGAGTGACATCTCACTGATTACAGGCTCACCCATGACCTCAGGGCAGTGTTTTTAAATAAATCTTCCTTCTGCCCAAAAGACAAATTCTTCCTTTTAATCTACCAAAGGAACACCTGACTCTTGGTTATTCAGGGAATGGTTATCCAGTTCACAGATTATATATGTGCTTAGTTTCCCTTCTCTTCAGACAGTCTACATTGTCACTCAGTTAATTTGCAACTCACTACAGAAAAGGCAAGGGAGTTGAAAGGATGATATTCAAAGAAGTGCATTTTGAATCACAATACTTCTCTTTGAGGTCTGGTGAGAAGACAGTGGAACTATCTTAGTGAAATTTTAAAATTTTCCGTGGATTTTAATAATCTATATTCCTTTAACTTGTATTAACTCAGATAACTGGATGTTAGCTATGTAAATGGCTTTTTTAAAAAGTAGTTTTAAAAACAAAGATCAGTTGTTTTAACTATTTAATAAACAACATGCTTCTAAGAAACTAGAAAGGGGGCTATTCTGTCTAGATAATTAATGTTTCTACAAAAAGGCTTTCAACAGGTCGCCAAAATTAAATAGGCCTTGGCTCATTTTATGCACTGCAAGTTTGAAAAGTCCCAGGAAACAGATCTTTGTCCAAGTGATTCCATGAAAAAGGGAGTCTTTATTGCCCCAGACCCAAAGGTAAGATAGATGACATCAAGATGAGGTTTGATTACATCTCTGTCACACTTTTTATATGTCAATTCAGAATAGAGACTATTCCCAGTCAGCCTAAGTGTCAGGAGTGAGTTTGCTTACAGGTAATAGTTAGTTATCTGTGTATGATTTAACTATGTAATAGATTACCCACAGCAACATTTTAAGCCTAGAAGCTTCCCCCTAACCATCCAGTCCACTCACAGGACAGTTTCCTCATCAATTGGTGTGAGCTCAGGGAATGCTGTAGCAAAAGGACACCTAAGAAAAGAAATCCTGTACCTTCCCCCCATCCTCCGAAAAAACCCATTAAGCATATCTACCTTCTTCCTACTCAGATCCACAAGACTAATACACCAACTCTTCTTCTTCCATTCTCTGTGCTGAAGAATAGCTAGTTCCCTAAATGTAAGCCAAATTCCTCCCCAAGATCCACCTCCTATTCTCTCATCCCCACTCATCTCAACCCTTTCCCATTCATGTCCTAATTCCACTTTGTTGGCCTCATCCCCCGTGTCCCTTGGAATCCCCACTCCAAAAGGAACAAACTTCCCTTCGCTTCAGACCTCTTCCTTGTCTCTGTCTACCTACTTACAGAGACCTGGCTACCCCCAGATGACATTCCCACTCTCTCATCACTTCTCTCTCTCCCCCTCTCCCCCACAACAACCTAGTCCTGGAATAAGAATAGGAATATTTCTTGTTCCCCACTGCCACTAGCACTTAGCAACATCTCCTCCTCTGAGTTTCACTCTATACAAATTTATTTACCCAATCAAAAGTCTACCTGAAGTTATATATTACCCCCTATTTTCACCTATTTCTCAAGGATTCCAGTATTCAGCTCAGTTTTCCTTTCCATCCCAACTGCTAACCTCCCAGTTCCTCAATATTATTAATTCCCATGAGCTACTTTTCCACTCCATCTCAGCTATGCATAAGATGGTCACCTCTTTGATCTTGCTAGCTAAATTAATAGGAAGCATGGCATTGCTTTGAATGAAACATCAATGATGTGGCATGTAATTTTTATTAAATATAATTCTTATTTTATGCCAGGAACAAAAATATAATTGTCATAAAAACAGATATATGATACTTACAATATTAGAAAAGATGAATACATACAGAAGACCAACCTGAGGATCACTAGTAGTCTCTGACTCCGTCTTTGACACTGAGACTCTAGTATAGAACTTAGAATATACTCTAAGCAGTCAAGGAAAGGGATGATAAGCTCCTTAGGTGTCCTTTTGCTTCAGCATTCCCTGAGCTCACACAAATTGATGAACTGCAGGAATACCAAAAGATCTGAAGCTACCTGTTGAATTCTAGCCAAACAAGATTATCAAATGAAATCTGGTACAAGCCTCTACCTTCACACACCGACACACACACACACAAATACCTTACCCTTCCAAGCTGGGGTTATTTGGTTTTCCTGATCTTTAATCACCTCCTCAGAGGACCAGATCTTGTGTGTGCTCATTCTCACTGCAAGGCAAACTTTTCATATCTAACCTAAAAATAATGTTCTCCGGGGTTGGAAGCACTTGGGGATGACAACCCTGTTTTCATCGCTTACTTAGTTCTGAATTTGACTCGGGTTTTGAATTGATGTTCCACAACTGTTGATGTCATCATCATCATCATCAGATTCAACAAAGAGTATGTGCCAAATGCCTTGACCCAAAGCCTGAGCCACACTAACCTACTCTGACTCAGCAGATAGGGCTCACATTCCACAGGAGTCTGCTAAATCAACTCCCAATTTCAGCCCACATCACACATTATACATGCTGCTTTGAAACATGCTCCTATGCCTTCAAGCAGAGATTCAAGTATCTTCTTAGAACAGAGATCATTTTCGTTTCTAGCTTCTTCACTTTAGAAGAAAGTTATTAAATCTAACCTAGCCTATTGGCCACCAAAATTCAACTTGATTCCCCTCCTGCCACCTCCTTCCAACAGGGGAAAATCCTATCTTTGAAAGCTGCCCCCTTCTTCTTCATTAACAACTCAACTTTGTACCCTATTTTGGGGAGAATTCAAACTTTAGCTACAGACACAGAATTCATGAAAATCAAACAAAAATGGAACTGAACGACAATCAAGATTGTTTTTCTTTTAAATCAATCGCTTAAGCTACCTGGGATCCTGGATATATTAAATAAGTAATACTTAATTTATTTCTCAAGATCAACTACACAAAACAACAACAACCTTTTATGTCAGTCATTATATTTTGTTTAAAAAAAAAAAAGAGGCTGGGAAGCCAGAGTCCCAACTTGTTCCAAACTACACGCTGAATATCACTTTAATAACGGAACTGACTCAAATAAAAATTCTATACCATATACCAAATATTCATTTTAGTTGAGTTGCCCTATACACATGCATCATGCTCATTAGAGGAGCTGTGTCTCCATGCCATGTTAGAGGGAACTAAGGTATTAGAACAGAGTACACTGACATGCTATTTGAACAAATTTAATACCAGGGAGGAGTGAGGAAAGTCAGGAAGCAAGAGGTAGGAGGAACCAGGGCTAATTAGGTGCCAAGAATTTAAAATTAAAAAAAAAAGAAATTAAACAGCTTGGAATTGAAAAACCAGACAGAAAATATGGCTTCCACAAAACTGAAAGCCAGTATCCTGATTTCTCAACAAATACACTGAATCTCAAGCGATCGATGATTTTAAACATGTACACATAACTTCTTTTACAGCCTAACATCTATTATATTTCATCTCTTGCTTTCTTTTCCTTCCTCCTCCATATATCATGTGTTCCTGCCCCCACTTCCCATTTCTTCCTCCTCTTGGGGCTTTTCTCCTTGAAACCCTTCTGAAAACCCTGTTTAATACCCATCATTCTGGTTTTTTCCTCTTTTATTTCCTGCCTTCCCAGATGACCCTCAATCATCCTTGGATAATCTTATCTCATTCTTGTGGAGAAGACTTAAGAATTAAGAAAAATTAATGAAGCAGTAAAAGAAAAAGGTTTTAGATAAGAGAAGTTTTAAATTCCAAGCTGTTTTCCTAAGAGGACCAAAATAATTAGTTCAGGAAGAAGAGGCAATGATGGTTTTCAATTGGCTCAGACGCTGTCATTGTTGTAACAAACCCAATCTCATTCCATCAGAGCATCATCCGCTGAGCCAGAGGCATTCAGTCAAAGCAGGTGAGGAAACTAAAGTGACAGGCACACAAACGGGGGGTGAGGGGAGGAACAAGTAAGAAACTGGAGAGAGACAGAGAGAGGAGGAAGAGAGAGACACACAGAGAGAGAGAGAAGAGAAGAGAAGAGAAAAAGAGACAGAGGAAAGAGACAGAGAGGAGAAAAAGAGAGGAGAGATGAGGCTGAATAAAGAGAGGAGAGAGAAAAGATAGAGGAGAGAGGAGAGGGGGAGACAGAAGGGAGAAAGATGGAAAGAGAGAGAGGGGAGAGATGACAGAGAGAATAAAGAAAGGAAAGAGAGAAAAGATAAGAGAGGAGAGGGAGAAAGGGAGGGGTGGAAGGAGAGAGAGACAGAGAAAGGAGAGAGGGAGACAGAGAGGGAGAGAGACAGAGGGAGGAAGAGAGAGAGAGGGAGAGACAGAGAGAGGAAGAGAGAGACAGAGACAGAGAGAGAGAAAGAGATGGAGAGAGAGACAGAGAGAGAGAGGGAGAGATGAGACAGAGGATAAAGAGAGAAGAGAGACAGAAAAGAGGAGAGGAGAGAGAAGAGAGAAAGGGAAAGACAGAAAGAGAGATGAGACAAAGACAGAGACAGAGAGAAAGGAGAGACATAAAGAGAGAGAAGGAGGAATAGGATAGTGGGGAAGAAGAGGATAAATACAGAGAGATAATGTTGAATAGGAAAGGAGATGAGAGGAAAAACAGGAAAATAATGGACAGTAAAAGAAGAGGAAGATGGAAGGTGTAAATCAGAGATGAAGACAGAGAAGGAACAAAAGGAGAACAGAGAAATGTATTGAGACGGAAGGACTCAGAAAAACAAAAAGAGAGACGTGGAGGGCAGGCAGGAAAAAGGCCTGGAAAACAAGGAGGAGAACGGGAGACTGCCATGCCTAGCCTCCATCCACCCATTTACTTCCTTACACTGTTATCAGTAGCTGCCTTATCTATTTTCACCTCAGGCAGAAGACGCCCCGTTGCCAAGGTGGGCCCGGGCCCCCCGATGAGCGACACCACTCCATTGCAGTCAACTGTGCTGTTACGTTTCACGCTGCGTCGCAGACTTGGAAAGATGCGAGAAGAGCGGCTGCCCTGGCTATAGCCGCTGTAGCCGCTGTAACTGCTGCGCCGCTCATGGGCCCGAATAGGGATGAAGAGGGAGTCTCGGCGGCCTTCGCTCTCCTCGACGGTGCTGTGCTCATCATCTGCAAACTCATTCTCAGATCCGGGATCTCGGAACCTGCCGGGTGTCTTAAAACTGAAGATGCTGCTCTTGCTGTTGTGGCGAGAAAGGAATGGGGAACCCGGAATGCTGAGCAGTGACTGGGGGAACCAAAAAGAGAAAGAGAGTGAGAGAAAGAGTACAGGGATCTCCTGCGTCGAAGCACAGAGCTGAGGCAGTCAGGCGTCTCAGCCCCTGAGCCCTGTGATGATCAGTGTCTGTCCAGTGGGAGACAAGCTGGGCTCAGAGCCTTCCCCTCTCCCCTCCTCTCCTCCCCCATGCACACTACCTGTGTGAATTAATTAGCTCCCCTGGTCTTCAGGGTCCTCATGTATGAAATGACATTGGAAAAAATGGTCTCTTCTAGTTCGGAATCTATGATCCTCAATGGTAAATTCCCACCACTGTTCACATATGTCTCTTATTAGGTACTTTTGCTTGTCCCTAATCCCTGTAATGAATTTATCTTTGATTTAGAAAGTAAATAATCCACAGTCTCTTCATGTACTAAACTGATCTTTCTTCTGTTCCCTTTATGTGTTCTCCACATCATTACAAGTCAGTGTGCATCTGTCCTAGGTTATAAAGGCAGAGAGGATAGGGACTGTGTCTATGCAGCTGTCTTTGTGTGTTAGTGAGCTGCCCTCTGGAGGATTACACACAATCAGATGTTTAATAAATGTCTCCTGCCATCATGAAGATGAGAAATGCCTGATTAATCTGGAGCTCCATTGATAAGGATCCCACCTACCAGCCTTGCTTCTTCTAACCCAACTTTCTGGCCCTGTGCCCACAATACTGGCAGCTTCTGGACCTTTCTGATAATGTCCACAATTTATATTCTTTCTCATTATATTTTTACCCAATACTCTCGACTCCTAATCCATGTTCTCTGGAATGTTTTCTATACTCATAATTCTTTGCCTCTAGCTTGTCATTTCTTTCTAGACCTAGGTCCTTCCCACCTGCTTATAGGGATCTGAAATGAGTCAATGACTTTGATCAGTAAGAGTCACAACAAGGAAACCACAAAATTATAGACAGTTTTTTTGCAAAAATAATTGCTTACCATAAAACTGGCTGTATATCATCAACTTCTACTTACGCATGCAGATAACATAAAATGTGGATTATCCAAAAACCTTAGGAGTATTCTATACTCACAAGCTGGGTTGGGACCATTGAATTTTTCTCATGGCAAATTTCTTTTCTCTGGATATTATGGCAATAGTGGGGTGGGTATCCATGGTTTTGCATTACACCACTGGTCCTTTACACTGAGGCACATAATTAAATATGAACGGCTTCTTTTACATGTCATGTATTTTGTAGGATGGACTATAATGCTAAGGATAAATTATTGTACAATAACTAATGTAACAGACTATTCTGGTCCTAGAGAAACAGGCAAGGAAATTAGTGACCTATTTCACTATAGTACCACCTAGTATGATACAGGTTCTAATCAGGACTTGGAAATCTGGATGTTAAAACATAAAACGAGCTAAAACAAATCCAAGCTAAAAAAGTTTGATTGTTTATTCTACCCGGGGGAACTGACACAGTAAAAAATGGTGCTTCCCCCCAAGGCCCATCCCCAGGTGGGAAGAGCCCAATACCCATGATAAAAACAGCAGCTTACATTATTGCAATGCTTTCCAATTTTCCCCTAAAGAAGCCACCATGATTTTGGTCATGATCTAGTTAGAACTGTAGGTCAGCTCAAAAATGGATTAAGCAATCAAGTCTGGTTGTTGAATCTGGGAAGTTTATTCATTTATTTTTTTGAGACTAATAAATGCCTCATCTTAGAAGAGCTCAGAGTAGAGCAATGTGACAGCCATTTGGATCATGCTTCTGGGATTTTAAGAAGATTAACCATTAGAACTGAGTTATTATTAAAACAGAAGAAGAAATGACCATTTGCCATTGTTGCTTCTCCAGGACAGTCCAAAGAAGTCAGAAGAAAACAGGACAGGGAAAAATATTCCTATTGGGCTCCCCAAGTAAGTTACTGTAGTTATGTGCTCTAGGAATCTCTAGTTTTTGATGGGAGAAAATCAAGAGGAAATGAATGTTTTCATGCAGTGAAAATATCAGTTTTATTTGTCAGCTAGAGGGCAATTGGTTCTCATTAAATGACCCACAGATGGCTCTCTTAAGTATACCAATGCTTTGATCACACTGTACCTCAATGAGGGAATGCACACAAAATAGAAAAAGGTGAAAGTAATTTGGACATGACTCCTGACCATAAAAGGGGCCAGAATGGGATGACGATGGAACCCTAACATTTGATCGAAGATATAATACACCCTGATAATGACCCATTCTGGGAAGAAAGAGAGACCCAGGACAAAATGCCACATTAGGGGAATATCTGCTGCACTCAAATCTCTAACACTCTTCAGCATGTCTTTATAGCAGGAAAAGAATGTCATGGCCTAGAGAAAGCCATTAGACTTGGGAGATGTGTGTGCTCCTAGAAACACTAAGCAATTATCCTGAGGTGAGACTAAGAAGAAGAATTATCTGGTCTAATGGAAAGAGCAGAAGGCAGCAAGTGAGTTCTTAGTTTCTCTCCTAATCTACCTTTCAGTTTTCTGATGGAGTCAAGACTGGGCCAGAAAAGCTACTAAAAGAATGACACATTCCCAGGATGTGCTAAGAAAAGAGAGAATTCTGTCAGTTTGGGATGCTCTCGGTGCAGAAACTCCCTCCAGAGAAGCCCATCGGTAATCTGTCTATAATCTGCCATCTGTGCCCGTAGTCACATGGCTAGTGTTGGGAAACCCCGAATGCCGGGACTCCAGGGCTGAACGATCCTCCATCCTCCAGAGCAGCGAAGTCAAACTCAAATGGAAACTGGGGCCACTAAATATGCAAACCATATATTAACATCTTCCTTCTGGCATATTTCTATTTATTTGGTTAAATATTTCCCAATACATAATAATATAATGTAATAATCTGGTTTGGGCAGTGAGTGCTTGATACCTCTACATCAACTGGAGCTATGACAAGGGGGGAACGTGATTCCTCAGGAGCTGGTGCACCCTCTCCCCTCCACTGGGGGTCTCCAAATAAAGGCTAGATGACCACCAGTAGAGATGTTCATTCAGACTAGAGGGCTTCTAAAGTACTTTACAATTCAGATCCTATGGGTAATTTGGGGGTAAATCATCACAGGCTAATGGGCTGGAGGAACTGGGCATGGATAAAAGAAGAAGTAGGCAGGCATTTTCAAGGATTTGAAGGGTTTAATGCAAGTTAAAGATCTACCGTGTGGAAGAGAGATCAGGCGTATTCTGTTATGGCCCCAGGAGCAGAACCAGGAGCAGCAGGAGGCCCTTAGAAAGGTGCTAATGTAGGTTTGGTGTCAGGAAAAACTTGGTAACAGTTAGGGCTGCCCACAAGTGGGGTGGGTGGCCCACACCAGAGGTAGGCTCCCTCTCCTCACAGATCTTCAAGCAGAGGACAGATGACTACTTGTTGGCTAGGATTACATGGGGACTCCATTTCTGTGTATGGCAGGCCTGTGCAACCTGCAGCTCATGGGCAGCACAGCCAGCTGCCAGAGGATTCCCTCTAGATACAAAGGATGACTTCCCCTGTACTTTTCAAGGGCTGCCTGAAATTCTTTGGTGTGTCACAATTGGCCTGCAGGCTGTGCAGGACTCGTATATGGCTTGGCCTGGATGGCTGCTCAGGGTGCCTCCAGCTGGGTTAGAATAACAATGCGTGTCTGCAACTCAAAAATGTCATTTCCAAATAAACTTGGTTCATGATTTAAAAGACTTGTTATTCCTGTTTTCTACATATGGTCACATATAGTTCATAACTAGTCGTTTGGCATTAATTCTGACCTATATCAGACAGGAAGAGAAATTCTTTCCTAGGAAATTTGGGGCAAATCTAATCCTTTAGAACCTGCAGCCTGACAATACGATCTGATTGCCATTGAAGTGTACCTATCAATGATGAAAACATGAAATCACAGAATTATTTCCCAAGCACACAAATAGTGTGAGCAAGAAAAAAGGGCAGAAAACCTTCTCCTCTCCCTCTTTCCTAGAATACAGTCTCCAAATTGGTTCTAGTTACAAAAGGAAAAAGGAAATAAAGAGTAGTCATATAAAACTTACAGCCTCCATGGGCTTTTTACCAACACTGAGAGTGTTTCTGAGGCCAGTGTGTAGTGTCTGCCTCTTCCCTGGGGCTAGTTCCTTAGTTAGTGCACATTAACAAAAATGACTGACAAATCTAAAAGGCAAGAGACCAAGTCTAGATTCCTGGTTCCACTGCACTGAATGCTTCTTGATATGGATGTTGTACTCCCTGTCAGCCAGTGTGGAGGCTTAGCTCAATTGTTAAGAGTTGCTTTAATTGTACCTGCTGTATCTGCCCAGCCTCTATGGACACCATCCTCTCTTTAAATAACAGGACCCAGTCATCACCACCACTCTTCAGTCCAACACAAAGGATTCTGGTCCCCCAAAGCAAAGGTCTAGATCATCTGGCTTGTACTAACCTGCTGCAGCAATACTTAACATGAACAAGTATTTAACATAACACTCTCTATGTAAATTCTCTTTTACCTTGGTGCCATTTCAATTTATCTTTAATTTCAGAGTACTTCAGCTTCTTACTACAAACTACAGGAAAAGGGCAGTCTGGAGCAGAGCGAAGCATAGGAAGGTACCACTGAGGATTCAAGGGATGAGGCTGGAGGACACATAGGCCAAAGGGAAAGAAAAGCAGGGCTTAGCAGCTGGAGGACCAGCGGAAAACCGGGAAATCACTAAAAGTCATTCTTGGCCCATGCAAAGAAGTACTCTACCTGGTTCATGATAGAAAATTTCCTCCCTATCCTGTTGTCCGGTAGGCGAAAGGTCTTCCTCCTCAGGCCATCTTCTGATTCTGATTTAAACACCTTCTCACTGTCCCCTTTCTCTTCTCCTTCGGAGAGCTCCTTCTGTTTCTTCTTCTTCCTCCTGTTACGTCTCTCTTTGGCACTCTTTGAACTGAGTTTGGAAACTTCCGAAGAGCTCCGAGACCCCCTCCCTCCACCTTCTTCTTCTATAGCATCTTCAGAGACAGTTCCAGCTGAAGTGGCCATTGCAGCAGCCTGCGGGAGTAAATCACAGGAACCAAATCAAATCAGGGGTAAGCAAGCAGCTGCGATCAAAGAGAAAATCTACACTTTTAGAGAAAGTGCTCTGACAAAGATTTGAAGCAAAAGAGGAAGGGACGGAAAAGGAGAGGAAAACAAGCCTCTTTGACAGGGGGACTGAAAGTGGGGGATTCTTCAGTTTAGCCTTTGCATCCTGGGCAAGCATTTCTAAAGGCATTTGAACAGGACCTGTAAAGATAACGATTCTGGGTCATATTCTCATATATGCATCCTCAGTATATAGATTAGCTGCCTTCTCAGCACAACAGGGGACTACCTGAGAAGTCTGGAAAGTGAGTATTAAGAAACTACTTTAATGATTTCCGGAGGAAAGACGGAGAGCAAGTGCCTTAGGTTATGCTTATCCAAAAAGAGGTAGAGTTGTAGAGATGCTAAATCAATCGCTTTGGTTTCTATCTCCAGTCATTAATAGATCTTAATAAGAAGCAATCTGTTCATTAATAACAATGAAGTGAGGGGACTGGCCATTTGTGGTTCAGTCATCTCCACCACTCTGATGACGTCTGGAAATAGACAAGCTGGTTCACAGTGCATTGTATTAGGGAGACAGAGCTCCAGCTTCAGCAATGCCCTGCTGTCCCGAGGCTCATTTACCAACCTGTGCTTCCTCCTGTTGCTTTTTCAATTGCTCCAGCATGGCCTTGAACTCGGCCTCCTTTTGCTCTGCCTCCTCCAAAGTTGCCTGGTTCTGCTCTTCATAGGCCATGGCCACCACAGCCAAGATCAGATTAACCAAATAAAAGGAACCCACAAAGATAACCAGCACAAAGAAGATCATGTATGTTTTTCCTGCTGCTCGTAAGGTCTGCAAAGACAAATGCCATTTTCTGAGTCATGTATATCAGATGAAAAGCACTAGAAAAACATTCCCGAGACCAAACAATTCCTGGGGAAATTCTTTTTTTTTTTGGAGGGCAGGGCAATTTGGGATTAAGTGACTTGCCTAAGGTCACATGGCTAGTAAGTGTCATGTTAAGTGTCTGAGGCTGGATTTGAACCTAGGTCCTCCTGACTCCAAGGTCAGTGCTCTACTTACTGCACCACCTAGCCGCTCTCTCACTGTGCAACCTAGCCACCCCCCAATTTTTTATTTTTATTTTTGTTTTGGTCTTGAGGAAATTCTTAATTTTTTTTGAAAGCTCAGAAATAGATTTTACTTCCCCAAATGGCTCCTAATCAAGTGTGAATGGCAAGATTTAAGGCATTAGCTCATTTATTCACTGGACATCATTAAAAAGTAAAAATTTTATCAACTCAAATGCTATGAAACCATCAGAACGAAGTTATTCCTGGGTAAATTCTTAACTTAAACCAAAATAATACAAAGCTACTCAGAAACTCATTTCACCTGCCTAGAGAAAAGGAGCATTGGATTTGAGAGCAGAAGGCGTGGGTTCAAATTTGGCACTGCTACTTACTTAAACTGCTACTTATTCTGTGACATTAGGGAAGTCATTTAACATCTTTAACCTCAGCTTCCTCATCTATAAAATGAGAAGGTTGGACTTAAAAGCTCTGAAAGTCCCTTGTAACCCTCAATCTGTGATTCTATGATCTACTGACTGCCTTCCCACCAAACATCAGATCTGCTTTGAATGTCTTGGTCATACCTATCCATGTGCAATCTGTGTCTCCTTTTAGAAAGTAAGTTTCTTGAAGGCAAGAGGTTGTTATGCTTTTGTTTTTGTATATTATATGCTTGGAACATAATAAGTGCTTAATAAATGAGACTGCTTTCTTAGTGATCCTTTTCTGTTGCCAAGGCAAAGGTTTGGGTAGGCTAAATAAAAGGCTCTAATATTTAATATCCAAATGAATAATTAAAAGGCTCTAAGTAAATTAATTGAAACACAGGTCATGAGAAAGGAGTACACAGAAGAACAAAGGGAGTATAGACCATGCCCTGGTATTGTGTTCTTTCTTATCTACACAACTACTTATTGCGTTCTCACTTTATCACCAACAAATATGAAGTGCCTTCCCACACTACTAGGGCATTCAGCTAAATCCTAGCGAATCACTTGAGATGCGCCCACCCAGGAAGTCTAACTTGGGTTGCCTGGGTCCAAGGCAGAAATGCACTGAAGATCTGACCTGGAGCCTTCAACTGCAGAAACATCCCCTCTCTTCCGGAGGGATGTGCTTTTCTCTTTCTCCTCCCACAGCAGCTGGGCAACTCAAAGCCACACAGAACGGCAGGATTTGGGCCCTGGATCATGACGCCAGTCTTCTCAGTTTACAAAGAGATCATCTAAGGCAGTGGTTCTCAACCTGTGGGTCGCAACCCCTTTGGGGGTCGAATGACCCTTTCACAGGGGTTGCCTAAAGCCATCAGAAACACATCTTTCTGATGGTCTTAGGAACCAAGATACTGCACCTCTATCCATCTCCAGGCAGGTCTGCCCACATGCAGATATGCCCACATACGAATATTAAAGGTTCGAGGCATTAGGAAGGTTGAGAACCACTAAGAGATATGGTTCTATGGCCCTATGGAATACAAATTTATCTCTCTTCTGGAAAAAAAATGAATATTTCCAAATAGACCCCACAGTGCTGAATGTAACTAAACTGAAGGCCCTTTAGAGCATGTATTTTATACTTATGTGTGTGTATACACACAGATGCATATGTATATGTACACATGTATACAAACATGTACATATGTACATGTATACATACATATATACACACATATACATATATATAAAACACTATGTATTATATTTTATTATACTATATTTACTACACTTTAAAAAATCTCCCTCAGTACCTAGCACGGTGCCTTCCTAATACATAGGAGATGCTCAATACGTTTTTGCTTAATTAAGAGTCCAAAGAACAAAAGGCTGAAGAGAAGCATAACCGACTCCTGGGACATACAGAAAACAGCTGAAATTGTGAGTTCTTCTATGTACAGTGAAGTCCTTTCTTCTCTGGCCACCATCTTAGGGCCAGGCCAGGCTGGCTGTGCTTCATTCCCTGCCTAGCTGTGCAGACTCTACTGACTCTCCCACCATGAATCAGCTGCCCTCTAATTCTGGAAGTGCCCTCAGCCTGAAACATCTCTGTCATATTGGTCCTCTTCTGCCATTGGTGAGTTCCCTTTCAGGAAATCCATTTTGGGGATGAGCCTAGGCTGTCCATGCTTCATTCCCCTCCCCAGAAGTGCTTCTGACTCTGTGGACTTTCCCACCAGGCACTGGATGGGCAGCCTCATGCCTCCCTCCTTAGCTCTCCTTATGTGTTGTCATGTCTTCTTAGAATATAAGCTTTTTGAGGGCAAAGGCTATGTTTTTTGCTTGTGTTGTATCCCCAAAGTTTGGCACAGTGCCTGGCACCAAAGTGCTTAATAAATGATTGTTCAGAAGAAACCGGTGGCAACTACAGAGTTCAGATCTAAATTGATAAACCATTACCAGGTCATTTAGGCCAGTAAATATAATCCTCCAACCCTGCCTGGAATTTCTCATTACACTCTGGCACAGAATGCCACCATATGTCTATCCAACATGCTGCCACGTAGATCCTCTCATGAAAGAAACTGGTATTACTCACCAACTGATACAAGTTTTCCCAGTAGTCCTGGGTCATAAGGCGAAACAATGCCAAAAAGGCCCAGCTGAAGGTGTCAAAGCTTGTATAGCCATAATTTGGATTCCTTCCTGCTTTCATACATAGATATCCTTCAGGACATTGCCTGAAAAGAGAATAGGAAAAGATGAAACTTTTCAACTTGGTCAACTCAATACAATTTTAAAAAAAATTAACATGTGCCATTTGCAATGCATTCACTTCGAGATCACTCAAAAATCAGCAATAAGTCACTACCAAACCATGGAGTGTTATGCTCAGTTCTGGGCACCAGTTTAGGAAGGGAGAGCAACCAAAATGGTGAGGGGTCTTGACCCCATGACAGGTGAAGGAAAACTGAAGGAACTGGGGGTGTTTAGTTTGGAGAAGAGAAGACTTTGAGGAGGGGGTGGGAAAAGGCAGCTCGCTTCAAGTATCCGAAGGGTTGTCCTGAAGAAAGCTTTCTATCAACTCCAAAAGACAAGAGCAATGGTTGGGAATTACAAATATAGGATTCCTCCTTAGGAAGGTCTTCAAGCAAAGGCTGGATGATTACTTGTTAGGTATTCTGTTTTGTTTTTTTTTTTTTTTTTGCTTTTTGGAGGGCAGTTGGGGTTAAGTGACTTGCCCAAGGTCACACGGCTAGTTTTTCATGTTAAGTGTCTGAGGCCGGATTTGAACTCAGGTACTCCTGACTCCAGGGCCGGTGCTCTATTCACTGCGCCACCTAGCCGCCCCACTTGTTAGGTATTCTGAAAGCGCAAGGGATACTCTCACAAACTTTGCACACAGCCAGGCTATGAAGCTGGAAGCATAAAACCTCAGAAGAGTAAAAAACATAATAAACATAATAGCAGCTAGTTCAGTTCTCCCAGAACTCAGATCAATGGGAAGTTTGACCAGATCCAGTACTTCTTCATTAAGCCAAGCTAGAGTCAAAAGCAAGGAAACATAAACAGAGATTCTTAGTCACCTTTTATCCCTTTAACATTTACTGCAGCAGTGGGATGTTAATAGCTTCAAATCAGTCACTGACATTGCTCCTGGAACTGCTGACAGATCCCCTATGCCTGCTGCAATGCAGACATTAGGAAGAAGTCTCTTGTCGCTGGTCACTTCACAATGTTGGTTTCCAGAGGAATATATCTTGGGTAAATTCTGAATAACATCTACAAATATTGGCTCCTCCCTCAGTTTTAAGTCCACCAGCAAAATCTGATATTTATTGCATCTCTATGCTGTCAGCTACATTAAGGAAGACAGAGAGTCTAGTGACTACAAAAGAAGGGTAAGGTTCTGGACCCACACATTATCCTATTACTGAAATTTCTATAAACTTAAAATGGAGAAAGGCTAGCAAGGTAGAAAACAGGTAGCCAATAAAATAATGTTTCTGTTACTGATGTCTCAAATCTGCACCAATGGATCTGGGTGGGTACCCTTCCAATGACCCATACTGTAGCCCATCCATACATGGTCATCCTTTGGGACCCCTGTCCTTGTCTTCCCTCAAATGAACCACAGAAGATGGAATACTATGTGCTGGGGGCTTTCCCAGAATTCTTTCAAGATGGGTATATTACAGTGGATCATCACGTGTGCTCTCCTTCAGTCATCAGTTATCTCTCCCTCTCTCAGTATGTGACTGGTCTTTCACTTTTTCTTGACCCTTTTCTTACATAATTCCTTGTTCATATTCTGTAGCCTATACATACCCACCATACACTTCTCCACCATCTTAAGGGGGACCTTCAACTTTAATTCTTCAGAGACTGCAATATTCCATGACCTACAGTGATGTAACATCAGGGAATACTATTGCTTCTAAAAAGATAGGTCTTTGTTTCAGGAAGAAGCCCGAGATCATCTGTGCAATTTCCCAAGGGGAATCTAACACACTCGCTTTTTCCTCTTCAATTCTGAGCCTAGCTCATTGGCCATTTAAAGTATGCCAAAGGATTAGCTCTCTAGGGTGTATGTAGTTATCTGGATAACAAGCATTCTTTACTCACTTGGTTTTTCCTATATGAAGAATTAAGCATTCTACTTTTCATTGCCTGTGGATGCCACCTATTCATTCCTGGAATCATCAGGATAAGTGAGTCAGCTGGACCTGGACAGTGCAGAGCTGGATGATATTAACATTGTGCCTGGGGCCTTGAAGCTTTTTTGTTAGGAGCTTCCCTAACACCTGGTGCCCTCGTAAGTGTGACTTCCCCTCCTCTTAAAAAAGTCCTTCCACTCCTTAAACCAAAGTACCTGCTATTCTAGTTACAGGAACTCACAGACTCAGTGCTAAAGTACAGTCAGGATACATTTTGGCAGCTCCTGGAACAGGGTGTAGGGTGGCAGCACATGCAGACAAGGTCCATATAACACCTTCCTACCCCTTGCAAACCGCCCCCTCACACACACACACACACACACACACACACACACACACACACGCAATTTAGATATTGTATTTGGGTCAATGCTGCTACAACTAAAGCAAGAGACCTTTGACCTGACTACCTATCTCTTCTAACTTACTCTAAATTACTGAACGATGGAACCAATTTAATCTTTCTCTTCCCCAACGCCTAAATCCTAGATGCTGCCCCTGAAAAATCCGCTAAACCGGCCCTACTTCTGAAAGAGGTGGTGGGGATTCCCAATTTTTTAGCTGATGAGCTTCTTTCTTTATGTGAAAAGACCTGCTTCAGGTGGTATCCATTAGGTTTTCCATTTAGGAAATTTGTGATCTTCTAGAGGAGTTCTTTATTAGGTTATGGGGGACAGGGATTATATTCTGCAAACTGTACTAAACAAATGACTTTGTCTTCTGGATTAAAAGGCTGTGGTAAGGTTGCAGAGGAGGAGATGCCCTCCATCTTTTTTCTTACACAGGTCAGGACCATATCGTTTTCCTGTTCACAAAGCTCAAAGTATTCCTTATTATTTCTAGGATGAGATACATATTCACTTCTTCGTCATTTAAAGACTTTCTCAACTATGTCATTTAAAGACTTTCTCAACCTGGCTCCAACCTACCTTTCTAAATTGCTGTCACACTACTCCTCAATAGAACCACATTTCCCTAGCATTCTGTTCTCCTAATCCTATGCCCCCTTCATGTCTGAAATGAGATGAACTTTCTCTTCACCTCTTGGAATCCCTAGAGAAACTTTCTGCCTTTCTCTCTCTTTTCCCTCTCCTATTAGCTCCCATGGGTTTACTTATTATCTATATGCAGATGACCCCCAGATCTACATATCTAGGTTTGGTCAGTCTCCTGAGCTCCAGTCCCACATTATCGATTGTCTATTGAACCTTTTTAACTGGACATCCTGTAGACATCACAAACCGAACTGAACATATCTAAAACAGATCCCTGTATGTAAGGTGGATTTCTTTTCTTTTTAAGATACTAGTTCCCAGGATCCATGGCCATAAACAATCTATTAGTTCCAGGATTATGGGTTTTAAACAATCTCACTGTGTTTGTGCAGTGAGATATGAGAATGTATAATATAAACATTTGAGTTAAGTTGCAAACAGCACACTTTGCGTGCTCTGTGCTAAGTCACCACGATATTGCTAAAGTTAATGTAAACTTGTGAGGCTACTGTTGGCAAATTGCCTTCTTTATCTGTTCCTCTACTGGTCAGTAAGTGGGGAAAGTAAGTGCTGTGCTTGTCTCGACCCACCCCCATGGAGACTTAGGGGGAATCTGTGAATACGTGTGCTTGTCTCTACTGGCCCCCATGAAGACTTAGGAGATCCTGTAGGAGCTGGAGCTGGTGCTCCTTTTGTTCTCACCCACCCTGAGAGAAGAGTAATTAGGGAAAGCTGTAGGAGTCAGTACTCCCATTATCAGTAACCCCCTTGAGAAGAACAAAGAAATGAACCTTTATCATGTCTCTGCTGCTGTCCTTCTGGCTTCCCTGATGAAGACTGAACCTGCAAGAGGCTGGAGTCCGAAAGCTCCTGTCTTGCAATGCCCTGCTTCTCACCTTCTCTATTTCTGCCGAAGGGACCACCATCCTTAAGGTCACCCCACACACAACCTCAGTTATCCTCAACTCATTCCTCTTCCACACCATTCAATCATTTGTCAAGTCTGACCTATTTCACCTTCACACCATCTCTCTCCCATCAGTCTCCTTCTCTCTATTCACACAACCCCCACTCTACTTCAAACTATCATCACCTCCCACCCAAAGTACGGCAATAGCCTCCTAATTCATCTCTTCCCCTCTAGTCTTTCCCCTCTCTATGACATTCTTTGCACAGCAACCAAAGCAATATTCCTAAAATGTAAGTCTGACTCCATCACTCTCCTTCTCAGTAAATTCCAAAGGCTCCCTATTATCTTGAGTGTCAAACACTAACTCCCCTGCTTCTCATTGAAAGTGCTTCACAACAGGGCTCCACCTTATCCTTTCAGACATGTCATACCTCACCTCCCTTCATGTGCTCTATGGTTCACCAAACTGTTCTATTTCCTATTTGTCACACACAGAATGACCTTGCATGTCCAGTCCCCAGGCCTCTGCACAGGCGGCAGACACCTGACTGGAACGCACCCCTCCTCACTTCTGCCTCTTAGGATTCCTAGTTTCCTTCAAAGTTCAACTCAAGTGTCAAGTCTGACATGGGATCTTAACTGATCCCTAAGTGCCCAGCTCCTTGAAATTATCTTGCCTTACTATGTATACACCTTGAATGTACTCATTTACACGTGTACATACTATCTCTCCTGATAAAATGGATGCTCCCTGAGGGCAGGGACTGTTCTAGTTTTGTCTCTGTATTCCTAACACCTTGCACAGCCAGGCACACAGGAAGCAAATAATGCTTGTTGACCGACTGACTGACATCCACAGCTGTTAGCACTGTTCTCCATTGGCCCAGATTATTTTGTATTTATTTATATTAACTTGAATTTCTCCTTGAATTCCCAGTGCCTAGCCCAAGGACCTTGCCCATAGAAGGCACTTAATAAAGGCTTGATGAATTATACCCAAATATTAATCTAATTTAGAAGGCTCTGAGGCCTGATAAATCCCCATAATGTTTACAAGCAGTCAGTCGGACAATAAGCATTCATTAAATGCCCACAATGTGCCACACACTGTGCTAAGCCCTGGAGAGCATCCAGAGGAACTCACCATTCATACAGAATCCCTCTTAGATGTGGTGTCAGTCCAGGACCTCCTCTATCACCAGGAGAATGCCTTAGATGAGCCTATATCCCCTCATTTTATGCCTCGCTCAATATTAGTAAGTAGGGGGTCACTGGACAAAGTTATTGCTGTTATCAAGTCTCCCATTTCTTACTCTTGAAAAATATTTTTCACTATCCTTCCCCACCTCTACCTTTACAATAAACTCACAGAACATCAAACATGTTGATTTAATTTGGAGGGTCTTATAACATTCTTTATCGAATTTCTATATTTCCTTATCCTTTGCAACTGATAATAGGACATAAGTTGCCATTATTTTCAGGGTGATCTATTGACAAATGCCATAAAAACTAACAATGCTGCATGGAATAATGGGCTTTCTTTTTGAATGTACAATAAATCCAATTCTGCCTACTGTCTTATTTGTCCTTCTAAGAAAACCAGGCCACTTTATACTCTTCTCTGTTCCGTGGGTTGTACTGCTCTTGTTGTTCGGTCACTTCAGTTATGTCCTGCTCTTTGTGACCCCATTTAGGTCACTGGAGTGGTCTGCCATTTCCTCCTCTAGCTCATTTTACAGACAATGACACTGTGGCCAAAAGTATTAACTCATTTGCCCAGGATCACAGGGTTACTGAGTGTCTGAGGCCAGGTTTGAACCGAGGTTTTCCTGACTGCAGGCCCAGCACTCTACTGATTGAGTCCCCTCGCTGCCCCTTTCACAGGCTGCCACGACCAATCACAAAATGGCTAACCTACACATACAGAGCTAGCTCCAAATACAGAGGTGGCCTGTCACTGGGAACATCCCCATGTGGGCACGGTCGAGCTCAACAGCACTTACAACTCTCCACTAGTGAAGCCTTCGAGAATGTAGAGCTGCCTACAAATGAGGACTACCTCTATTACTGCAGGAGGATAAACCCTAAATATTACATTTGTTTAGTTCTTGACAATTTACAAAGCACTTTCACAAGTTGGCTGATTCCCCACATCAGTTCTGTGATTTAGGCAGGGCCAGTATCTTATAAACGAGGAGATGAAGTCATTGGGGTAAGGAAATGGCAGAACCCAAATCCAGTCAGGTCCAATGGTGTGTTCTTTTTTTTCCCCTCACGCCATACAGAGGAAAATGCATATGAAAATATCATCCATCTTCAACCAAATCTGAAACAGATTATTTTAAGGGAGGAGAAAACAACCAAATGGGATACTTACCCAGCGTCAGAGCTATTCCCACAAAGTAAGGGGTCTAGCATGCCAGGTATGGTGTAAAAATTTGCTGAAAAATTTGAAAAGACAGAGAATGAATTAGACATATTTAGATAAATAAGCATCTCATCTTCAGAAAAAAAATATTTTGCCCCAAACATTTTCAGTCTGTTTAAGTTTAACTCTTTCCTGTTCATGATCATTTCCTTCTACTATGGATTTACCCACATATGACATGTACTGATCAGTCTCCATTTGAAGATCCTTGAGATCATGAAGCACTTCTCAAACTAATTTGGCACAACACACTACTGATTTTGAAATATACTGACGTACTGCATAAATGACAGTCCATGGTACTTCACAATATATGTGTTGTCCCCAGGATAAAAAGAGGTTGAGGAAAATTTTTTTTTAACACAGACTATTTTCATATAAGAAAAACCACCACAGATAAGTATTTCTGTAAATATATATTGAGCTATAATTTAACACAATATCCTTTTGGAATCAGGAATACCATTAGGTTTGAAATTTTCTCATGGAACCCTCATTCATATTATGCAATATGGTAGGGTTCTAGAGAACCTAGTTTGGGAATGTCAAAACATACATAAATGTACATATACACATATGTGTATGTGCGTGTATCTTTATCACCCATCACTCTACTCCCATCAACATCCCAAATCTATGCCATAGTCACACTGGAACACAAATGTATTTTCTGAATTCAACTATTTTCTGTTCCTCCATTGTAGTACCTGTACCAGGCATCTCCGCAGACTACTAGCCACACAAGTGCCCTACTCTGGAAGAAGAGTCACTCTTTCCCTAATGCACCCTTTGAGCACCCTTCCCATCATGCTCTTATGGGCATGTCACTCTGATCAGACTTCCAAAAGAAGAGGCTGAGATGGGGACGAGGAAGGAAGGGAACAAGCATTCATTAAGCTCCTACTGTGTGCCCAACATCATACTTAGCGAGTTATAATGATCATCTCATCTGATCTACAACAGTCCTAGGAGGCCGATGCTATTATCTCCATTTTACAGATGAGGAAACTAAGGCAAACCAAGGTTAAGTGACTTGCTCAAAGTCACACAACAGCAAGCGAGCAAGGCTGGATTGGAACACAGGTCTTCCTGACTCCAGGCCTGTTACTCTGTCCCCTGTTCCACCCAACTGTCTCTATCACTGACTTTCCCCTTTATTTATACGTCTGCTTTCTCAGTTCTCTTGAATACTGCACATCAAACAATGGTCAATAGCACTGCCCTACCATCAACATCACCAAGCAGCACTTTTAGTCTCAAGCCTAGCTGGCAGTGAGATTAATCAATTTTCTTAACTCGACATGGGTCCTTTCTAAATTAGCCTGTCTTAGATGACCATCCTTTAATGCAGAAGCCATGAGGCTCCCCTCTCTGGAAAAACACTCTCAAGGCACGATTGTTCCTCAGGCACATTCCTTCCTCAGCTGCTGCACAGCAGGGTAACTTCTGTGCTCTTTGGCCACTGAAGACCCCTCACCAATAAAATCGACAACGCCTCTAACACAAAGCTTTAAAGTTCATAAAAACCTTCACAGCACTTCAGTGAGGTAGGTAGAAATTAGACAAACTCCAACAGGTAATAGAGGGTGGTGAACGAGGGCACTGAGAGAAGACTGCACTAATCAAACTTAGAGCTTTAAGAAAAAAAGTCTCAGGGCAACTCTTCTTCTTCAAGGGAAAATATAAGGCCTCTTTCTTTGAATATTTTAAAGGGGGAAAATCCAAGGCAATGACTATTCTGATAAAGTCTGAGTGCTATCTGGCTCTTAAGGAGATGACTTGAATGACCTTTCCAGGTCATCTCTGATAGCTGTGAAAAGACTACTAAACAGACATTCTTATAACTTATCAGGGCTATCCTTTGGTGCTTCCTTCTCAAGAACAAAAAAAATTAAAAAAAAAAAAAAACAAATGAAACATTTTACTGGTGCCATTGGTCTTTATGTCAAAATCCAGCCCCTTCAGATTGAATCCTCCCTTTTCACAAAGAAAACAATCCTCCCAATTTCACAAAGTAAAAACATCTGATAGCAAAGATATCTGAATGTGACACGCACATGCACACACACATACACACACGAGTCGATCTCAGTTGTTTCCTGCTTCTTTCCTATGAGGAGTCACATATTAATCACTAATTAATAACATAGTGCTTGACTTCCTTCTAGATTTTTGTTTTTAAAATAATTTACATTTGTTGTAGTCTGATGCTTCCTTCATAGAATATTCATGTTCCAAGCCCAGTACAGATTTTCTGACCATGCAAGCCAGGAAAAACTGTGTCCTTCCTACAAAGAGAGGAATACCTACTCTTGTTGTTGATATATTCTTCCCAGTCAAAGCCTTTGGTGCCATTTTCAAGGAAACTCTCATTGAAATTGATGGGCCACACAACACACTTGTTCCGCAGGTTGCCCATGAACAACTGTAGTCCAATCAAGGCAAAGACACTCAGACAGAACACAGTTAAGATCATCACATCAGACAGCTTCTTGACTGACTGAATAAGAGCTCCTACGATGGTCTTCAGACCTGAGGAGAGAGAAACAACAAAATTAGACTAACTCTCTGGCCCTCCCAACCTCTTGGCCTCCCTTCCAATCTTCTCCACTACTGGGCCAGGCCTACCCTTTCACTAAGAGCAACTTACTCTGTCTGGCAGTAATGGAGTGACAAGAGTCTTTATGCTTCAAAATGTGACATCACTATCAAACTTGGGAACATTAGCAGGAGAGGATGTTTTATTTTAAGCTCAATAATATTTAGAGGGAAAAAAATGTCACCACTGCTAACCACTGCCCCCTTTTAATTAGAAACACTCTTTTCTCTTTAATAGGAGCTACAGGGAAGATGAGGTGCTAATCATAAATGACAACTTTTCAAGAGTTTCCCCGTTGGAGAGCTCTCCCAAGAGTTCCCAAACTACAAAGCTAGCTGCAGGATTGGCTCAATAATAACGACGACAACAAAAATAATTAGCATTTATGTAGTGCTCAGAAGTCTTCAAAGTACTTCACAACTATTACCTCATTTTGTCCTCACAACAAGGCTAAGATCTGAATATTATCATCTCCATATCACAGTGGAGGAAATCCAGGCCATATTAGAACCCAAGCCCAAGGTACCCTATTCACTACCCCCACCTAGCCGACTCCAATAATGATCCGATCCTTGTGTTAAATTGGCTCTTAAAGGCAATTCCTCTTTTTCCCATTTCCTTTCTCTTTTGAAAGCATGCCCTGACTTCCCTGGAGCTGACCTTTTCTGTAACCTAAAAATAAAAAATAATGCCAATAATCACTTAAATTGAAGATTTAGGAACAAATCATGGTTTGATTTTGAAACCACAGTTGAACTGCCCTAATAAGGCCCAAGGAAAACAGGTCTTCAGTCACACATTAATCTTTGGGGCATGTTTAACAGCAACACGGAGTAAATTCTAGCATTAAAATACAAGATGATGGAGAGACTTAAATAAACTGATGCTGAGTGAGGAGAGCAGAACCAGATCTTTGTACACAATTACAGACACAAAGTATCTGTGATGACTAACTTTGATAGACTGGGCTCCTCTCAGCAATGCAAGGTTATTAAGACAACTCCAAAAGACTCATGATGGAAAGGGAGATCCACATCCAGAGAAAGAATTACACAGTCTGAATGCAGATGGAAGCAAACTACTTGCTTTCTCTCTTTTGTGTTTAGTTTTGGTTTGCTTCTTCTTTCTCGTTCGCTCCATTGGTTATAATTCTTTACAACTTGACTAATGTTTAACACAAAGGTATTTGTAGAACCTATATCGGATTGCATGAGGGAGAGAAAATTTGAGACTCAAGGGATTGTAGAACTGAACATTGTAAACTAAAAGTAAATAAATGAAATTTTAAAAAGATACAAGGGGCTGAAAGGGGCCTGGAGGGGGGTGGGAACAGCCCCTACTCCACATCTACCTTAAGATGATAAGACTGAGAATTAAGAGATCTCAGCTCCTAATCTCTGCTTGGCCAGTGTGATGCTAATTAAGATAGATAGATAGATAGATAGATACATTAAATAGATAGATAGATAGATAGATAGATAGATAGATAGATAGATAGATAGATAGATAGATAGATAGATAGATAGGAAGGAAGGAAGGAAGGAAGGAAGGAAGGAAGGAAGGAAGGAAGGAAGGAAGGAAGAAAGAAAGAAAGAAAGAAAGAAAGAAAGAAAGAAAGAAAGAAAGAAAGCTTCTTGGTACAGTACATAAGAGCTTCTCTGTTTATAAGAATATGGTAAAAATAAAGATGATACATATGAAGCAATATAAGCTATTTTAATTAAACATTTTAGATTGAAGATAACAACTGCTACTGTGGGTGGAATAGAGTGATACTTTATCCCCTCCATAAACTCTATCTGCGGCTCACCAGTACAAGTCTGCTAGCTGTTCCTTGCACAGGACATTCCCATCTCTGGACTGGCTGTGCCCCATGCCTGGAACGTTCTCCCTCATTTCCTTGGCTTCTTTTAGGATTCAGCTTAACCGCTATTGTCCATAGGAGACCATCTTTTTCTTGTTCTCCTCTCTAAGGTTATCTTCCTTCTGCATCTGTCTTGCGTGCCAACTGACCGTATGTGGTTTTTTGATGTCCCTCCCCCACCTCAGTACATAAGTTCCTCGATGGGGGGAGGACACAACATTTGTGCGTTTGCCTATCTTTTCATCCTCAGTGCTTGGCACAGTAACTGGCACCCTGTAAGCCCTGAATATAAGGTTTTTGGTCAGTTGATTGGCTTTTCCTGTGTCTTTCTTTGCACTTGGATAGCTGAAGTCTAAAAGAGGCTGGTGGGTAGGTATCTATTCCTCAGTGGCAATTATGACCAACATTCTCTCCTCCATGTTGTTGTTATTGCTGTTCAGTTGGGTCTGATCTTCATACTCCCATTTCAGGGTTGGTTATCTTTGCAAAAATACTGGAGTGGTTTGTCATATCCATCTTCATCTCTCCTCTGTGCTCAGTGCTTATGTCATGGCAAAACCAGAGAGAGAGAGAAGGAGGCAGAAATGAAACTCTTCCCTCCCAAAAATACCCTACAAACTGAGTTCAGGCCAAAGAGGAGAGGTATCACTGCCACAGATACCCTTATTCCTTCTAGTAAAAAATGTTTGCTCTGGAGTCAGAGGACCCTGTGTTCAAATCTCACCCCTCACATTTCCTACTTGTGGGATGTTAGGCATTTCATTTTCATTTCCCTGGGTCTTTAGGCTCGTCATCTATAAAATGAAGGGCTTGGACTATCTGGCCTCTGAGGTCCCTTTCAGCTATAGAGCTATAGTCCTATTAAAATTGGGTAGGGTCTTTCCTATTCTCTCCTTTGTGGGTTCAATTATGATCTCTATGAATGATTTTACCTGCTTATCTATCCCTGACCTCTCTCTTAGACTCCATTGCTGCATTACCAACTGCCTCTAGGACATTTCGAGCTGGATGTGCAGACGCAGCACGAAAGCCTACACTGTTCAGACCAAAACTGATTCTATTCTCCCCCCCCCAACCTCCCTCATCCCAAACAATTAATGTCAAGAGCAGCACCATCCTCCCAGGCTTACAACCTCACCATCATCCTTCACTCCTCATCTGTATTCACCTCACACAACCAATCTGTTGCCAAGTCTTGGAGAGTTGGAGCTCACACTATCCTTCACATACGTCCCCTCCTTCTCTCCACTCATGCTGGCTCTTCTGTAATACTGCAACTGCTTCCCAGTTGATTTTCCTGATTAAAGTCTCTTCCTGACTACCCCATCCTGTACTCAGCTACTAAAATACAGGTCTGGGCGGCTAGGTGGCACAGTGAATAGAGCACCAGCCCTGGAGTCAGGAGTACCTGAGTTCAAATCCAGTCTCAGACACTTAACACACACACACACACACAAAACTAGCCGTGTGACCTTGGGCAAGACACTTAACCCCAACTGCCCTCCCAAAAGCAAAAATAAATAAATAAATAAATAAATAAATAAATAAATAAATAAATAAATAAATAAATAAAGGTACAGGTCTGCTCTCTCAGCTGCCTGTCCTCCCAGTAAGCTCCTATGGCTCTCTAGAACCCCCTGTATAAAAGAGTAAGGCTTCCATCTGGCTCATAAAGAAAGCCCTTTACAACGTGAGGGCTTCCTACCTTGACAGTCTTCTCATACTTACTTCCCTTCACATACAACGTGATTCCACGCCACTGGCCTTCTTGTATCCTGTCTTCATGTCTCTGTACTGGCTGTCCCTTGTTGGGAATATTCTCCTTTTTCAGCTGCCTCTTTGCTTCTCTGTTCTCCTTCAAGACTTAGCTAAAGTCATACCTTGTATAAGAGGCCTTTCCTAGTTTCCTTCTTCATCCCTACCCTTTTGACGGAGCTACCATTTACACCATAAAAACTTATATGTACATAGTTGTCTATAAGTTGTCTCCCTTATTAGAATGTGAGCTCCTTCAGGGCAGGGAATGTG
The DNA here is from genome assembly GCA_028646575.1 of Pseudocheirus occidentalis. NCBI lineage: Eukaryota > Metazoa > Chordata > Mammalia > Diprotodontia > Pseudocheiridae > Pseudocheirus > Pseudocheirus occidentalis. Next base: position 216,361,646 of record CM053597.1, read on the forward strand.
TTTCTGTCTTTCCTTGTATCCTCAGTACTTGGAATTTAATAAGTATTTAATAAATGCTTGTGGACTGACTGAAAAATAAAGTTTTTCAGTTTCTTTACATTTGAGTCTATTGATAGATTTTTAGGAAAGACTTCAAATGATTAGATGCCCTAAAGTGCATTGCTGCACACAGACACGATTTTGAAGGTCAGATTAGTTCTATATTCTCGTACTGTAGAACTGTAGGGGCACAATGAACATTTTGTTATTTATGGGAGAGCTCTACTGTTCTCCCATAAATAACCTACAAACTGACAAATGGTTCCCTAGAAAAGTCCAATCCCAAATTCTTTCCTCTAGAGTGCTGCTTAGTAGCCTAAGAAGCTGCCATGACATCACAGGAGCAAAGAAAGCAAAAAGAGTTATCAGGGACTTGCCTAGAGCTCTAAGAAACAAACCATTCTGTCATGACTCCTATAGTCTGACTTTTTCCCTATGGGCCGGGCAGTATAGGAGAAATAACAGCACAATGTAATCCCAGTTCTGTCACTAATTAGCTATGTGACTTTGGGCAATTAACTGAGTTACTCCAACTGCAAAATGGAGATCAAAATATATGCTTTGGAGGGTTGTTTCTGGGATCAAATGAGATAACATGGAAAAATGCATCAAACAATTTTAAGTACCATCTAACTAAAAGGAATTGTTTATAACTACTCTATCTGGTTCCAAATCCTGGCATCAGGATTTTCAGGGTGAGAAAAGTTTGAAAACTCCACTGAAGCGACGCAACCCTACTGCTAACCCTACTCATCCCATGCAAGCTCCAGGAGGATGGACTGCAGTACTCAGTTATCTCCCCCAGTGTTTATCCCAATATATTGTTCATTAGAGGCATTTAACTAACATTTACTCCCTGAGTGAACCTTGGAATCCCTCAATCATATGAATAAATGTGCTCTAACATCCCAGTCCTATGAGGGTGAAAGGAGTATGAGGGCCTCCAAGGTCACTCGGGGGCAGCCGTGGAAATGGCACCCCCTTGTTCTTGGCAGCAATTAGAGACTTCCCACACACTTCCCTATCCCCACAGGAGCTCCTGAATATGCCAGCGGGAGAGGGGCCAACAGCCCTTTCCCTGAATCTCTCATGGCAAGATAAAATAAAAATCACTCCCTAAGAGAAAAAAAATGTTAAACTTGATTCAGAAAATACCAATAGAAAGAATAATAAATGCTTCCTAAGGATCTCAGAATCCTTTTCAGAGTTGTAGGTCCTGATTAGAGAGGCATATTTAAGAAAGATATGAGGGAAACTGGGAATACAGGAATACAATTTAAAGGTCACATAAGAACTCACTAAAACCTTCTGACCATAGGTCAGAGGTCACTGGAATTACTCAATGTAAGTCAACCAGTCAAGAACCATTTAGTAAATGGTTACTAGGTGCCAAGTACTATGCAAAGCTCTAGGGATATAAGGTAAGGGAACAACAGTCCCTGTCTTCAAGGAGCCAAATTTTTTTAAATTTATTTTTTATTTGTTTTCTTGTTTACATTATTCATTTTCATTACATTTTTGAATTACAAATTTTCTCCCCATCTTGCCCCTGGCCCCAACCCCAAAACAGCAATCCCACTGTAAAGCCCCTCCCCTGCTCTGCTCTCCTATTTTCTGGTAGGGTAGGAAGGGTCTCCCTATCCCAGCCCCTGTATATCTTAATTCCTAGTTGCAGGTATTACAGAACTTTAAATTCTAGATTCTTTCGATTCCTCCCTTGTCACCCACCCTCACTGGAAGGACACTCACTTCAATACAGGCTGTGGATGTGTGATTATACAGGACATCTTCATAGAGGACATATTGTGACAAAGGAGCCAAATTTTAAAAGAGGAAATATATAAGGAAGAAAAAGCTAAGGTGAAGCTTAGTTAATGGCACTATTTGAATCTATGATATCTTTTCTCCATCTTTACCAAAGAAAGAACAGGGATTTGCTGAAATCATAGCATGAGGGATTTAGGAAGGTTAAAAGGAAGGTGTGGGACATAGTGGGTGGAAGTCTATAACCACAGGAGAGATTCTCTTTAGTTTGGGAGGTTCTGTTTGAAGATGGGGGCTAAACTAGCTGACCTACAAAGGCATCTTTGAGCCCTAAGACATGACAGATGGTATCCTTGCCCCAAGTACAGATGGGGAGGTAGCAGTTAGTAAGAGTGTGGATGCTGAAAGGTGAAAGCTCCTTTACTAAATGATCCTCAAGGACAGGAAAGACTTCATTCCAGTAGGTAGGGTTAAGGCAGGTCATTAATTCAGTTCTGGACTCCTAAAGTTATCTGGCTATCCTGTGAACAAAGCCAAAGGTAATGACTCATCTTGATTTTCAGGATGATAAAAAATACTGGGATGGGTTGCCAAAGGAAGCTGAAAAGTCTTCATCCCTAGAGATTTTTATGAAGATAAGAGAAGATAATGGTACCAGATGATCTTTTGAAATTCCTCTTCCACTTCTATCTTATGACTCTTATGAATGACCTATGAGCTATTTATTAGTATTAATAAAACAGTACAGTACCAAAAAAGTATGCTGCAACAATACCAATTTCTTTGGGAAAGGAAATGTCATTATACTTTAATTAACTCCACTACTATTTTTCTAAAACTGTGTGAGAAGAAAGGGAACTAGAAATTCTTTTGGTACAATCCTTTTTTTGGGATTTCAGAAAATTTCCAAATTCACATTCTTAGAATCATGACCAACTATGAATGAACCGCTAAAACAAAGATTTCTATTAATTTAATTTCCTCTCTCTCACTGATTAGATGTGTGTCAAGATGGACTAAAACAAAAAAGAAAATGTGATGAAAACTCGTCACGTTTTCTTTTGAACCTGAAATAATCTCTGAGGCTAGAGTGATTTTGGCTTTCAACTAGTTTAAACTGAAAATAACAAAAAAATCATGACCATGGCCTTATAGTCACATTATTCCCATGTTTCATTTGAGGAAATTGAAGCAAAGGGAGATTAAGTGACTTGCCCAGGGTCACACAGCTAATAAGTGAGTGTCCTAGGCTGGACACGAATTCAGGTCTTCCTGACTACAGGCTCAATGCTCTATCCATTGTGCCATTAAGATAAAGAATAATTCAAAAGTTAAAATGCAAGCACCTGGCTATAGTGAGATGTATCTAGAATGGAGCACAGGATTCATTTGAAATGGATTTAAAGTGATGATTAAATCTCAACTGTTCAAAAGACTGTTCAACTTGCCAAAGGACAAAGTTATTCTGATTTAGTAAAAGACCCCTCACTGATAGTCAAAGGTTTCCTCCTAAGTCCATCAATCATCCTCACTTATTGGTCCTTTCCATGCCACCAATTTTGGACAGAAACAACCAGGTCCCCAAAGGTATAAGTGACTTCCCCAAGGCCCAACCATGACCGTTCTTCTCAAAGAATCCCAGTTCTGTAACCCCATTTCGAGGGCAGTGTGATCTTCTAAGAAAGTGCTGGAAGGAAAATGACAAGCAGGTTTCCCAAGTAGGAATTTTACCAGGGTAAAAACCAACCCAAGCAGGGCATATGATTATTCTATGCTTACTAACCTACTTCTTCAATGGCTACTGATACCACAGCTAATATAGAACTCCTAAAAAATAGCTGGAACTAACCCAACTTGACATTTGCATTTTATACTAGTGGTTTAGACACCTCCCCCCTACTCCCAGAAATTATAAAATTATAAAATTTCCTTCACTGAATCAGAAGAATAGGAAAAAAGCCAATCTTTAAGGTACAACACTGTCTTGTGGCAGTAAATATAAAAGAAATCAGGTAAAATCACCAAAGGGATTTTCAACCAACTCTCTTCCACCCCTCACTAGTGGATTCCACCTTTTCCTCATTCTCCCTTTGTACTATCCTTCAGACTCACCCTAACTTTCTTCCAGCTCTCTTTCCACTTGTACTGAAGTGCATCTCCCAAAACTTACCTTGGGTTCTTATAATTTCTATTGCCCTTTTTCACACAGACTTTTTGTTTGTAAGTGAACCCTAAGCATGTATGGTTGTGACTACGTTCTCTTATTTCAGTAAAATGAGCAATAATAGAAGAAATGAAGAGGGTAGGGCTTAGTAAAATTAAGGCAGAATGGGTAAATATTTTCACCAACTCCAAAGTTCTTAAATTTGTCAACTAGACTGGATTAGATAATCTGGCTTAGTCTCTTTTATTCAACAATTTTATAAATGTAGTAACAGTGCATATGATCGCATGAATAATAGTCAATGAGCAAAGGAAACAGTCAAAGCAGTAGCCAATGAGCAAAGCCACAGAGAGCCTATCATTTGCAAGCAATGGAATGATGATTAATGTTGAAATGCTCTAATTCCACAGGGATAAGAAGCAAATATCTTATTCCCAGAGAAGAGTTAGTCTTAAGGCAATTTTACAAATATTCTAAGATCCAAGTGTTTCTCAAGTGCATGCTTTTAAAAAAAAATCATGTATAGCCATGGAAATATCTACCAAGGAACCCTGGGCAACACCCCAGTTCCCCGCCCCAATCAGCCTGGATGCTGCAGTGGGTGCATGGTTAGCAAGTGGACACCTAAGATATGCAGAGAGAGCCATGTCAGAGACCTCCTGGCAGTCATGCATATTGCCAAGCGCACAATCAAACATTATGTGCCATTTCAGAAGGCGGCAGATAGGAAAATGTAGGGGAATGAAGAAATGGGGCCCCAAGATAAAGTGCTGTTGGGTTTAAATGTTCTCACCTGGAATTACAGAGATAGTTTTCAAAGCTCGGAGAACCCTGAATGTTCTCAGCGCTGAGACATTGCCCAGGTCCACAAACTCTGTCACATATCTGCAGTAAGGGAGGTCACACACAAAACAAATGACAAATACACACACCAAAATAAAAACCAACACAACAAGCACAACAAAACAAAAAGTACAGTACGTCACAGCAGGGCCCTAGCCCAACACCTAACACCAACCCCAGGCCACCTTACCTGGGATTACTGAAATAGTTTTCAAAGCCCTCAGTACCCTGAAAGTGCGCAGAGCTGAAACATTGCCTAGGTCTACAAACTCTGTTATATACCTGCAGAATCAAACCAGAGGTGACTTTTAATGGTACCGCCGGGCAAGGAATTGGGAATAGGGGGAAGGAGGGACTGATGCTAGGATTTTATCTTTTGCATTCTTGGAAAGGAAGGAGGTTAAAAATGTCAACACAAGTTAAACCACATTAGGGAAGAAACATCCAGGAAGGGAAAGCCCAGAAATAAAAATAACTTTGGAACTTCAGAGGAACAGAGGCAGCTAGTTTAGTAGGGCTTTCTCCTGGCATGAGCCCTGTGATTTTCTTGATCAGAATTGTTTTGCTTTCTACTTTTTTCTTTCTAAAATGAATTTAAAAGGGAGACAGAAAGAAGAAGGAGCTGGATCTCTTGCAAACAACTGTATAGCAAGGGGGGGGGGGGATATTCAATTATGTGGTTTCCTGCCAAAATAGGCTTTAAATATGAGTTCCACAGTGGACAACAGTAAATGTGTCTACATGTTTGCAAACCCTTTACCCAGGGACTGTGGACATGCCAATAGACAAAGGTGTAATCTATGACATATGAAAGCAGTACACAGGGAAACTCCAATCATGGTATAAAGGTACATGCTCATTTTATCACCTAGATGTACTCCATTTAAAAATGTTCATTTTAGCTACAGCATTGGTAGAGCCCTCTAAGGTGAGCAAAGTGTTTTACACTATTATCTCATAACAACTTTAGGAGGCAGGAATGATTATTATTCTCATTTTTCATATGGGGAAACTGAGGCAGACAGTGGTTAAGTGATTTGCCCAGGGTCACACAGCTAGTGAGTATCTAAGGCCAGGTTTGAACCCAGGTCTTCCTGACTCCAGGCCCAGTGTTCTAACCACCACGCCACCAGTTTCCTGGATATACATTGGCCATCTGTTTGGAAGCAACAAGATGGCTTGTATTACTGAAAATGAGGGCAAGGACACAAGTTAAAAATACAAGCCAGTGTACATTTTCAACAGTAGAAATACATTAGTAACCTCAATACAATGTAAACTCAGCCTTCCAGGCAGAGCTCTTGGTTCAATGGGTCTCATCCATCACTCGTTTTCTCACATTACAGCAGGAGCATATAACTACTCCACCCACATGAGTAACAGATACAACACCCCTCGTATGTCATCCTTCTTCCCCACCTCCCTCCCAATGCACACCCCAGGAAAATTAAAAGCTGGAAAGAAAAAATAAAATCCATTAAATATTCTCCATTGTCAGTTCAGTTTTTCAAGGAAATGCATTTTCAATGATAAAGTAACACAACCACTAAGTGCACCAGACACACGGGAATAAGGAACACCATTCGTCATGAGCAAGAAATTTTCTAAGACCCTAAAACATGGCTAAAATAATTAGTCCCCTTCATTCTGTTAGCAACAACAGCAACAAAAAGTCTCTTCCTCCTGCAGGAAGTGACTGGCTTGAGATTTGTGGGTTAGGATCTTGCCTCTTTTAAAATCCCCAGCATCTCCTTCCTGGAAACATACATAACAAAACAGACTCAGGAAATTCAACCCCACTCCTCCTTTCCCAGCCCCTCTACCCTCCTCCCCCACTTCCAGCTCCACCTGGGTCCTCACCAAGGCCCCCTCACCAAGTCAGGCAGGAAGGAAAAGAAAAGGAGCAGGGAGTCAGAGTGGGGTCTTTTTTGTTTGATCTGTCTAGGATTGGGGAGTATCCAGATCACCACCTTCCATCTTCACTCAGGCAGAGATACTGCACACACACACACACACACAAAACCCTTACACAATCATGCACAAGAGGCATAATCATACTTAGAACAACAAAGTAAACAAGAAAACTTACGCCATCATAATGACACTGAAATCTAACCAGTTCCATGGATCCCGTAAAAATGTAAAGCCGTCTATGCAGAAACCTCTGGCGATAATTTTCACAAGTGATTCAAATGTATAAATCCCCGTGAACGTGTACCTGTCACAGAAACGAGTGGATTGAGGATAATGTGTTTTCTTTAACGAACAGAAAAAGCCATAATTGGCCATTTCAATTAATATTCATGTGACTTAATCCCTCCCACCCCCCAAAAATGAAAGAGTAACAGGCAAAAAGGAGACCTCTGACAGTATAACAAAATGTTCAAACCAAGAGTGGGATATATGCAAGGAAGGAGAGGCAGCAGCCACTAAGGTACTCTGAACTTTAGGGAGGAGGCCAGATAGGAAATCTAACTATAGGAAGAAGAAAGTATAGGAGGAGACCCAGTGTAGTGTGGAAAGAGCAGAGGGACAGAGAGCCAAATGAAGGTTGGCAGGTCACGGCTAAGGCCAGGGGTGGGGGTGGGGGTGTAGTTTGCTAGTTTTTATTTTGCTAGATTTTATTTCCTTTTAGTTTCATTTTTTCCCCCTCTAAGGAGCTTAGAACATTGCTTGAATATCTTATTAATGATCACCTTTCCCTACGAACTAGTGAAGACGTAATAGCTAACTTTCTTGAGTACGAAGGAGAAATCAAGGTAGATGAGAAATAAGAAAGAAATCAGTTACTTACTCCACATTCTTCGACCAGTCTGGAGGGTTACTAAAAGTCATGAATACACAGTTGGTCAAAATAGTGCACATAATGATCATGCTAAATACTGTGGGAAGCAGTCAAGGGAGAATATAGGAAAGCTGCCATGTTCCCAAAGCACACACATACCCATGGTAAGTACATCACGACATCAAATCATCCAGGAGGCTTCCATACAGCAACCCTCAGATGCCTGGCCAAGGCAGGAGAACTACAGGCCGCAGGGAGTGAAAACCACTCATTCATTCAATACCCAACCACAGCTGGCAAAAGGGGTGGAATGCCATTCCTTTCTCTAGAGAGAGCCTGAAACCATCCCATTCCCTTCTGGTGGACTAACTACTCTCTCCACATGCCCTTCCCTCACCCCCAGGCTGTAGGAACCCGGGAAAAGAAAGAAAAAAATCTGCCAAATGCCTTACATTGCAATGATTCAAACTGCCTTTCAAGACTGAATGGCAAATCATCACTAAAATGCACAATCCACCAATCTGCCCTTCCTACAAAAGGTATTGAGACAAAAAAAGCTAAGGAAATCTGTACTCTTCACTATCCATTTACAATGAGCTACTTACCCAGGGCAAGTGGTTATTTGGGAAGCTGAACATGGGTAATTGTTTACATTTTATTTCCTGACAAGAAATTCCACATGTATAACTTTCAAGGTGGGTAAACACCACAGGGCTAAATGGTGCCTGAGGTGTGGGCAGTGCCAAGGATCCCTCTAACTCCCTAGTACGGGAACACCAGCTAAGGATCTCAGAAATATCTGCATCAGTAGGAAACTTTTAAGTCTGAAAAATGCTGACGGTTTTAGAAGCAGCCAGGGTCGCACAAGGGTATTAAGTGACTTCAGTGGATACATTAATCCAATCAGGGGCCTTTTTCTAACCTTTTCTCACCCATGGCTAGCAGGAAAAGTTACTGTGTCACTGAATCCTCTCTGATTTAAACTCTAGTTTAAAGTAGAATGGATGCCAAAAATACTCAGGTTGTCATTTTAGTAAGCACAGAAACTGATGTTTCCCATTTTATGCAAGATGGGTTTTTTTTTCCTGTTAATGGCTTTCTCTATCTTTTTTTTCTGCTACTGGTGGTTCCTCCCTCCCCCCCAGAAAGACTAAATCCACTTTTAACCTACTCCCAGAAGGCATAACAAAAAAAATGAGGAGATTGGTCTGAATGACCTCTAAGGTCACCCCCCTCAGCTCTAAGCTCCCTGATCCTGTGAAAATGCTATTTGGAACCAGCGATGAAAGAAAACCTTATATTCTGCTGTTCCTGCAGCTAGTGAGGGAGAACATGATGAATTCTTTTTCCCAGCATAAACTTCCCTAGGGCTTATCTCTCCTTTTTCATTTTTGTGTTGTGTTGATTAGTCTGATTCTTTGTGACCTCATTTGGGGTTTTCTTAGCAAAGATAATAGAATGTTTTGCCATTTCCTTCTCTAGCTCATTTTACAGAAGAAGGAAACTGAGGCAAACAGGGTTAAGTGACTTGCCCAGGGTCACACAACTAGGCCATGTCTGAGGTCAGATTTGAACTCTTGAAGATGAGTCTTCCTACTTCAGGCCTGGCACTTTACTGTACCACCTAGCTGCCCCCCTTCCCTCTACTAATCAGTATCAATCCAAAAATTATTTTACTATTTCTGCTGCTTACCTCCAAAAAAATAATTAAAATAAAGCAGCCGAGTAATTTCTAGCTTTAATGGGCTAAACAGCTACTTAATGGTGTTAGAGGCAAGGATAACATCTTCTGGAGCACCTTACAGGAAACCCTGGACAAATCTGTCAGTCCCATTTAAACTGCTGTCAGAGTGATAAAGACTATAAAAGTATGAAGCATCTAAGCAGAGCTGCTAATCCTTTTACTTGGGTTTTCATATTTGTCTTTGATCTTTCTAAATTAATAATTTAAGGTAAAAAAGAAATGCTTTTTCCATTTTTAAGGTTGCTGAGAAAAATGATGTTCAAAGCACAACACAAACCCCCAAAAGGATGCACATTCCCCAGAAACCTACATCTTCTAAATTCAGTGTTTAAGAAATGAGAAAACCAGCGGAGGCCTTAAGGCAAAGCGTAGTCAATGCCCAGTTTTAATATTTGCAGAAAAAGGATATGAATGTATCAAAATTTTAATAGCTATTCTCCTCAACAGGTTAAAAGGACTTAAAATGTACAAGGCAGGTGTGGCACTAAATCGGAAGAGTGTTTTCCCTCTGTTTAGTACTACAAAGGTCTGTGAAGAAAGAAAAGAAAAAAGAATTATTAAAACATTATTGTTAGCACAAAGCACACACACGAAAGCCACAATGCTTTTCTAGATGAGGATTCAGCAACAACAATGTTCTCCCCTCAACTGGCTTCCTTTGGTACTTGATTATCATCTGCCCTTCCCCTCCGCTCTCCTTCCCCCTCTTTCCCCCATACTGTGCCAAACAGTTCCAGCAGTTACCAGGACACATTCCCTTCTTTTAGGATAACTACGAATCCTGTGGATCGGGCCAAAATGGGTTCATTGTCTTCTCTGGACACAACACAGAAATTTAGTAGTTAAAGTGCTCTGTTCCCAGAGTTCCATTTGACGAGAATTATCACAACATAAGATGTCAAGATACCCCTCTAGTGAAGAGTTTGTTAACTTGTATGTCAACTTGGATAGGATAAAAAATACAGCATTATTTTCACTAACCTCTAACTGAAATCTATTTCTTCCATTATGAAGGTGACAACAAACCATAGTACAGTAGAATTAGGCTCTAACATTGCCAGTGGACTCTTAACACCATGAAAAAGGTTAAGAACCTCTGTTCTCATGCATTAAATGAAAGCTTTTCTGTTTGGTTTTTCATAGCATCCCAGAGTTAGAACAGACCTCAGAGGTTATCTAATTCAACCTATATATGTACAGTCTCTTTTTTACATCACCCAAAAGTGGCCATTTGAAGGCCTCTACCTAGTAAGAGAGAACCCATCACCAATCAGTAACCCATTCCACTTTTTGAGAGCCCTATGACTGGGAAGTTTCTGCTTATGTAAAGCCTTAGTCTGCCTTCAGAGTCTAATCTAGCCTCATGAAACATTGTCACCATTCAAATCAGTCTCCATATTTTCTTTCATATGTTATAATTTCTGATCTTATGCCTTGGCTTATACTACATGGTTACTCTTAGAAAGTTATCTCTCTTGAGAGAATATAAGCTCCTTAAGGTCAAGAATTGTTTCATTGTTCTCCTGGTATGTCCACAGTGTCTTGGAGAAGGAAGGAAGGGAAGAAAGAAGGAAGGAAGGAAAAGGGGAGGAAGGAAAGAAGGAAGGAAGGAAAAGGGAAGGAAGGAAGAAAAAAGGAAGGAAGGAAGGAAGGAAGGAAGGAAGGAAAGAAGGAAGGAAGGAAGGAAGGAAGGAAAGAAAGGAGAGAGGGAGGGAAGAAGCCCTTATCAAGCAGAGGCACAGTACTAAGTGTTTATATTAGCGGATTTTATGCTCAGAATAGCCCTGGGAATCAGGTGCTAACATTATACCCATTTCACATAGCAGGCATTTAATAAATGCTTGTCAGTTGATCCTGCTTCCCCTGGCTGAAATGTCCTCTTGAGTACACGCTATCTTTAATTCTCCTTCTCATGTGTGTTAAGACTCTTTGAAGGCAAGGGGGACTATCTTATACAGGATGTACTAAAATCTCAGTGCTGTTTTAAGCTATTAAAGCTTTTGGGACACAGCATTCTCTTGTATCTTCCTTCCGCAATGGCAAGCACAAACACTAAGCATACTAGAAAGCATTCAATAAACAGACACTGGCTATTTATTGATGTGTATATTCCTTTCGTACTTCCCATAGAAATTTGACAGATCTATGTCATTCTCACCCAGAAAGAGAATCCCCACCATTACTAAGCAATCAGCTTCCTGGCAATATTCTTTCTTCTAGTAGCAACAGCCTAGATCTTGACATTTTTGCTGCAACATTGTTCAAATACTAGGAGATGCCACACTGTGCATTTCCCATCCTAGTGTATGCTACAGAGCAAACATTATAGGATCATAAGATTTAGAGTCCACAGGAAAAATGAGAGATAATCTAATCTGACTTCTTCATTTTACAGATAAGGAAAATGAGACAAAGAGGTTATTTGTCCATGATCATACAAATCATACAAGTAGTATGATATGAATCCTGAATACACTCTCTCTCTCTTTCTCTCCCCCCTCTACACACACACACACACACACACACGCACACACACACACACACACACACACACACCTTGATAGGAAGCAGAGAGAGAGCAGAATAGTATAGACACATGCCAATGTCAGAACTACAGCTGTACTTGAATCCACATATGTCCAAAGCAGATGTCAGGTTTCTCAAAGCAACAATCAGAACAGGACTTTCCCAGAGATCCCCAATTTAAAGCAGTTCTACTCCCCCTTATGTTTCTATAGCAACTCTCTCTGAGGAGCTCCCAGATAATTTTATTAAGTCTTCATTCATCCTCATGACATTACTGTGCAGCATGGAGGAAGCAGGAATCATCAGACAAAGATTCCCAGGGCAGGAAAGAACTTTAGGAATCATCTTAGTCCCACACTCTCATTTTCTTGCTGAGCCCATTTTACTGGAGTTCAGAAGCGGTAAGGAACCCTGTTTATTCCACACCAGGCTATATTCTTTGGCCTTCTCATCAGGTTCCTCCTCCAACACCCCTCTTCAGCTTCCTTTTGGGTGTTGTCTTCCCTCATTATACCATAAGCTCCTTGAGAGCAAGAACTGTCTTTTTCATAATTATATCCTCGGCACTTAGCAAGGTGTCTGGTATATAGTAGGAGCTTAATAAATGTTCATTGACTCAATGATTTGCCCAAGGTCATATAACTATTAGAGACAGTAACAGAAAAGACATCTCCTGCCATCTGGGCCACCAGAGTTTTTCATTATACAGTATAAACTTACTATTTAACTTGCATTTCATATTAGGTTTTAAGTTCACATCTCAATATCCTTTATTCATTTTGAGGGAACATAAGAGGGGAAAAAGAAAATACGTAACTCATTTGAAGTGATAAAACAAGAAAACCAAACCCCAGGCCTGGAGCTTCTCTGCAGCACCCACCATGCCAGGGTGGAAAATAATTCTTAAATAATACTGTCCAAGGCTTATTTATTAAAACAGAAGAAAGGCAAAGCTGAATAGGGCTCCATTCAGGCCCATCTCTGCCCCTCTATTTTACAAAAGTAACTATCACATAATTGCATCAAATTGCCGGTTACCTTAAGTTTTATATATAGTCATTTAAATAATATAAATTTAATTTATACAGAACTCATCAAGAATACACAAAATGTATAAAGCTAGGCACACAGAGATGAATACAATTACTATATTAATAGGAAACTTCCTGAAGTTTGTGGAACTACTTAGATATTCCTTATATACAGAGGCAAATATCTGTCAGTCTGTCATTAACTAGCTCTATGAGCTTTAATAAGTGACCTCAAAATCATCACCTGTAAAATGAGGGTGTTCACCTAAGGAGGTCATTAAAAAAGGGGGCTCCTTATAGGCCAAAGTATTCACAGCAGCACCTTTTGTGGTAGCAAAGGAAATAAAATAGATATCCACTGACTGGGGAATGGGTAAACAAATTACAGTAAAGGAATGGAATGGAATATTATTGTGCTGAAATGTCAAACATGATGAATATAGAGAAGCATAAAAAGCTGTACCAGTGGAATGATGTTAAGTGAAGTGAGCAGAGCCTGGAAAACAAAATATAAAATATACTACAATAATGTAAATGGAAAGAAAGACCACAAAACAAAAAAATAATTAATGTTGCAAAATTACAAAGAGCAAGCTTGGTCCCAGAGAAAGGAGAAGACATGTCCACAGGTGTGGAACAATGCATTTAGTGCCAGGTTTTTAAAGTATGCATCTTATGGATCAAGTATGATCTTACAGAATTTTTTCTTTGCTTGGGGTAGATGGGAAGATGAAAATTTAAAATTTAAAAACATTCTTCCTATTTTTCTTTTTAGAAATTCTTTGTCATAAGGGTTGGGTCTCTGAGAAGAAAAACAGAGAGATATGGGGAGCAAAGGGGGAAATCTAGGCAATGTAAAAATGAAATATGCTTGCAAAAATCTCTAAGAAATAAAAGAAGAAACTGAATTGCCATCTAGTCCAAAACATACAAAAAAGGAATCCCCACAATGACATATTCAAGTGATCACCTAGCCTTTGTCTGAAGACCTCTAAGGAAAGGGAACCAACAATACATCAAGGCACCTCATTCCATTTTTGGACAGTTTTACTCCACTGCATTCGATGCAGTTGAAATTGTTAGTAAACTTTTCCTGATCTCAAGCCTAAATATGCTTCCTTGAAAATTCCATTCATTTCTCTTGATAGATTTCAGCAGAACTATCATGTCCCTCCTATTGGAAGCTATGACCCACTTTCTGCAGCCCAAAAGATCACCGTTTTTTAAATTTATCACGTGACATAGCTAACTCATTGAGACCACTGCTTGACAAAACATCCAGATCTTCTTCAGAACAAACTGCTGTCTAACCACACCTCTTCCATATTATTTTTATGAAGCTGATGTTTTTTGCCCAAGTAAAAGACTTCACGTTCATTCTTATGGGATTTTTATCTTACTAATCCAGTGCTCTAGCTTGTCAAGATCTTTTCAGATCCTGACTATCATCCAACACATTAGCTGCCCCACCTAGGTCTGTATCAACTGCAAATCTAATGAGAGTACCACCTATACCTTTATTAGTGTTTAGACAAAAATGTTAAAGAACATATCTCCAAGCACAGGTCTATGGGGTACTCCAATGGAGATTTCCTGACACACTGATAAAACTAAAAAATGTATAACTTTAACAACTACAAAATTTTGTTCTCATATAGACCACATCTCTCCATCTTTTTCCAAAGGAAGAGGATGAGATATTTTATCAAGTTTAAATCTTGGTTCATGATATCCACAGCATTAACCCCATCTCCTAGTTTAGTAATCCTGTCAAAAAAAAAAGGAAATGAGGTTAGTCTGGCATGCCTTGTTCTTAATGTAGCCTTCCTAGCACTATGTAATCACCCCTTCCTTTTCTAGACGTTCACCAACTCTTTCTTTAATGAGCCATTCTTGATTTCTCCCAGGAGCTGAAGGCGAGCTCACTGGCCTAGTGTTTGCAGACTTTATTCACTTTCCTTCATTGAAAATTGTTTGCCCTTCTCCAATATGGTGCTACTTCTCTCATTTCCCAAGATCTTTCACATATCACGGACAGTGGCTCAGAAATCATTCCTGCCATTTCTTTCAGGAACTGAAGTTGGAATTCCTCTGGACAAAGTGACATGAATTTACTAGGGGCCACTAGGTGCTCTCTTCTGATATCCTTACTTATCCTATGTATAAATTCTTGGTTAATCACATTTTATTCTATCATTTCCAGCATAAAGGTTCACTCTCCTTTGCAGAGAAAACAGAAATGAAAGAACTGATATAACCCTGCTTTCTCTGTGGTCAGTTTTCATCTTCCCGTCTACCCCAAGCAAAGGTATGAAGCCTGATCCTTTCTTTTCTCCCAATATACCTTAGAAAATAAAACAACCAATTGCTCTTTTTGTTGTCTGTAAGTTCCTACTAACTTTTGGAGGTCTCTTCTCCCTTCTTTGTGCCTCTTCTCTACAGTATCTAACTATGGGTACAGATACAGGTAGTTTGTTCCTAGCATTTTATTGAGTTTCCTTTTCTTCCCAATATACCTAAAACAAACAAACAAAACACCCTTGTCTTCAGCTTCACTCAGCAGCCTCCGTTGACTCTAAAAGTTAGCATTTGGGGCACTATTTTAACAAGACTGCCCTCCTCTCATATTTGTCTTTTGTTCCCCAGCCTTGCTTCCAGCTTCTGTACATTTACTGTAAAGACTGAAGTTGATTAGTAAGTTCCTTGTGCATCCAAATCAGTCTCTTCAGTCATATTTTTCAACCTTGTTAGAACTCTGTCTTCAGAATTTCATCTCAAACATTTCCTATTGCTCTTGGGTGGACTTCCTAGGCAGCGTTTAACGCCACTGTATCCTTATCTTTCCTCCTTACCCTTTGAAATCTGTTTTTCCAAAACATGGGATTCCTGCAAGATTATGCCCAGATTTTTTCTCCTCTCAAATTTCTCCCTTGTTGGTTCTTCCATCTGGCAGTCAACCTTTCCAGGATGAACCTTGTTTAACTTAGGGAGATCAGTTATCAGTTAACAGGTATGATGCTTGCCCTAACCCAAAGACTGCCCTTGCAAGGGCATAACTTTTAAGAACCCAGAGTTATCTTCACACCACAACAAGGTATCAAAGTGGGACTTTAGTGGAGGAAGAAGATAGTTCAAGTG
>CM053597.1:216378179-216394334 GCA_028646575.1 Pseudocheirus occidentalis
TTAGTGGAGGAAGAAGATAGTTCAAGTGGTATTATTCCCATTTTACAGATGAAGAAACCAAGACTCACAAAGGTTAAGTGGCTTCTTTAGGTCACTCATCTAGTAAGAACTTGAATCCATGTCTTCTGGCTACAAATTTAACTTGATCAAAGTCAGTGTGTGTGTGTGTGTGTGTGTGTGTGTGTGTGTGTGTGTGTGTGTGTGTAAGGGGAGTACGTGTGCGCGCGCGAGCACACACACACACACATACACACATACATGCCTCGATAGGAAGCAGAGAGAGAGCAGATTATGTGATAGTACTTTTGTAAAATAGAAGGGCAGAGATGGGCCTAAATGGAGCCCAATTCAGCTTTGTCTTTCCTCTGTTTTAATAAATAAGTCTTGGACAGTATTATTTGAGAATTATTTTCTACCCTGGCCCTGTGAGTGCTGCAGAGAAGCTCCAGGCCTGGGGTTTGTTTGTTTGTTTTTGTTTTATCACTTCAAATGAGTTGGATATTTTCTTTTTCCCCTCTTGTGTGTAGTGTGCAAACTACTATAAACATTATTAAGAGGCATCATGGCATAGTGGAAAGCAAGCCCCCCTTGGAGTTAGAAAGACAAGTGTGACCCTAAGCAAGTCATTTAACTCTTACAGTGCTCCAGAGGACTCACCAAGTGTTCCCTATACCAATGAAATCCCAAGTTCAGACCTCTTTGCACAAATCACTTTTAAGTTTCTGGGATAGATCTAGGGAAAAAAAAAACCACTCTTTTGGAGCTCAGGGTAGGGCTCCAATACCAGATCCATCAGAGCCCAGATGGTTGTAGGAGGGATATCAAGTCTTTGACTCCTATTAGAATACTTCTAAAGCAAAAATCAGTCAGTTCCCATGAAGTACAATAATATTTTACCTAATCTGAATTAAATTGCATCTTTGTGATGTAAAAATGAATTAAAAGGGAAACTGAATTCAGACTGTGGTTTGGTGCCCAAGGGAAAATATCTGTTTATAAAAACAACCACTGAATGTGTTTGAGTACAGGGCCCATTATAGAGCTATGGAATATTACTTAAGCGATGGCATGAGGTATTAATAAATCTGTTGTGCCAGTATAAAATGATCCTTCTGAAAAAATCTAGGCTTTTCATTTCTAATTAGTGGTAGTAGGTTTGGGACACATGATGCAAAAGCCTCCCTACTATTAACACAAGGGAAGAAGTTATCTCTGCTATTTCTACAATTGGGGAAACGTCTAGCTTGTGTTTTGTGGGGGTAGATGGGGTGGGTGGAGAGACAGGCTCCTCCAGATTAGTTCTGTCTGATTGTTGTTTATGTCTATCACGATATCTCTAAAAGGGAAGTAGGGTAATGTGGGAAGGTGGGTAGTATTATGCTTGCTGTCTTTTAACAATAAACACCTTCTATCTATTACTGTGGTCAATAAAGCTATTGCCTTTCTTCAGGTATAATAAAGAAATGATTTTCCAGATATATAGAGTAGGTCTATGTTTAGACCTGTTTATCACAAGCAACCTCACTCTGGAAAAATGGCTTGCCAGGGAATAAGGCCAATCCTGGATCTGGAGACTGATTCTTGAGGGGGCATTTAGAGAAAGGAACCTTCTGGCCCAAAGTTGGAGAACAGCAGGGATGATGTTTGCCTAACTGTGAGAACCAATTGGCCATTCATTTCTTGGTAAATTGCCAGCTATACAATAGATATAAGACATAATTAAGTAACTGCATTTTTAAAAAATCCACTGAATAATAAAGCAGAATATAATATAAAAACCAAACTGATTCTACTTTGGTTATCTAAATCATGCCTCTGCCTGGAAGCCTGCCACTGGCCCAAGGCCATCACTGGGTAGAGATATCTTGCCAAAAATAACTGCCACATGAAAAAAGAATCTTGCGGGTCTTCCTGACACCTAGAATTGCCTGGAGGATCCCTCAAAAGCCCTAATAAGGTTGAAAAGCCACATGAGATCTGATGGCAAGTAGATACAGAAGTTAGCTTTAATTCCAAAGCACCTAATGCTTTGGTACCCTGAGAGAAATATTCATCCAGAGCAGAAGATGAAAGAGGAAGGGAAGAATTTTTCCTGAGTTCACTTCTGTTTAAATAATTTAAGAGTCCATAACTTTCAGATCCCTGAATCCAATCTAGTAGGAATTCAGAACAAAAGACACCATTACCTGAAGTTAGAGAAAAAAATAGAAATGGAAGGATTTATGTATTTTGGTTGGAGAGATAAATGAGATATTTTATCTACAAGACTTATGAGGCCATTGTCAGCTCTGCAAAGCTTTTATTAATGCTATATTTTTAATGCCACTTTGCCAATCTCTTTTTCTGCTTCCCCCCACCAAATACCGAAATGCATATATAAACAAAAAGTCATCTTTGTGAACGGTGTTTCCTCAGTTTTATCCACTAGTTCTCAGAAGGACAAGTCCAACACAGAATTGGTCTGGCTACAATAACAATATTATCAACGTGGTTCTATGTCCAATGGGAGCGTGGTAAGTAGAATTCTAAAAGATTAAGCCCCAATAAATATAATATTCCATCAATGATACGGATGAACTAAAGAGTACCCTAGCATTACCAAGTTAGGTGATCTGCCCAGAAGAACAAGAGGAAAGGATTAAAATTCACATGGATCATGACAAGTTGAATATATGTCCATCAAGATACTTCCCAAAAGACTACAGAGTTGTGAGAAGATACACAGTTACTGTTTGCTATCTCACCAACAATAAATTTCTTACTTATTAAAAGTTTCATGTGGGCAGTTGGAAAGTCAGTCACGTCAGCAGCTGGAGTAGGGCAAAAAGAAGGGGATCCAATAGATGAATACATTCAATGAACAGATGCAAACAGAGTCACATTATAATAAACTATAAGTTCATTATAATATTATTGTTTTTCAAAAATCAGTATAACAGATGACTGGTAGCACGGCCTCCTAGACTGACATCCAATCCGGTCTGTGACTGGGCTTCATTGCCATTTCTTACCCGTGACAGCTGTTCAACCCTGGGCAAGTCCTTTACACATGTCCCCAGGTCCCAGGCAATGTTCTTATGCAGAAGAGGGGCCCATATGAATTAGCAGAGCAAACTTCCTTATTAGGAGTCCCCTAATCCAATGAAATCAAAGTCTAGATAAAACAAAAATGGATTGGTACTCTGACCTTTCTTTCTTCCAGGACTGAATAGTAGGGAGGGCAGATGTGTTTTCTTTTCTGCTCCAAAGAATGAGGGGCTTATTTAGTAATTACTATTAAAAAGTGAAACAGGGGCAACTAGGTGGTGCAGTGAATAGAGCACCGGCCCTGGATTCAGGAGGAGCTGAGTTCAAATCCCTCCTCAGACATTTAACACTTACTAGCAGTGTGACCTTGGGCAGGTCACTTAACCCCAATTGCCCTGCCTTCCCCCCTCCAAAAAAAAAAAGCAAAACAAGTTTTCTTGCTATTGCTGTTGCTCTCCTCAGTCAAGTGGTCAGAAAGAAGCAGGCACTGCTGCTTTATTTACCACTTTCCTGATCAATAAGAAGCAAGAAGAGGAGGATGAGCAACAGATCTGGGGGGGGGGGGCAGGAGGAGAACTGGGGGAAGACCCTGATACAAGAACTCTACTTCATGTCATGCTTTCTCTACTCCTCTCACCCAACCTGATCAATAATTACAGCTGTTCCTTCTCTGTGTTTTGTCTGCAGCATTTCATTCCACAACATTTCAAATTCAGTCTGTGGAGAAGATGAGAAATCTCCATATATTTGGCTGCCTCATGTTCAAAGCTCCCCCAGGCAGGATGATTTTTTTGGCTGGATTATTCACACTTTGCAGAGCCATTTTAAATGGAGATGCCTTTCATCACCATCATATCTCTCCAGTCCATCTTATTGTTCCCTCAATTTAAAGAAAAGGCCTCCCTGTTTTCATCCCATTTCCCTTGGTATTTGCCTTCATATGCCTTGCCAGATGAGCCATCTCTCTTTCTTTATGCTTCTCCAAGGGCTCTGCTTTGGTTCATACCCAGTTCAAACTCTCAGAAGTGCCTCATTGAATTGTTTTGGCTTTCCTAACGTCCTTTACCTAGTACTCCGCAAGCAGCCCAGCTATTTTCTTCAGAGAAGCAGAGCTACATGAGTCAGTCATCACAGACAATTTCTTTTCTTCCCCAGATTTGTCATGTTTCCGACCCTTTACTCCTCTAGCTGCAAACTTGGCCATTTTTTATGAAAGCCACTGGACACTGAGGCAATGTTTGTGTTTTGGTCCCTGAACTTCCTACAGCTATATTCTGAAATGATTTTAAGGTGAGATTAATCCCAAAGTGACTGTGCACCAAGCAATGGGTATCTAGTAGAAGGTTTGACATCTTTGCCCATCCTACCAACATAAAGATACTCAACATGATTCAAAGTCTACTTCCTATATGAAACCTTTGCTGACTGTTCCAATGAATTGATACACCTACACTATTTAGTATTTGTTCATACAAGTTCTCCTGGACTCAAGGTTCTTCACCTTCTCAGCTGCCCTCCACTGGACATTCTCCAGCACATCAATGTTCTTCTTCACGGTAGAGTACAATGAGTCTATCACCTCCCCATTTCTGGACAATCCGCCCTCTTAATGTAGCCTCAGATCTATGCCAAATCATACATATTCTTGACTGCCAAATCATACTGATAACAATAATTGCTGCAGTATACCAAAGATTCCAAGATCTTCTTCAGTACAACTGTAATCTAACTGATCATACCTTCTCTATATTATATTTGTGAAGTTGTTTATTTTGTACCAAAGTAAAAGACATTTATCCCTATGGGATTTTTTCTTACTAGTACAATGTTCTAGTGTGTCCAAATCTCTTTGCATCTTGACTGACATCCAATGCTTTTACTCTATGGCTCTGTGGCATAGAATGTATCCATGGCATCTGTAAATATAATTAGTATACCACCTATGTCTTTATTAAAGTACTGAAAAAAATATTAAACTGCACAGGGTTAAGCGCAGATCCCTAGGGCACTCCACTGGAGACCTCCTGCCATATAGACACTTCTTTAATAACAACTCTTTAAAGTCCATCATTCAACCAGTTCTGAATCCATAATGTAGAAATTCAAACAGAAACTGATCCCAACTGGTGGAATGGCTTGGAAAAATCCCACATTAACATGATCTGTTGCACTGTATTTTCATTCATCTTGTTAAACATTTCCCAATTACATTTTAATCTTGTTTAAGCCACACCCAGGAATTTTTGGGACCACTGCATACCAACATTAAGTTTAATACAAACAGTCTAGACTACATCTCTCCATCTTCTCCACAGGAAGAGGATGAGATACATTTTCAAATTTAAATCATAAATGATATCCATAGCATTCCCCTCATCTGCTAGTTTAGTAATCCTGTCAAAAAAGAAAATGTGGTTAGTCTGGCATGATTTGTTCTTTTTTAAAAATTTATTTACTATTTTAAATTTCCCCAGTTACATGCAAAAACAATTTTCAACAGTTATTTTTAAAACTCTGAGTTCCAAATTCTGTCCCTTCCTTCCTCCCCACCCCCACCCTCATTGAGAAGATAAGCAATTCTATACAGGTTATTCATGTGTAGTCATGCAAAACAAATATATTAGTCACGTTGTAAATGAAAACACAGGCCAAAAAAAAACCCTCAAGAAAAATAAAGAAAGTAAAAAAGCATGCTTCCATCTATATTCAGACACCATCAATTCTTTCCCTGGGGATGGACAGCATTTTCATCCTATGTCCTTCAGAGTTGTCTTGAATCACTGTATTGCAAAGAATAGCTAAGTCATTCGCAAGTGATCATCTTGCTATATTGATGTTAGTTTATATATAGTACATTTCACTCTGCATCAGCTCATATTAAATCTTTCCAGGTTTTTCTGTGAGCATTCTGCTCTTTCGCATTTCCCATATTCAATCTGTTGCCAGATCCTACTGATTCTACTTTTGTAACAACTCTCTTATAAGCCTCTTTCTCTCCACCGATATTACCACCTTGATACAGCCCTCGTCACCTTGGGCCTGGTCTACTGAGTTTACAAGTTGGTTTTTCCCTGCCTTGAGTCTCTCCTTAATATGCTTCATTCTCTACTCAGCTAACAAAATGAACTTCCTAAAGTACGGATCTGATCATGTCACTCCCCTAGTCAATAAACTCTAGTGGTTCCCTATTGCCTTCTGGGTCAAATATGAAATTCTCTGTTTGGCTTTTAAAGCCTGTTGTAACCAGGCTGTTTCCAGCCTTCTCACATCTTGCTCCTCTCCTCACCTCTTGTTTTTTTCCAAGTCTCATGTAAAGTGTCATCTTTCCCCACCTTCAATGTTAGTAGGGTTTTTTCCCTGAGATTATCTCCAATTCACCCAATGCGTATCTTGTATGTATATAGCTGGGGGGTTTTAATTGTCTTCCAGCTCCCACCATTATACTGTGAGATCCTTGAGAACAGGGATTATCTTTGCCTTTCTCTGTATACCTAGTGCTTAGTACTGTGCCCAGCACACAGTGGGCACTTAATCAATGCTTGCTGGTTTGGCTTGACTCCATCATTCTGCCAAGAGTCAAAGTTCCCCTCCTTTACAACAGAATTCTTTTCCTACTGAAATCCAGACTCTCCTTTAGGAACCTTTCACTCCTAAAAAAACAGAATGTGGAAAGGTATTCTTTGAGTTCCTTCACTTTCTCCTCCAGGACAGCAATCAGCGTACACTTGGAGCAAAGATAAGTATCATTTGGCTATGACCAAAACACAAACTTCAAATACTAGATGCCCAACGATGTCCTCTATTTTCCATAATTAAGACCGTCACCCATATTTCTCAAAACTATTTCCATTGTTTAAACCTCAATCCTAAGCACCAGGTTAGGAATCTTTATAGCTAATTATTATTTCTTAATAACCTGATAACTCCAGCCATTCTCCTTTTGTCAATAATTCCATGAACATAGCCAAAGCTATAACTGTCTTCCCATTGATCTTGCACAAATCTCGGATCTACATCATTAAATTTGTCCAATTTATCAATTTACTTAACTCTCTAATTGTTCCACTTATCTTTTCTTACTTACCTGGCCTTTTCTTTTACTTTCTTTTACAACTACCTTTTCCTTATCCTTCCTGAGAATACTTCATCAGATTCTACTACCTAATCTTCCTTGTTCTTCCTTAGTTCACTTACATTCTCCTTAATCCTGCTTCTTCATAACCCAGTAATAGAACCTGTTCTGCTATCTGTGTCTGGAGAGTATTCTTCAATATTTCCTCAGTTTTTCCTCCCCCAAATCAACCTCTACTTCATCATTTTAAAAGTCACCAACAAGATTTCCATACTACTATTATTCAGCTCAGATCCATAGCTCTTTCCTAACTCCTTCTCCCAGGATAAGAAGCAGAAAAGCAATAATATTAAATTCAAGAAGACTAAGTATTATCCAACCTGAATTTTAAAACTCCTTAAAGGCAGCAAATACTCCTTCCTTTAGATCCACAACCCTATACAGACATTTAAATACTCATTAAGTTTACTGTAACATAAGATAAATTTGGTTTATGTTCAGGATTGATTCATGATGATTAACAACTGCCTCTTTCAAAGTAGGTTTATAGAGAAAACACATTCCTATTGGCACGGCCAAATAATTATATTTTGGCCTTCTATTCTCCTTTCCCAGATTATCCTTAACAGGGTTCTGATATGGTAGCAAAATGAACACTTCTCAGTCTCCCCGATTTCATGACTTTTTCCTTATCTTCCTGAAGTTTTCCTTTTTTATAGTTTATATATTTTTTCTAATTTACATTTTTAATATTCATTTTTTTAATTGAATTCCAAATTCCCTTCCTCCTGTCCCTCCCCTACTCACTGAGAAGGCAATCAATGTGATAATAATTATACATGTGAAATCAAGCAAAATTTATTTCCATATTAGCCATGTTGCAAAATGAAAAGCAAGAAAAATAAAGAAAATGAAAAAATTATGCTTTAATCTGCACTCAGACTTCATGGAGATGAACAGCATTTTTCCTTATGAGTCCTCTGGATTATCTTGAATCACTGTATTGATCAGAGTAGTCAAGTCTTTCACAATTGATCATCATCGATATTGCTGTTACTATGTACAATGTTTTCCTGTTTCTGCTCACTTCACTTTGCATCAGTTCATATAAGTCTTCCCAGGTTTTTCTGAAACCATCTCCCTCATCATTTCTTATAGTACAATAGTATTCCACTACAATCAAAGATCACAACTTGTTCAGTCATTCCCCAGTTGATGGGCAACCCCTCAATTTTCAATTCTTTGTCACCACAGAAAGAAATGCTACAAATATTTTAGTACAAATAAGTTCTTTTTCTTCTATCTCTTTGGGATACAGACTTAGTAGTGGTATTGCTGGGTAAAAGGATATATACAGCTTTATAGCCCTTTGGGCATAGTTCTAAGTTGTTCTCTAGAATGGTTAGAGCAGTTCACAACTCCACCAACAGTACATTAGTGTTCCAATTTTTCTATATCCCCTCCAATATTTGTCATTTTCCTTTTCTGTCACGTTAGCCAATTTGATGAAATGTGAAGTGGTACCTCAGAGTTGTTTTAATCTCTATTTCTCTAATCAATAGTGATTTAGAGCACATGTTCATATGACTATTGGTAGCTTTGATTTTTTCTTCTGAAAACTGCTCATTCATATCCTTTGACCATTTATCAAATGAGGAATGGCTTTTATTTGTATACATCTGGCTTATTTCCCTATATATAATGAATGAGACTTTAATAGAGACATTTGCTGTAAAAATTAGCTTCCTTAATTTCAAACATTTTGATTTGGCTGTCTGAAGAGTCTCTGATGCACCTGAACTGTGCTCCAACCTTACTGGTGATTATGTTTAACTATGTTCTTTCCCTAGGTATGAAATGTGTGGTTTTGCCAAAAACACTTGCTAAAGGACAAGAGTTTAAAGGGGTCATTCATTATCCATGACTTTCAGGCTGGGGTGATCAGTCTTATATGAAATCTCACTTCCTAGAGAATCCTTCCAGGACAAAAGTGGGAACTAAAAGAGTGCCTACCTGTTGGGGAATGGCTAAATAAATTGGCACATTAATGTAATGGAATATTATTATGCTTTAAGAAATGATAAAAAGGAAAGTCCATTAATAGATATTTATTAAGCACCTAATATGTTCCAGGCACTGCATAAGTGCTGGGGATACAAAAAGAGACTAAAGTCCCTCAAGGACTTACACTCTAATGGGAGAGACAAGTAAACAAATATGAACAAACAAGCTGTATACAGGATAAATAGGGAATAAATAAGAAAGATAAGACACTAGAATTAAGAGGGGTTGAGAAAGGCTTCCTATAGAAGATAAGATTTTGGCTGGGACTTAAAAGAAGCCAGAGAAGATAGTAGATGGAAATGAGGAGGAAGAACATTCCAGGCATGGGTGAAAGCCAGAAAAAATGGCTGGAGCCAAGAGATTAATAAGAGTCTTGTTCATGGAACAGTAAGGAAATCAGTGTCCCTGTATTAAAGAATATGTGAGGGAAGTAAGGAATAAAAAGACTGGAGATAGGACAGGGGTTGGTTTTTAATGCCAAGGCAGAGGATTTTATATTTCATCCTGGAGGTGAAAGGGCATCACTGGAGTTCACCAAGTGGGGTGGGGTGGGGTGGGGTGGGATGTGACATTGTTGGATCTGTGCTCTGGGAAAATCACTTCGGTGTCTGAATACAGAGTAGACTACAGCGGGGAGAGATTTGAGGCAGGCAGACTCACCAGTAGATTATTACAGGCATGAGAGGATGAAGGCTGAAGCATTTGAGAGATGATGAAAAGGTGAAACCAACAGGTCTTGGCAACAGATTAGTTAGGAGGGGTGAAGTTGAGAAATAGTGAAGAATCTAGGATAACTCCTAAATTGCAAGCCGGACAGAATGGGATGAAAGTGTTGCCTTCTACAAATTAATAAGGAAGGTTTAAAAGGTAGGGAAGGTATAGGGAGAAAATAATGAATTCCATTTTGGATATACTGAGTTTAAGATGACTGCTAGATATGAATTTTGAGGTATCTGAAAGGTAGCTAGAGAAGTGAGACTGGAGATAAGCAGAGAGGATGAGATAGGACTGGGAGATTTGAGACCAGAGATGGTAATTAAATCCAGGGGATTTGATGAGATTACCAAGTAAAGCAGTATATCCACAGAAGAGAAGAGGGCCCAGTCAGTTTCGAAGGATACTGAAAAGATCTCTATGAACTGATACAGAGTGAAGGGCACTAGAACAATTTATACAGTGACAACACTGAAAGACTTTAGAACTCTGATTGATACAATGATAAACCATGAGACTAGATGGCTGAAGATGAAGCATGTTACCTATCTCCTGCCAGTTGGGGGATGGGCTTAAAATGCAGAATAAAGCATACACTTTTGATGGCCAGTATTGGAATTTGTTTTGTTGAACTATGTATATTTGTTATAAGGATATTACTTTTAACTAATCAATGGGAGAGCAACAGGAGGGAAAAATATTACTCTTCCAAATGAAATTCAAAATCAGTGATTCGTTGCTTTAGCAATTTTTCAGCCTAGATATCAGATTATACTTTCCCCTCAGTAAACTAAAAAAAACTAAAACTAAACTAAACTCAGTAAAGAATGTTAATACTTTAATTTTTAATTTAATGGGGAACAAGAAGCATTAATGCAAAGTTAGATGGCCCTTGCCCTAATTTCAGGTCTTCTTCAATCCTTTTCCATCCCTATGTTCTCATATCTTTCCCCCATTCCCCAGTTCCTCTAGTTACTCAATGACTGTTATAGAACCGTCAAACACATCTCTCATTCTAAAGCCAGACAGCTCGCTCTCAACCTCTAAGGAATGCTCTCCTGGTGAGACTGGTTGATTGTCCCACACAAAGTTGCAGTCATTGAAACGTTGGTGTGTATATGGGCATGGGGAGGAGGGAGGGAGTAAATGAGAGGTCTGGGAAAGTGTCACTCTCCTGGAATTGCCATCACAAGAAAACAAATATAAATCAAAATTGTTCAGCTACCAACAGTGATGTTCTGTCATATCTAGAACAATCCAGTCCCCTTATCATGTTAGCACCCAATAGGTATCTGATACAAGGCACACATAGAACAAATGCTTGGTTCATATAATCTTTTTACATTCTTTCAGTCCTTCAAACAGGTCAAACTGAGGACCAAGAAAGGAAGCAATTGGGAAGTCTCAGAGTGTAATCTCTCCCTCACCTCTTTTTAGTTAGAAACTAGGTCATGAGTCTCTAAAGGAAAGGCAACACACTAGAAAATGATCATTGCTTAAATCATTAGGATTCTTTTTATACAAGTTTCTTCTAGAAGTTTGGACAAAACAACCTCTCCTATCAAATGAGAGTTTTAAAAGGAATTCTCTTACTGTCTGGGAGGTCCCCATTCCACTTCCCTTGTTATGAAAGCAAAGAAGTCAGTCTGCACACATTCTCCTGATGAGGAAGCTTTCATGCCATGGAGCTAGCTCACTGCCCCTAGACAGATTCATTGTTATGATGACAAGGAGAGAACTATTAGATTTCAGAACCCCAGGACATGTGCAGCAAATCTTCAAACTTCAATAAGGTATTTGAGCATCAGAAATCAATTGAAGAGGATTCATTTAACCAATATTCATCTTGTCCAACTACTGCATGTAAGTCACTGTGCCGTGAACAGCAGAGAACACACAAGGATCAAACAAGACAAACCTTATCCTCGTGGAACTTAGCTTGTCTGCAGCTCCTCTGAGAATAAGAATGAAATCACCTTGGGTTAGGATAAGATGCTTCCACACATAGTAGCTACCTTACAGAACTCATCTAACCTTCCTCTTCTACTCAGCCTAGCCATTTAGAGGCAGCAAGGTAGCACAGTGGAAAGAGCGCTGGGCCTGCAGTCAGGAAGACCTGAGTTCAAATCAGGTCACAGACATTTCCTAGCTATGGGGCCCTGCATAAGTCACAACCACTGTCAGTTTCCTCAACTGTAAAATGGTGATCAAAACAGCATCTACTTCCCAGGGCTGTTGTGAGGATCAACTGAGATATTTTTTAAAGCATTTAACACAGTGCCTGGCACACAGCAGGAGCTTAATCCATTCTTGTTTCCTTCCTTCTTTCCTTCTCTCATAAATAGTCACCCAATCAGAAATCTCACCATATCTAGGGATCCTGACCCAAAGTCACTTTGCCACTTACCTGTACCTCTATCCCTGTACATAAAATCTTCTTAGTTGTGGGACACGGCTCATGGCTTCAATAGGCGGACCCTCATTTAATTTTATTCTCACCAGCTATTTACTCTAATCAATCTATACAAGCAATACAATTTCCGAGTCTTCCTCTTGCTCCAATGGAATTTGATAAGAAGTCCATAAAGGGCTAAGGAGGAAATAGGCCATTATGTGTGCTTCTCCTTGCCCCAGCTGCGCTAACCTCAAGGAATCCCAGTAATATCAGCAATAAGTATCATGTACAGCATCATGAAATTCCAAAGCCCAAAGAAAAATAGATATTATCTTTACTGTGTATCATATCCTGTATTATTAGGACTCAGAAGAGCTTTACCATTTACTAGATGCATGAACTTGAACAAATGTTTGAGTCTCTATGGAGTTTTCTAAAGAGTAGAAGGATTCTACAGCCTTCCAACTGTAAAATGTTATGATCTGTGCTGTCAGTCAAACTTGGTACATTAGACAGTTTTGCTTAACTATTTTTTCAGGAAAGGGGATATTTATTGGTGGTATTCAAACAAAAGTTATCAATTATGCTCTACGATTCCAAAGAGGGTCTGAATCATATATTACAGTGATTACATATCCTACCATGACATGTGATAGACTAGGAAAGCATGAGTTGAGATTTCCAATTTTTCAACTTTTCTGTCAAGTTTGAACATTTTTCTGCAAGAGACTTGGCTATTAGAAAATTAATTCCTTCAGGTACCAAGCTGTAAGCACTTTTTTTCAATTAATTGCCTGAAAAAAGTAACACTGATAATGGCAAGAATGAGTTAGCCACTCTGGTTTCAGTCAGCACCAAGCGATCTGCCTCTGAGATGAAACCATATGCTAAGAATCGGTTTCTCCCAGTTTTGATTAAGCTCCCTAAAACAAATTTGGTGTCCTTTACTCTATGTATGTGTTTATTTTACATACCAAGCCCTCAAATGTATAGAATAAATATGAAAACCCTTCTCACAGTTATTTGCTAACTGGTCTAATTCTAGGAGATTTAAACACTAGAGTTTGCATGACTTCTGCTAAGAATTCATCTATAAGAAATCTGGATTGGGAAAATTCTCTATGGGTTCTTTTTTACTAGAATAACCACTTGAAACAAAGAGGAAATTACTCAGTCAAGCTCATTATCACAATCTTATAACGTTAAATGAAGTCCCTGGGATAGTCTATGAAGAATTCATCTCCCTCTAATTAAGAATCCAGCATTATTGATTTTATCGGTCCCCCTCGCTTACCTCCAATGTAAACTTGGACGATTCAACAAACATTTATTAAATACCTAACACAGGTAGTGTTAAGTGCTTGGGAGATTCAAGGACAATCTTGTCCTTGTCTCTACCTTCTAGTGCAGTGGTTCTCAAACTATGGGTTATGTTCAATTTGTAACAATGAAAATACATCCTGAATAGCAGATATTTACATTATGGTTCATAACAGTAGCAAAATTACAGTTATGAAGTAACAATGAAAATAATTTTATGGTGGGGGTCACCACAACATGAGGAACTATATTAAAGGATTGTGGCATTAGGAAGATTGGAATGATGAAATTTTTAGGGATGAGGTGGAGTACAATTTAATTTTCCAAGCTTATTCTATCTTTTGGGGGAAAAAAAATCTCACCTTTAACTATGTATCAACTGTAAATAGGCTAAAACTAGTCATTTAGTAACCATCCTCTCTCTATCTTGCTCTGATAAAGACCATTAGAAAACAGATGAATAAATAAAAATATCTACCAAAATTATTAAGATATCACCACAGATGGAAATCAGGTAAAGCTACCCATCAGCTGAGATTTCAAAGATAAGCCCCTCTGACTTTTAGCTTGACTGGTCTTCTAATGCTGGGTCTAAATTTGAAGTCTTCCTAGCTTGGCAAGATGGACCTTTCAAAGCTTGTAATTTGGTGGCATAATCTTAGGGGATACAGGGATATATACAAGTCAAGATGAAGCATCAGAATAGAATTTTAGTAGAGGACAAATACAAAAACATCCCTCTAAGAAAACTGAATTAAGATCAATCCCAACAGGAGACTTTCAATCCAACTAACAGAGACAATGAATACAGGTATGTGGACACCGTAGTTCAGGGGAATTATAAAGCCACCACTTCCCATTAATGAATAGAAAAGTTACTTGCCCAACCGAAATAGTTTGACAACAGTCTTGAGTTTGTACTGCTAGAAGTTCCCTAGCCAGAATCTGCTATTCTGTCTGCTCTAAACTATGGGGTTCACTGAAGGCTTCCCTTCCCTTGCTTTACAGTTGGCTACTGTTACCATTTCAGAAGGTCATAAATTTGGAGATGAAGGGGACCTTTTTCAGATGAGGACACTTGAGACTTGGATAGTTAAGGCAACTTACCCAGTTGCAGATAAGTTGCTACAGTAAGTAGCAGAAGCATAATTTTAAACTCAAGTCCAACTCCAAATACAGCATTCTCTTGATTATACTGTTACTGCTGCCCCATAGGTAGTGCTCCTGTTTTATAGAGGAGCAAACCAAGATTCAGAGATGGTGACTTTCCTTAAGTCACACAGCTAAAAGTGAACTTTGACTCAAACAAAGGTATTCTGAAACTTTCTATTTCACCATGATCCCTTGGTAGTACCATGGCAAAAGAGAAGCTTTTTATCCTGTGTTCAAAGAGGATGTGGAGTAGAGAACTTTGGCCTTTGATGCACTAACATAGAGTGGAGATTTGCTCAAAAGAGAAAATCTGGATGGATGGGCCTTTCAGCTAGACAACCAAGTCCCATCCTAGAGAAATACCATGTCCCCTCTAAAAACACCCATTCCTGTGGGTAGATAATGCAGGCACAATTCTATAACAAGCAAAGATAAGTAAACAAAAAGGGAAAATGACAAATGTTGGGGGGGGGGGCTGCGGACAAACAGAGTTTTTAATGCACTGTTGGTGGAGTTGTGAATCAACAATTCTGGAGAGCAATTTGGAACTATACCTAAAAAACTGTTAAACTCTATATTCCTTTTGACCCAGAAATACTGCTACTAGGTTTATGCCCCCAAAAGAGATCAAAGAAAGAGGAAAAGAACCCATACATACTAATATTTATAGCAGCTCTTTTTGTAGTGGCAAAGAATTGGAAACTAAAAGGTTGTCCATCAATCGGCTAATGGTTGAGCAAGTTGTGGTATATAAATATGATGGAATATTATTGTGCAATAAGAAATGATGAAAGAGATATCAGAAAAAAACTTTTTCTGAAAGAAGAATGGAAGACATACAAAATGATGTAAAGTGAAGTAAGCAAAGAACAATTTACATAGTAACAGAAATATTGTAAAAGATAATCAATTTAGGGGTGGCTAGGTGGCACAGTGAATAGAGCATCAGCCCTAGAGTCAAGAGGACCTGAGTTCATACTTCTGGGGATGGAGTCAAGATGGTGGCATAGAAGCAGCAAGGTTCTGCAGCTCCCACACAGCCACCCTAAATAGCCATAAAATATGACTGTGGACAAATTCTAGGACTCTCAAACTAAAAAAATACAGAAAACACATCTCTCGCGGAAGGCAGCTCAGCAGCAGGGGATCATCTCATCAGGACACAAGCCAAGACCAGCCCAGCCTTAAACTGCCATGCAGCCAGGCTCCAGGGTAGTCAGGAGGAGCCGAGCCTCCAAGCCACAGCATGAGTCTACTTCAGAGAAGATTTAAAGAACCTCAAGCAATCTTCACATCTACTAAGCTAGGATTAGAGGTCAGTGAAAGTGAGTGAAGCTTTCAAGCTAAATCTGGGGGAGGAAAAGCAGTTAGGCCAATCTACCCCCAGGGCAAGGAAGAAGTGGGGGAAGGG
>CM053597.1:216394834-216412873 GCA_028646575.1 Pseudocheirus occidentalis
ATTGATTGAATCCCTCTTAGGGAAACTAGGTCATTCCTTTTGTGAACTGTTGATTGAATCTTAAAATGATTCTTCTCTTGTTCCTTGTTCCTTTCTGTAATAAGATATAATATTGAGACTTTCCTTGTTCTGAAGATTGTATATAATATTGTGAACTGTTGAAACTGTGAACATTGTACTGAATAAAGATTTGTAATGGAATAAACAGAGTGTTCACTAATACTGTGTAATCTGAATCTTAAAAGCTGTTCACAGTAGTATTCTCTCAGCAATCTACTGCTGATTGGCTTTACAGGGTCACCACAACACAAGGAACTATATTAAAGGTTTGTGGCATGAGGAGGGTTGAGAACCACTGCGTTAGCCCTCCCACAAACCATTATTAACCTAGCTGTCAGAGCAGGTGGCAAAAAAAAAACTTTTACTCATGAGCCTGATTGACTCCTTGTCTCCCAATCTAGCTAGCTCTGACTCCCAGCTTCCTGTGGGCTCTGCTCTACCCCTCAGCAAACTCCTCCCACCACAGGCTCCATGTGACTACATTCAGCCTATTAGGGGGCTGAGTTTATTTTCAAACTAGGGAAGGTCTTCAAATTACCATTACCATTACATCTCAAACTCAACACATCCAGAAGCAAATTTATTTTGCCCCAAACCTTTGCCTTTTTTCAAGCTTTTCTTTCTGTAAATGGTACCATCATCCTCCCAGTCATCCATCTTGAAATCATAAGACAGCTCTGACTTTTCCTTCTTTCTCAACCTTTATATTCAAACAGTTACCCAATCCTATCACTTTTATTTCCCAATAGTTTTCAAATCTATCCACCCCCACTCCCAATTCCCTGGTTTAGGGCCTCTTTGCCTCACACCTAAACCATTATAACAAATTCTAAATTGGCCACTATTTGTGGAGGAGGTGTTGCCTGTCCTTCTTCCCAACAAAGCTGTGAAACGGTCCTCCTAATACACAGTTCTCACAAAATCACTCCCCTGCTCAAAACCCTCCAGTAATTTCCTTTTAACAAAATATCATCTCCTTAGTCTGACATTCGATGTTTTCTATAATCTGGCTCCAATCAATCTTTCCAGGCTTGTTTCATACCACTCCCTTTTCTTGCCACTACATCCAGCTAAATTCAATTATTCACCATTCCCTGACCTTGTCTACTTTTTCCCATCTATATACATTTACACCCATTATTCCTCATACCTGAAAGCACTCCCTCCAGATCTCTGCCTTTTAGATTCACTCTCTTCCTCCAATGAATAGCTCAGGAACCACCTCCTCCACAAATAGTGACCCCCCACTCCCATAAGAAGAGATCAACCTCTTCTTGAATCTTAAAAGAAATTATCCCATTATCCCATCACTGCAATCTCTATTTACTTAATTCTATGCAACAGTGATGTATATCTGTCTCTTTACTGGTTTTATAAATGTTTTTAATGCAAGAATTAATGTCAGTTTTCATCTTTGCATTCCCACTCTCTAGCACAGAGTAGGCACTTAACAAGTTTTTAGTAATTCAAACATTGAAAAAAGTTCAGATCATTTGCCACTGGAATTATTCAGAAATTATCCTGAGTGACAAGCCACAAACTATTTATCCTAATTAATGCTACAGGTGTATTTCCCTCAGGACAAGCATATCATATATTCTACTCCAGCTGTTAAAAGGGAAATCCTTTATTACCTCCAAATTACAGACCAATTAGCCTGTCAAGTATTTCTTCCAATTCCTATACCAGCTTTAGCCTTAAAAAAATTACAGGGATGAATCTCCTAAAATATTGTCTCTTACATGAAGCGTGAATAAGATTCAGGTATATTCCATTCCTGGTCACTGTTAGACCTTGATCTAGCTCATCAAGAAAGTTACCAAGGACAACTTGAGACTATTTGCCACATTAACTGTTCTGACATCCATGTTTGCTTCATTAGGCAAGAAGTATCTGTATGTATGCCTGTACCACCTCAATACAGCTCCTAGGCTTTTACCAGGCCTATGGCTAAAAACAGAATCAGTAAAAATGGTCTCATGACAGAGGTAGTCCAAAATCTGAATCTCAGGATCTCAGCACTTCTTAATTATTATTGAAACAACCAACTGTTCGATCAAGTGGGAAAGAAGGAGGGGAATAAGTGTTTAGGTAGTCTCTATTATATGTCAGGCACTGTGCTAAGCACTTTACAAATAATCTCATTTGAAACTCACAACATTCCTGCCATCTAGGTGCTCTTGCTATATTCATTTGTCTGAAGTCAAATCTGAACTTAGTTCTTCCTGACCCCAAGTTGAATGCTCTATCCACTGCAGCACTTAGCTGTCTTTAGAGCAATCAAATCTAAATCAATAAGGATTTATTAAGCTAAGCTCTGGGCCAAATGTTGGGGATGCAATTAAAGTACAAACAGTCCCTACTCTCCAGGAGTTCACATCACAGTCTAATGGGGGAGACAATATTTATATAAACAGACAAGATACATACAGAGTAAATGTAAGTGGAAGAATCAGGAAAGGCTTCTCAGAAAGTGATGCTTGAGCTGAGTCTTGAAGGGAACCCTGGATTCTAACAGATGGGGGGAAAGAGGAAAAGCATTCTAGGTGTGGGGGACAGCCAGTTTATGGGCTGGGACAAGAGACAGTGTCATGTGCAAGGAATAGCAAATGGGCCAACATAGCTGGATTGCAGAGTGAATGGAAGTGGGTAAACAACTTGGTAGAGCTAATTAGATGAATTAGATTCATGATGAAGGAAACAACAACCAAAAAAAGCCTTTTACTTTATGCTGATGGCATGGTTTTATTCTCCTTTGTTAGGTAAAGTCTTAAGAAGCAACTGGATCTTGGTTACTACTTGTTACCAAAAAAAGCTATTCAACTTCAATTATACTAAAATTAGTTCTTGTACTTGGTGATCATTCACCCACATCAAATAATCTCATCCAAAAGACCAATTTATTCAACTATTTAGAGGTATGTATTGTAGCTAACTTAGTCCACAAGGTCATCAGGAAATAGTTCTTAAAATTCCACTGAGGTCATAGCAAATAGCAAAGTTATTTTTTTTTTGTAATTTGTTGGTAACATGTCTCCAATCCTTTAAGGATCCTTAATTTTATTGACATGAATCTGCCCACTGGGTCTGACTGCAAATTCTGTATACTTAAAATGTGGCTTTTTTAAATTGTTACAGCAAAAAAATCCATTCCCTTGAAGCCAGTCTAGTCATGGCCCCTTTCGTATTTAGCTGGAGCGGACCACAGAAACAGACTTGCAGAACCATCCCTGGGTCCATATTCAAAGCTTTTCCAGCTTGGTAGTACCTGCTGGTTCTTACTGTTTTCTGACATAACCTCTGAGAATTAGTTCATCTCCATATCACAATCAGGCTTCTGAGGAAGGCAACTGATGATACTTGTCGCAACTTTTTTTCAAAATTCTTCAATCAATTCACTTTTCCATTTAAGTCTTCTAGAATCTAAAATATCTGACTCTCATTTTAACCAACGACAAAGTCTGTCTCTGGGTAAATCACAAATTTTCTGTGATCCAAGGCCAAAAGCTTAATAAGTCTTCTAATTTCATAGAGCTAGGCCAATAAATACTTTAACTACTGAATCCATGACCTTCTAAATGCCTTTACTGATTTTTTTATTTTTAAGTTATACATGCAGCCCTAACGGAATGAGCAATAGAAAAGCCTTTCATTTGAAAGACATTTTTCGTCTTTAGCAAAACCATAGTTGAAGATTTCACCTAGTGTTCTTTATTTAGTGCTAATATGACATATTCCTGCTTAAATTAAGTTACAGAAAAGAGCTAGTTCCTACAGATAATAAACTTCCTTTAGGGAGAAAACAAGAACTATAATATAACTCTGTTGGCTCCCCTTTTTGCCTTGGCTCACAGAAGACATAACCAAATTTAGTGCTCTAATATAGTGATCAGCTCATCTCTGGTGACTGGTAACATCTACTCACCTTAGATAGGCTGTATTCAACTGCTTTCTGTACCATCCAGTTCCATCCTATTTCATATTAAGTTCATCTTATCAGTTATAAAACTATATCAGACTCTTTTGAAAGTAGACAAGGTAATAATATTCAATAACTTCTACTTTTGGAAAATTTGCATTTCTTAAGGAATTAAATGCTAATTCTTTTTAAATTTTTTTGGAGGGAAAGCAAGGCAATTGGGGTTGAGTGACTTGCCCAAGGTCATACAGCTAGTAAATGTGCTAAGTGTCTGAGGCCACATTTGAACTCAGGTCCTCCTGGCTCCAGGGCCAGTGCTCTATTCATTGTGCCATCTAGCTGCCCCGTAAATGCTAATTCTTACTCAAAACTCTTTCCTACTATGTATTTATCCAAGTAGCAAGAAAGTCAGTGGGTCAAAAGAAAACAAAGCTAGCCAAGGCTACCTGGATCTCCAATGCTCAATTGTCGGTGCCCAGGCCTCCATCCCATTTAGCAATTAATCTACACATCTACATGTCAAAGGAGGAATGAGGGATCACACTACAATCAATATGAAATTTTAGGATGGCAAACTCAGACAGTATACAGTCAAGCTTTAGAGGGAGAAAGACTAGAAAGACAGAAGGGAGGTGGCAGTCAAATCAGTGAAGAGAAAAAGAAAGAGAACACATTCAAGCCCTGAGGAGAATGTTGAGAAAGTCAACTGACTGCATACCCTACAAGTTTATGTTATCAGATTCAATTGGGCCTTCACTGCAATACCTCTAACTTTCTTTTCATCTCTCATAGTCCTGTTACATTTCCCACAGTCATGATTCCAGACCTTTTCGACAAGCCCTAATCTCAAGTGTACTTTCCTCAATCAGGAAGTTTTACTTTCTACTTTACACTAAGTTGGAGGCCAGTGGATATGTGTCCTTATTTGCCCTCCTTCACACTTCAAAATTTCTCTATCTCTTCAACCATCATCTCCCCTTTTGTCCTACTGTCTCAGAGGAAGAAGTAGGCTTCTTCTCCTTCCTAGGCAAACCACTCCGTTTTGCTCTTAAAACTATATCCCCTGCCTCTTCAAGAAGCCTGCTCCATCAATAATTCCTCCCCTCTTGCTCTCTAATCTGTAATCTCACTCTCTCTGTTTCTTCCTCTCAATATATAAACATGCTCAAGTCTTCCCATTCTAAAATAAAATTTCCTGCCATTCCCTATTCCTTTCACTGCCAAACATTTGAAAGAGTATTTATTCTACACCCATTCTTAGTATTCACTTCTTAGCAAAGGGCCTTCACTTCTTACAACTTGCCATTATCTTCCTAACCAGGCTAATCTCCTATACTGGCTCCTTGAGTTGGGAAGGGGCAAGACTGTTATTTATCTTTGTATTTCCTAGGATGCTTTTGTCTCATAGTTGTTTGTTGGATAAATCACATTTCACATAACATAAACCAAAAAGGAATGTATCCTGCTCCCAAGAACGATCTCTTTCCTTATACGGTGGGGCTCAGATGCAAATAAGGCACAGCAACAGGAACAGCTAAGGAAAATGAATCAAGGTTACAGAGAAAGGCAGAGTGTGTTCAAGGAATGATATGATCACAAATTTAGAGGTGGAAGAGACTAGAGAGGCCATCTAGTCCATCCTCCCCATTTTACAGACAAAGAAACTGAGGCTGAGAGAATCAGCAGTCAATATGCAATACACCCTTGAGATGGACAGAGACATTATTATTCCTCTCCTCCACTCCCCTTTGGTCCAAAATTGACTGTTATGTGACTGGTAGAAAAGACTATGTGTGTCACCTCTCTGTTGTTTTTTTGGCTTACTGACAGATGAGAGTACTGTTGCTAGCACTAGAAAATGATTGGTAAATGTTACTAGATTATGCTGGGGTGTTGGGGTTTTTTTCTTTATTGGCAAGGGAAATGTAATTACCCTTTAGAGAAGGATACCCTGCTCCAAAAAGCAAAAAAAATATAATAAATAAAATGAAATACTTAACCCCAATTGCCCACTAAAAAGCAAAAAATTAAATTAAATTAAATAGAGAAGGGTACTCA
Source organism: Pseudocheirus occidentalis (assembly GCA_028646575.1). Taxonomy (NCBI): domain Eukaryota; kingdom Metazoa; phylum Chordata; class Mammalia; order Diprotodontia; family Pseudocheiridae; genus Pseudocheirus; species Pseudocheirus occidentalis. The sequence continues at coordinate 216,400,872 of CM053597.1, forward strand.
TGCACACAAAGGTAGTGAGTAATTCATATAAAACTGGAGCAGAGCTAAATGATGAACTCTTTTCTTTATCTACCATCAATAAACATTAATGTGTCATCTACCTATGCAATGGATTGGTAAATTTAAAGCAGTGAAAACACCTCGGACCAAATGCTTTCTCAATCTACAATCACCACCAGCATCAGAGCTCCTGTAAAGATCGGTTTCTATTGTAGAAACAAATCAGTTACTCATAATTAAATTTCCAAGTGGCAGAAAACTGACAAATCTTCAATTGAATTTTGTCTCAAATAACTGCTGAATGTTCTAGAGGGAGACGGAAAGTCCCAAGTTTTGCAACTGGGAGAGAAAAATTTTATGACAAGTTTATATTGATTATGCCTAGGAAGGTGGTAGGTTTTATAACATTTTGTGTACATTTCAGCCTGATTAATATAGTAGAAAGAGGGCTAGATTAGGAGTTAGAAGACTTGGGCTTGAGAAGCAGAAAAGGGGAAGAGAACTGGGGTGAAGGAAAGAAGAGAGGAAGTCGTGTGTATCCATACATACATCTACACACAAGTATATTTCACTTTACCTAATAAAAACTTTTCACTTGTGTGACCTTGAGAAAGTTACTTAAACTCTCCAGACTCCAGTTTCTTTATCTGCAAAAGAAGGGGATTGGGCTAGATAACCTCTACTGTCCCTTCTAGCTCTAAATTCACAATTCTGGGGTCCAAGGCTATGACACAGCTCTGACTGGGAGCCTGTGTTTCTGCAGATAACTTGAATACCATTCCCTAGCAATAATATCCTCAGGCTATGCCCAAATCATTTTATTTAAGATTCTTCCACTTTCTTTTTTCAGACAAAAAAAGTACAAAGACCTAACAAACTGCAGGGATTATTTGAACAGAAATCAAAAAGCAGTTTCATTTTCTTGACTGTGTATTCTCCTGACAAGCAAGAAAAGAAATAAGACAAGAGCTGAAGGGGAAAAACTGGGGAGAAGGAGAAAAGGAAAGGGGACCAAGGAAGGGACAGGTAAAGTAAAATGTGTATGTAAGATAATTATATACCATATATATATTAAATACACACACAAGTGTATACATACTATATATAAACTGTACCTGTAAACATACACAAGTATCTTTCATTTTATATAACAAAAGTTTTTTCCCCCTAAAAAGATGCAAACCAGGCATTCTTAACCTTTTGTGTATAATGGAGCCCCTTGGCAGTCTAAGGGAGGCCCTCTTCTCAGGATAATGTTTTTAAGCGAATACTGGATCACAAAGGAAGTGAAAAATGGTTAGTGAAAAATAAAGATGGCCTTTCCCCCCCCATTTAAATTCATAGCCCCCTGAAAGCTATCTACAGACTCTTTGGTGATCCATGGACCCTGGGTTGAGAACCCCTACTGCAAATTAAAATATTGTCCACCAGCATATCATCACTTGAAAGACCTATATGTCTACCTGCTCCTCTCAACTGGTTAAACTCTTTAAGCCTCAGTGTTCACATCTGCAAAATGGGGATATAATAGCACTATCTCCCAGGGTTGCTGTCAAAAAAATAAAATGAAATATTTGTAAAGTGCTTTGCAAACCCTGAAGCACTATGTACATGCCACCTATTACACTTAGCCTTAGAGTAGCTGCTGTCACTATTGTTATCATTTGTTTTTAGGTCCATAGAACTTTAAGATTCCTTTCTTTGATCATCTGACTGAAGTGGTTAACATTCACAGAGAATTTCAGCTACCCAAGCAATCAATGGAAATAACACAACTGACTGAATAAAATTTAACAAGGCATTAGCATTGATTGGAAAGTATTTTTTGATTAAAAAAAATATTTTAGAAGACATCACTTGGCCAGGAGGTAAGGGAGGGGAAAGGCAGCAGGAAGGGAGGGAAGTAGTCTTCGATTTCAAACTCAAATAGGGAAAAAAAATCAATGAAGATGACTACATGGAAGGGAAGCTTGGAGGAAATGTCTACATGCTGATAAAATTGGAGAGGGAAAGGAGAGGAGAAAGAAAGAGACATGAGAGAGACAAGAGAGAACGAATGAGACAGACATTCAAAATAAATGTCAGGCAGAAAGAGCAATCTGATAAAAGTTATCTGATAAAAAATCTTCACATTTACTGTCAAGGAACTTTTTTTGACCCATAATCACCTACTTTATCCAACAACACAGAAAGAAAGCTGAAAGGTATCTTCCACATTCACAACTCAAATTCAAAATTAAGTTTTTTAAAAATGAGAATCAAAGAATCTAGGAGTTGGAAGAGACCTCAGTGGCTACCCGAGAATTAGACATTCAATTCCTATTCGAAGCTCTCCAAGGAGGGGGAAACCATCTCCCAAGGCAGCCCATCCACTTCTGGACAATTCTAAGCATTAGGAAGTAGGTCCTGACCCTCAAGCCTAGACTGACATCTTTCCTGGTTCTGCACTCTACATCCAAAAGAGAACATGCCAAATCTCTCTTCCATAGGCCAGCCTTTCAAATATCTGAAACCAGCTCTCATATTGTGAGTCTTCTCTTCTCCAGGCTAAACATGTCTACCTCCTTCAATTAATTCTTACGACACAGACTCAAGGATTTTGATCATCTAAGTTGCCTTCCTCTAGAGAGTTTCCAAATGATCAATATCCTTCTTACATCGTGGTACCCAAAATTAAACACGATATTCCAGACTGATGTGATAGGGTAAAGTACAGTAAGGCTAGCACTTCCCTATTCCTGGAAGGTATTTCCCAAGGCAGCCCAACATTTTACTCCAGGGTTCCTTTATATAGGGAGCTTTTATAGTGCATTTAAAACAATTTAATTTAGTACCTTCCTCTCCAGTGCCTACTAAAACCTCCAGATCTTTTCTAGACCCATGCCTCCTCCGCCTTATATTTATGGAACTGATTTCTTGAACCCAAGAGTAGGACTTTACATTTATCTCTATTGAATTTCACTTTAATTGATCCAACTCCCTCTCAATTTTATATCATCTGAAAATTTTGTAAGTGTACCATCTATTTCTTTATTCAGGTCATTGATAAAAAAAAAATACTAAATAGCACATGGAGTGCTATTTAACATATCAAGCAAACCCAGATCCCTGGGGTACTCTACCAGAGACCTCCTGTCCTGCTGACAATGACCCACTAACAACTGCTCCAGTTATCTAACCCATTCTGAATCAATCTAATTAGATTTATCACTTAGTCCACAGGTCATCTTTCTCCACAAGAACAATGTGACATACTTTACCATTGCTAAAAACATTGATTAACCTTCAATTCTCTCATCTACTAGTTTAAGAATCTTATCAAAAAGGAAATTCAGGTTAGTTTGGCATGAGCTGTTCTTGATGAAGACATGATAACTCTATAATCACCATTTTCTTACTGTTTGTCAAGCATCTATCATATACATGAGAATCAAGAGAAAGAAAACATTTTTCCCATCTTTTCCAACCTGTGGCAAAGAGGTTAAGATGCCTTCCCATTCCCATTCCCATACACCTGTTAGTCCTGCCTCCAACCCAGAAATGGGTGTCCAAGGCTTCTCTTCCTCCAACTCACTTTCTGTGTCAAATAGTACGGGTCAAAGTCCTCCAGTGGCACAGCAACAAGGCCTTGTGGGATATCCCCATAGATGAAAGGCAAGCTCTTTCCTGCCTCCAAGTCACTGTTGGGCTTGGGCTTGCTGTCCTCGTCGTCGTCCCGGTGGCTGCCATCCTGCTTGGGTGGCTTTTTGATCTTATCCTCAGCAATGCGCTTCTCGATGTTAGCCAGGGACTCCGGGGTGAAAGGCTTGAAGCTGTCAGGGCCTGGTGGTGCGAGCAGCCGAGCTGCCATCTTCTCATCCTGCAGCAGCTTTGTTCGCTAGTTATGGTGCATTCAGGACAGGTCGACTCTGGAAAGAAACAGGAACACAGACAACACTAATCAATCACTGAATCAAAAGGAGACAAAATGAAACCATCTTATTCTCAATTTACATTCACAGCCCTCTGCAACCTGAGAGTAGTGTCTTATGTCTCCCTGACAGTCACCGTTCCCTCCCATTAACTTGAGGCAGTTATCAGGAATAGCTTCGGATTCAAAGCTTTTAACAGTTAACCTATAATGACATTGAGACACTACAGTTATCCCTTCCACATCACACGGGTTAGAGGTGCGGTGCCCCCACAATCTGGAATATCTGCATGAAAATTTCTGGCCTTCCTTTTGTACCAGAGAAGAAATTTTGAATTTCTTCTTTTTATTTTATTAGGTATAAATAGTACCTAATTGTGAAATTTGGGCTGATATTATACATGTACTTAACACATTTCTGAGCTTCTAAACTTTTTCTGCATCATCTGCTGGTCTTTACATGTTGCCTGCAGCTTCTGCAAAACTCTCTAAAAATTCCCATTTAATTTCTTATGCCAGTCTGCAATATATCAAAACCCTGGTGGGGAAAGTGGCGATGTGGAAGGGATAACTGTACTAACTTTGGACTTTATTTCTTTTAAATTGATTTGCTTATTTACTTTTAGTTTACAAGATTCAGTTCTACAATCCCTCGATTTTCAGATTTTCTCCCCTCTCTACCTCCCCCCCTGGCATAGCAGCATGCAATCAAGTATAGGCCTGGACTTTATTTCTGAAACTCTATACTTATTGGTTATGAAATGCTGAGGCAGATCCCACCCTTGACACAGTCCCCATGCAACCATATGATGAATATGTGTTATTATTTCTGTTTTCTTAACAAATAATGAGCCAAAAAGGGAAGAGGAAACTTGCTTATTTGGAACATAACTACTCTTAAATTTATCTAAGATGGCTGTATATACAAGACTAGAAATTCCTGCATGTAGGGCTCTTGGCAAGCATCCCTAAGCAAGAAGACCTGTCTTATATACACCAAAAAAAGAAGGAAGGAATGCATGATAAACTTATGCTTGAATCAACATACATGTCTCTGAACCTTTCCTTCTGATCTACTGATGTGATCCATCCTTCAAAGCTTTTAAACAACTGTAATATCAATGTGCAGAACTGTAGTACTTATGTAACTGTCCTTTAAGGTTGATTAAGAAAAAAATAAAGATAAATAATACCAAGAATCAGTCTCTGATAGATAAAAGGCTATGAACAATTTTCAAAATAATTGCAAATGATAAATGATTACACTGAAATCATGGTCTAAACTAATAATAAAAAGTAATAATAATATTAAAATATAAGAAATTAATAATAAAGAAAAGAGCAAACTAAAACAATTCTGGGCTATGCATATATAGCAAATTTGTCAGGGCTGATGAAAGACAGGCACAATTTATGTTGGGGGATGCGAGAAAACAGTCATACTGATGCCTATTGTGGGTGTAGCTATGAAATAGTACAGCCTTTCTGGCACATACTTTGGAATCATGCAAGACACATCAGTACAAACTGCCCACTCTCTTTGATCCAATAATCCCATTACTTCTCATATACCTCAACAAAATCAAAGATGCAAATGAAGGCCCCATATAGACAAAAAACATAGCACTCTTTGTAGTAAGAAAGGGCTAGAGAATTTGATTGAGGAAGGGCTAGAAAAATGTTGCTATGTTAATGTAATGGAATATTACTGTACAATAAGAAGTAAAGATCATGAGGGATTTAGAGAAATATGGGAAGACTTCAATGAACAGAATGAAAAAAAAATCAGGACCAAGAGAACAGTATACACAATGACTACAATAAAATAAATGTAAAGGTCACTAAGAAAAGAAGTTAAATTTCAAGTAACTGAAAAGCAATGACAGAACTAGCAAAGAGACAAGGAAATTCTTCTCTCTCATGGCAGAGCGGTGGGGGACCACAAGGACAAAATACTGCACAGGTTACCTTATCATAATATCAGGTCTGCTTAGCTATTTTGTTGTTGTTGTTGTTGTTCCAAGGGAGCAGTCAGTCTGAGGGGGCAAAATGAAATTCTTATGATTTAGAGATGAAAGTCATCAACAAACTTTCTCTTTTTGAGATAAGTGGTAGCCCAGTAGATGGAACTTTGGGCCCACAGTGAAAAAGACCTGAGTTGAAAGCAGCCTTAAACACTTACTAGCTGTATGACCCTGGGTAAGTCACTTAATCCATTTGCTTCGGTTTCCTCATTTGTAAAATAAAGATAATAACAGGCCCTACCTCTCAGGGTTGTTGTGAAGTTTAAAAAAGAAAAGAAAAGAAAAGCACTTTGCACAGAGCTTGGCACATAGTAGGTACTAGAAAATGAATGCTTATTCCCTTCTCTTCCTTCCCTTCTCTTATTCCCTTTTAAGTCATAGTACGATCAGAGAACTGATTAGAAATGAGTAGTGCTCGATGAAATCTTAACTACCCACTAAAAAGAATAAGAAAATTCTAGTTGAAGGACTTAAATTCCCCTCAAAATCAGTTACTCACTCATCTGTGCATCTCATAAAGCACTTCAGTCTGCTATGCGTTCCAGGCACTATGTCCAACAACCGTTTACCATGGGTTAAATGTAGCATATGAAATTAGGTTCATTTGGATTTTGCAAACAAAGCTAGCATGGGAAAGCTAACAGCAAGCTCCTTTCTTCAAGAGGGCCAAAAGATGCATAAATTCCATCAGAGTCAAATGGAAGGGAATAAATGAACTTTCAGAGGTGCAAATAAGAGGGGGGAAAGTGAAAATAAAAAGATAATGCTTTAACAGAAATTGTCAATAAAGTACATGTATAAAAGGAGAAAAAAATCATCAAAGAAGTCAAAGAATTAGGGTCTCCTGAATTACAATTATTTGTTTTTTGAGAGGCAGCATGGCTTTAGCGGATAGAGAACTGGCTTAGAAACAGGGAAATCTGGGTTTAAAGCCTACTTCTGAAATACACTGACCAAATCACATAACCTCTAAGGTAGTGATGAACCCCTAAAAGGAAAAGATTATGTCTTTGGGATCAGAACCCCAAAGCCCCTGAACCCAGATCTCTGGCATTTACCTGAGGAACCCAGACCATCCCAGCCAATAATTCTTTTAACTACCCTTTTACTGTGGCCTTCATTGTCTGTACCTGACCTACCCAGGCTACATGCCGCTCCTTAATTCCATCCACATCTCCCCACAGTCTTTCTGTATAAAAGTGTCCATCTTGCCCCCATTAAATTGCTCAGATTCTTAAAATCTGACCTGCTTGTATTGACATCGCAAACAGCGCAGATTCCTTAAGAATCCTGCCCACTTCTTTTGGCGACACAAGAAATTTTGTCTTGGACTGAAAGAAGACCTGAGTGGCCAAATTCTTTCAAGGCAGACCCTCACCCCATACCCTTGCATTTCAGACCACCATGTAACTCTCTTAATACTTACAAGCCGTAGAAAACATGCTAACCTGCATTAGTAGAGGGAAGTTCCCTCTGCTAATGAAATCTAGTCACTAATTCCTATAATCAACTAACTCTTTGTTGGGATTTACATAGAAAGGACAAAAGTTTCCAGCTCACAAGGTTATGTCCATTCTAAATTCTGGGGGCACATATAAAACGATCCAGAAAGTGGAGAATGGTCAGCTTGCAGAACTTCTATGAGCAAGCCACTGTCCTTTCCTGGGATTCTATCTCCCCAAAAGACACTCCACATAGTACACAGAAAGCATGCAGAAGACTTTATAGCCAGTTGCTCATTAAATTCATCCAAGACTGACATACAGTTGATTCATTCAATCTTGAATTGTTACTTTCCAAGTTTCAGTTTCAAAAAAGGAAATAAACCCTTTAGGACATGGGAAATAAGAAGGCTTAAGAAATAAAGGTATAAGAAATAGCTGCTTTCATATTTAAGTCTTCTGCCTGAGGAAAAATGTCAATTTAGCCATATGTAGCACTATTATGTAAGGGTATGAATTCACTGAGCCAATCAATCAGGTAACCCCAGCACACTTACAAGTGACAAGCTGCTATGCCCTGATACCTTTATCAAGTTAGAACACACCTCAATTGAATCAACTGGAACTGGAAGGGCCCTCAGAGGTCATTTAGTGCAATCCCCTCCTTTTACAGATGAGGAACCTGAGACGTTGGGGTGTGTGTGTGGGGGGGGGAAGCAGTGATTTGTCCAAGGTCACACCGGTAATAACTGCCGGTTATTACCAGTTACTCCCAGTACAATTTCAATGGAAGCTCCAACAAGAAAACAGGGAACAAAGAGACAAGAAATGGATAAGTCAAAGTCTCCATCTAAATAGTAAAAATGAAGCTACAATAGAATATTAACTTCTAAACACCTTTGAAAAGTCCAGTCTCCACTCAAATATATTGTTGTGTACACCCAATGACCCCAAATTACTTACAAGAATGGATATTAAAATGGTACAAAAGAAAGAACCAAACTTGGAATGACAGGACCTGAGTTCAAATCCTAGCTCTGTCATTTACTACCATAAATGACTGCTTGTCACCTTGGACAAGTCATTTGATCTTCCTGAGTCTCAGCCTTCTAATTCACAAAACAAAAAAGGTCAAACTAGAAGACTCCTTGGATTTCTTCCAGGTTGAGATCTATGATCCTGGGAGAACCAATATTCAATCTCTCCAAAATTAAATTCAGTGAGCATGTATAAGCACAAGCAAGAACACTAAATGATAAAGTCTGAGGATTTACACTTTTTCTACTCCCCACCACTTCTACTTGATGAAACTCTATTCACCCTTTAAAGTTCAGATCAAATGTCACCTCCCTGATGCCATCCATGAGCTCCAACTCCCAACACACATACACCCAGGCAGTAAAGATCTTTCCCCTCTCAGACTTAGCTAGAATAGGCCTTGGAGATCTAGACCAACTCCTTCATTTTAAAAATGGGGAAATTGAGGTACACAGAGATCAAGTGACTTCCCCAAGATGTCTTGATGTACTCTGTACCTCTCTTACTTAAGGATCCTTTCTAGTTGCTTGTCTATGTTTACATCCTTAAAAGAAGTTAGGGCTCATTTAATCTTGGTCCCATCTCTATCCCTTAGCACAATGTTCTTCACAGAGCAGGTTCTGAATAAATGTGTGATGAATGAATGAATGAATGATTTTACTGGCAGCTCACCAGAAAGGAGCCCATAGTGCTGTGTTTGGTTGTTTTTTGTAATGAGTTTCCATTTGTTTGGAGGAATTTTTCTGGTATCTTTTTGTTTTTTTAAGCCCGATATTATGAAGTGTGTCTCTGAAGGAGAGTTTCTAGAAGTAGGAGCTTTTTCTATTGCATTGAGTTTATGGCAGCCTCCCTTCAACAGATTCGAGAGACACAAACGATTAAAGAATTGAGGAAGAAATACTAAAAAGATATTAGGAACTCAAACAGACCTGTCAAATGTCAATCATCTTCTAAGGAGATTATCCAAAGGGTAATCCTTTCATACTCAACCAATTCCTGAGTTCCCTCTAGAGAAGCCAATACTATTAACCTGCATTTATCAACTAACTAACCAAGAAGAATCTATTAAATGCTTACTATGAGCCAGCTGGGGATACAAAGACACAGTCCTTGCCTCCAAGGAGTTTATAATTCTGCCAGAGACACAATATGTACACAGACTGGACCTGTGATTTCATTCAAGGAGGGAATTCTTGGGTTGGAAGTGGGGAAGACTTCCAACTTGGTTGGCATGTTCTCTTCTACAGGTATAGTCTTAGAGAACTGCCCAGCTGAGAAGTTGTGTTTTGTCCAACATCATACAACCAGCACATAAGAGATGTGTGGAATCTTCAGGCAAAGCCTGGGTGCCTACTAGTCATATACATCACAGAGAGGCTTCTTCTTTACAGGGGAAGGGAATAAGGATTTACTAAGTACCTACTATGTGCCAGACACTGTTCTACAATATCAGACCTGGCCTCTTGAGGTCCCTTTTAACCTTGTTATTTTCTGATTTCCTGAGTGAAGTCCAGGTATGGGAAACAAAAGAAGCATCCTGAGGAGAACAATAAGACTAATGACTCTGGAGGGCGCAGCTCTTCCTCACTTCAATTCAATTTACACCCAAGTCAAGATATCACCCAGGATGTCACTTGACCTCTTCAAAAACAAAGAACCAACAACAATAAGAGCTGAAGCGGGGTCTTCTTGGCTTTGAGGCCTGTCCTCTCTCCAGTGTGCAACAGAACTTCCTTGCACATGGCGCCCACTATCACCACCACATTAATAATGATAGCTAGTATTTACACAGAAATTTAAAGTTTACAAAATCTTAACAAATATTATTTCATTTACCTTCACAACTACCTGCTATTATTATTTCCCATTTTACAGATGAAAAAGATTGAGGCAGAAAGTGGTTGCCCCTGTACATAAATAAGCAGATTAAAAATACACACAATATAAATACCAGGTAATTGGTGGGGGGGGGAGTTGAAATTCCTCGAGGCTGGGAGATTTGTAGAATACTTTACCGGTACAAAGACCTTTGTTTAGTAGTTTCAGTTGTATCTGATTCTTCATGACCTTATTTGGGGTTTTCTTGGCAAAGACAATGGAGTGGTTTGCCATTTCCCTCTACATTTTATGAGGATGAGGCAACTGAGGCAGAAAGGGTTAAGTGATTTGCCCAGGGTAACACAGCAAATAAAGAGTCTGAGGCTGGATTTAAACTCGGGTCTTCCTAACTCCAAGTCCAAAACTCTATCCACTGTTCCACGTAGCTTCCCCACAAAGAACTTTACATACGTTAATTTATTACCTCATTTGAGCAGCCCTGTGAGCTTTGTAGTGCAAATATTATCATTATCCTTTGACATTACATGGAAACTGAGGCAAAAAGTTCAACAACTTGCTCAAAGCCACAAAAGCATTAAATGGATACATCTGAACTTGACTCCATGTCTTGTGACTCCAAATCTAAGTACACCATCTGTCTACCTATGTCAGAGACTCAGACTGAGCACAGAGGAGGATAGGTGCTCAAAGACAGTGAGTGTGTGTGTGTGAGTGTGTGTGTGTGTGTGTGTGTGTGTACTTTGCTGCATTATGCTTGAATGATGAGTCACATATCAGATTCAGACAGACCAGTTGTGATCACATACAGTTTCACACAACCTCCTAAGCCATTTTTTCATCTCCACTCCCCACTCCAATCTGTCTTTTACACCATTAGCTGATTAATCTTGCTTATATGCAGATCTGATCGTGCTCAAAACTCCCCAATGCAAGACTCTTCTTACTGCATAAAAACTAAGGCTCAAACTCCCCATTCTGATCCACATCAACATTCAATCTCTTCCACAGCTTGAGCCATCTTCCCCCTTTATCTCATTCTACTCCCTTTCACATGTTCTCCTCTCCCACCAAACAGAATCACCTCTCCTATACACATATTCCATGTTATGGGATGAAAAACGCTGTACTCCATGTTTTTGCTACAAGCCTTCAGAAACATACTATATTAATTCTGATTATTTTAAATTCAAATATTTTTATGCTTAAAGAACACCAGAATCCTTCCAAGCCTTCACCCATTTCTCTAACATTTTGAAGACACAATATTTTTGGTAATTCTTTTATTTTCTTGTTTTTTGTAAGCAAGATGTAGTGCTTTCACAAAGTGGGTACTCGAGAAATGTTTGTTCAGTCAAGATCCCTTAACCAAATACCACATCTTCCAGGTTGGTTCAACAAGAATTTATTTAGCATTTATTACACTCCCTATCGTCAAGGAGTTGACATTATACTGTGGGAAAAAAACCCAGAATGTCACAGATAATTAAGTAAAAGAGATATAAAAAGTAAATATAAGACTCTATTTTGAGGAGAAAGGGCCCTAAACAACTAGAGGGAAGTTTTAAGTTACAGCACTTGAGTTGAGCCATGAATGGAGTCAGGAGATCTAAGAGGCAGAGCTGAAGAGGAAAAGCATTCAAGACACAGAGCACAGCCTGGGCAAAGACTCAAAGACAGGAAATGGAATGCTGTGAGTGGGAGACAGCAATCACGCCAGCTTGGCCAAAAGAAGGGGAGCATGAAGGGGAG
>CM053597.1:216413373-216429613 GCA_028646575.1 Pseudocheirus occidentalis
TGATATTCCAGAGAGCAAGAGAGTTGGGATTAAAACCAGGAGTCACCTACCCAGCAAAATTGAGTATAATGTTCCAGGGGAAAATATGGTCATTCAGTGAGGTAGAGGACTTTCAAGCATTCTTGATGAAAAAAACCAGAACTGAACAGAAAATTTGCCATTCAAACACAAAAAATACAAAGAGAGAAATTCATCTAGAGGAACAAAAGGTCATGAATCTCAGAGGACAGAATGAGTGAGAATAAAGGAGGTCTACAAGTACCAGATTTCAAATTATACTACAAGGCAATAATCAATCCTACCTGGTACTGATTAAAGATTGTAAAAGTTCCTCCAGTCAAATAGTTCAGCTCCACAAAACTCAGAAGTAATCAAATGTAGGAGCATTTGTAGGAACACTGATAAACACAAGAACTTCACCTACTGGGGTAAGGACTTATTCAACAAAAACTATTCAGAAAGTTAGGAAGCATCAGGTAGAAATTAGGTTTAGCCTGACATTTCATACCACGGGTTAACAAAAGCTCCAAAGGATGAACTACATGTCCCATATATGAAAGGCCAGAGCATAAACAAATTACAAGACTAGAGTTGAACATGAATTTCACAACTATAGCTAGGAAAACTAAACAAGGCACCAGGGAGGATAACTGGAGATAAAACAGACTGTTTTAATGACATTACCTGTAAAACAAACCAAAAAAAACCAAAACCAAACAAACCAATGCTTTCTGAAGTAGAAGAGAAACAGTGAACTGGAAAAAAATCTTGATGGCAAGTTTTTCTGATGAAGGTTTAATATCTAAGACATAGAGGGATCTGATACAAACATATAAGAACGCAATTCATTCTTCAATAACTAAACAGTCAAAGGACATGAACAGGTAGTTCTCAAAAGAAGGAAGGTAAGCAATCAACAATAGTGTGAAAAAAGTGCTCTAAAACACCTAAAAGAAATGCAAATTAAAACAACTCTGGAAATCCACCACACAGCATCAGACTGACAAAGATTTAAAAAATTAAAATGAACACTGAAGGAGGGATTAAAAGACAGGCATAATCAGTGATTGCTGATGGAGCTATGAAGCTGTCTAATCATTCATTCTGCTATAAATATTTTTGTACATATAGGTCCTTTTCTATCCAACCATCCTGGAAATCAGTTTGGAACTATACCCCCAAAGTCCCTAAATTGTGCACACTTTTTAACTACTACCACTTAGTACGGCATTATGACATATGGGATATGGCTTACATGGCAAAGAGATAAAAGAAAAAGGAAAGAATCCTTATGCACAAAAGTATGCATAACAGGACTTTTTGCTGTAACAAAAACTAGAAATAAAGTGGGCATCTACCAACTGGGAAACAGCTAAAGAAATTATGGTATCTGGATGTAATATAATATTACTGTGGCATAATAAACAATAAAAAGAGGATTTCAAAAGACCTGGGAGAACTTGTATGAACTGGTGTTGAGTGGAGTGAGCAATAACATGAGAACAATGTGTTCCATGGCTACAACAATGTAAGGTAAAACAATTGTGAAACACACTGTAACTGATCACAACTCCAATAGACAAGTGATTAATCACACTTCCTACCTCTTGGCAGACAGGTGATAGACTAGATATACGGAATCACACACACACACACACACACACACACACATCTTAAGACACAACCAATACGCATATTTTTAAGACATAAAACTACATCTATTTGTTACAAGGGAGGGCTTTTAAGGGGGTAGTGATAGTGATTTTTCTTAAGAACATCAATAGAACAACAACAACAAAATAAACAAAGCAAGCAGAAAGACCCTCAAAAGGGAATCAGGACAGTATTGAAATTACCATGTTGAATTTAAAATATACATTTAAAAACTAGCACAAAGATTCCTGGCTTAACATGAAGTCTTCTTTCTGCTCATCTCTGTACAGGGAAATGGTGAAGGTTTGTTAGTGTTTTTCAAGTTTCCAATAATAAAAAAAGAAATTTTTAAATAAAAACAAAAAAGAAGATAATCATAGCTCTCAAAACTCAAGCTTATCTAATGGGAAAAAGGGGGAGAGAGAGAGGTGAGAATGTACCTATGTAGATTTTTTAGCAGGTGAGTGACACACATCGAGGTCTCAGGTACATCAATCTGGCAGCTGTGTGGAGGGTACTCTGGAGAGGGGAAAAAAAATTAGGAGTCTATTATAATAGTCCAGACAAGAGTCAATGAGATACTCTAGGGTGGTGACCACAGAAAAGAAGAAAAAGTGATGCATGTGAGAGATAAGGACACAGAATCAACAGTCAATGGATCACATACAGAGTGACAACGAACAGCTGAGAATGACTCTGAGACTGTGACTCTGAATGAGTCAAAAGATGGCAGTCCCCTTTCTAAGAAACAACCCTGATAAACTGGACTCTTCTCCTCAATGCACAGTTAAAAGACAGCTCTACAAGTCTCAGAATGGAAGGAGATACCTACACTCAGAGAAAGATCTAGAAAGACCAGAGTTTAAAAGGAGACTGAAGCAACACATGATATTGTTCTTTTCTATGTTTGGTTTTGTTTCTTTTTTTTCTTTGTTTGTTTGTTTCTTTCTTTTCCCATTATTCGCTCCATTCTGTACAATGTGAAAGTGTTTGCAGATCCCATACATGATTGTACGCCACCATAGGGAGTGGGGGAAAGGTAGGGGAGAAAATCAGAAACTCAAGTGATTCTGTAAATGAATCTTGTAAACTAAAAGTCAATAAACAAGTCAATAAATTAAAAAAAAAGAAACGGGAGTTAGAGAAAGAAGTAGATGTGAAGAAAAAGATGATCAAGTATGTGGTAGACATGTTCTATTTTGAGATGCACAAGGGACATCCAGTTAGAAAGTCTAATTCTCAGAAGACAGCCTAGGGCTGTGTGTGTGTGTGTGTGTGTATCTGGGACTCATCTGCACAGAAGATAACTGAACCTATAAGAACTGATAAGATCACCCTAATAGGCCTAATGTAATCACAAGGGAGCCCATGGTGGGAGGAGCTTACAAAAAGGTTGGAACAGGAAGGAGCAGATAAAAGCATGAGCAGATCTGGGAGCAGGCAGAACTAAGAGAGAATGTTTTGATGTTGGGGCTCTATCTGTTGATCTGTGTTACTTTCCCATACAGAATCCCTGTCTGCTGTTCTGTGTTGACTTCTCAGACAAAAGCCCAATTTGCTGATCTGTGCTTGTTTCTCAGACAGAAAGTGAATTGAGATGATAGTGTTGGTAATGTGTATAAATATTGTTGTGGCCCTGTTAAGCTTTTTTTCATAGAAACAGAAACTGTGAAGGGCTTGGAGTAGAGCAGTCCCTGAGAGCTGAGAA
Source organism: Pseudocheirus occidentalis (assembly GCA_028646575.1). NCBI lineage: Eukaryota > Metazoa > Chordata > Mammalia > Diprotodontia > Pseudocheiridae > Pseudocheirus > Pseudocheirus occidentalis. The sequence goes on from CM053597.1 coordinate 216,416,735, forward strand.
GAAGAGGAGCAGAGAGATGCCTTATGTGTAAATTCAGGCAAGAACTGGGAGTGGTCAGCCCGTGGAGGAGGAGCTGTGGGATTTGAAAGTCTGCTTGGAGTCAAGATGAAAGAGGATTTTACTTTTGATACTCTGTATTAACAAATGAGATTTGTAACTTACTGGGATGTAGGGGTGGATGGTGTTTGTACTTTCTGCTACCCCTTAAAGATGACTATAAGATAGACTGAATGTCATATTTTGATTAAGATTGTGACCACCTTAGTAATAAGTTGTTATGTTATGTTGTTGTGAATGTTATGCTTTGCTTTATTGAACAATGTCTAGTTTATTGCTGAATAAATATAGAGTTCATTATACTATATGATTAGATCCTTAAAGTTATTCACAGCAGCAGTCCTCAGGAGAGCTGCTCGTGATTGGCTTTACACACAGGGGGAATCAGGAGAGAGCAGAATCACCAATACCCAGTTAGGAAAAAGTATTCAAAAGGTGAGGTGGTCAACACCCTCAAATGCAACCCAGAGATTAAGAAGGAAGAAGACCAAGGAAAGGGCATAGGATTTAGTAAGACCTACATGAATTCTTCCCTAATCCTCCTTGTTTGCATGCGCTTCTCTCATATTATCATCAATTTCTATATCAATTTTTCTTATAGTAATTTGCTTGTCTGACATACTCCCCTACTATGAGTTCCTTGAGAGTAGGGACTAGCTCTTATCCAACTTCGTATATCCCCCCAGGGAAGTTAGGGAAAGGAGTAGATGCGAAGGGAAAGATGATCATGTATGCTGCAGATGTGATCTGTTTTGAGATGCACAAGGGACATCCAGTTAGAAAGTATGATTCTCAGAAAGCAGACTAGGACTATATACATGTGTGTGCCCTGCACATATTAGGTATTTCATAAATACTTACAAACTGAACCGAAAATAAAATTGGTGCACAATGCAGTCCTTAACCCAGTCAGGTTTCTCAGAAGTGTGAGCTGTTGGTCATAAGGCAGGTGAGAAAACACTAGTGTCATCTTAACTTTACTACTGGAAAAACAGCTCAAGTACTACAGATTTTGAATCAATAGCTTAACCTTCATAGGAGTAATAATTTTGGAGTCCAAAGGGAAGCTTTATCCAACTCCCTGATTTTACAGATGAGGAATCTAAAGCCCAGACAAGTTAAATAATTTTCCAAAGGCGAGAGAATTATAATTAGAAGTAGGACTGAAACTAGAGTCCAAGTCCACTAATGCCTATAGTTAGGAGTCCAGCACAAACCCAAATTTACTGCATTACATGCCTTTATACAGAATGGTTCCCATCTCTAATCTCTTCCCTGCCTATACATCCTACCAGCTTAGTCTTTATAAGACATTATTTTTTAAAATCCTATCACTGCCCTGCTCAAAAACATCCAACGCATCCCTACCATCTTTCAGATAAAGCCCAATTCTGAGCTGATCTAACTGCCCTAACTTCTCCCCTTGCACTCTCCCAAATGAAACCTCAGGTCTAGTGCGTCAGTCTTCTGAATGTGGCAGAAGCATTTCAGACTTTGCTCAGTGTCCTGCTTGCCTCCTCTCCATCTCGTCATCCTCTAGGGTTTGGATTATGTCCCACGGCCTCCACAGAATCCATGACAACTCCAGCCCACACTAATCTCTCCTTTCTCTGTATTCCTATGGGGTTTATTTCCCGCGATGTTCATTTTGGCACTTCATTATGCACTGCCTTGACTGCTGTTGATTTCATAGCTCTTATCTCTGCACATAGACTGCAAACTCCTAGAGGCCACGAATCTTGTCTTAGGCTTCCTTTGCATCTCCCTTTCTTCCCTACCCTTTGACAATACCAGCTCCCAATCTCATCTCTAACATCTATGTTAGAGATCATCACTGTTGTTTCAAAGTCACAGAATATTGCTTGGGGAAGGTCTGGGAGATGGAATCATACAATCATTCTACTGAATATTTCAGCTAGGTGGTTCAGAGGATGGATCATTGGAGCTGGAGTCATGAAGATGTGAGTTCAAATCTAGCCTCAGACTAGTGAAGTGAAACTTGGGCAAGTCACTTTACCTTGTTTGCCTCAGTTTCCTCAACTATAAAATGAGAATAATAATAGTACCTACCTCCCAGAGCTGTTCTGAGGATCAAATGATATATCTGTAAAGTGCTTTTTTGTCATTGTTATATAAATACTAGCTATTAATATACTATGGCTGTCTGTGATGACTGCTGTTCAACAAGCCAAGATTTACTTTTCTGTTTATGTGAGAACATAAAGCCAATCTCCTCCCACCTTCTTTGGAACATTACTCCCACTGAAACCCAATGGCTTCTTCAGAAGGCTGCCTAGCAGAAGGTTGTAAGGCACAGAAGAATGACTGAGTAAGTCATCAGCAGATTGGCCAAGGCTATATCTTTGTGGATCACAAGCGGTTTCCCTAGCTACCTCTTTCCCACCAAACTAATGCCCTTGAATCTACTGCTAGTCTGCCCTGACTTACAGGAAGAACCATCAAGCTGAGACAGGACAAAGCTATTACTGTCCTGGACCCAACCCAGCACCCAGCAGGGTGAGATTGCTAGCATGCCTCTCACCTCAAAGACTCAGCCAAGAATGGAAGACTCAGAATCTCATCTACCAGAAGAGCCGACGACATCAGGCTCAATCTCCTTTTTTCCCTAGAGCTTGAAACACAACCAATGCTTGCTCTTTGTCATCATAGGACTCAAAGGAGAACAAAAATACAAAGGGGACTGCTAGTCTAGACCTGTACCGGCAAGGAAAAACGGGTTGCCTAGTTATAAATGACAAGAACCTTAGAGAGAAGTGACCATTCCACCTTATAATTCATTAACAAAAAGGGAAAACAAACATGTACCCCAGTTTTGGGAAAAACATATTTCAAAGAGTTAAGACAGGACTCCCATTGACAAAAATTCTCCAAAGAAAGTGAATTCAAGTGAGATGGGAATCTCTTAAAAATGAAATCTCATCAACATAAAAACAAACTGTTCTAAACAAGAAGAAAAGGGGAAGTCATCTAAAGAGACTGATGTGGATACACAGGGAACTCATTAACCAATGAAGATTTTTAAGAAGTCTGGTAGAGAAGGCAGAAGCAAGGACAGGGGGTTCAGGAGTAATACAAAAGGATGGCATGAGCCTGTGAAATTGTTACAGGAGTGCTAAATTTTAGAGCAAGTTGGAACTATCAATGTGTTCCAATGGAAAGACAAGGGCCTTTTACAGCTATGTTGGGTTGAGAGGAAGATTAAAGAAAAAAAGCATGACATTACCCTCAAAATGGCAGAGAGAAAGCAGAGGTATAAAACTCCCGTTTTACTTCTTTTCTCTGCCAAAGACAAATGAAACTCAAGATAAATGAGGAGTAGGAGGACCTAGATGCCCTCAATGACTACAAGTCATCAGATCTGTAACGAACTATGTCCCAGGGTTCTAAAAAAAGAACAAATGAATGTAAATAATTGCTGAGCTACTGTCAGTGATCTCCTAAAAAATAAAGAAGATGAGACTCTTCATCCTGAAGGCTGAGGAGATGGGATGATTTCTATCAACATTTCAGAAGGCATTACTAGGGTGACAGTTTGGCACTGTGGACCCAGTATGAGACTCTATCTCTACTGATAGAGCGTGGAACAGCTCAGCACCAATATGCCTGTTTGGGGATGAATTTTTTTTCCATCATAGAAGTTTGCAAAGATTATGTACTAAATTACAGAGGAGCTGAGATCTACATCAGCAGGATAGCCACACTGATGAAAACAGAGGTGTCTGAAATAGTATAAACTCGTACAAAAAGAAGCAACAATCATGAAAAGTCAGACTGAGATCAAGAAAGTCATATAAGACGAGCCTCATTTTCTCTTTTTAAACTATTAACGTAGTAGATGCTATGTAAATACTAGCTATTAATACATTATGATGACTGTTGTTCAGTAATCCAAGATTAACAGACTAGTTAGTTCAGTAAAGATGATACCACAGACACAGGACACTTGACTCTGATCAAGGAACTTGACTAAGTCTTTGATATACTCAAGGACAAAGTGAGGGAGATGTAGTCTCAATGATAGCTCAGTTATATGGATCTAGAACTGCTTGAATGACTGAAATAATAGTCATTTTACTGGATGGGTGTCAACTTCAATGGAAGTCATTAGTGAAGTGCCACAGGTCTTCATAATTGGCCTGTTTCACTATTTTTATCCATTACTTGGGTAAAAACCTGCTCATCAGATTTTCAGATTACACAAACTTGAGGAGATATCTGATTAACATATGTTGGATGACAGAATCAGAATCCAAAAGATCTTTCCAGGTTAGGCCAGATCTGATAAGATAAAATTTAAGATTGCAAGCTTGGCGATGAGCAGTACTTCTGTAATTTACAGACTTCTACTGAGTCACAGAACCATTGAAAATCTGAGTTGGTGGATGATATACTCACAGATCTTCAAAGGAAGTAAGACCCAAATGTAAAATTCTAAAATTGAATTCCAAAAATCAACTACGCAGGGCTAGAATGAACAAGGCATGATTAAAGAAGTTTATGTTTAAAAAAAATACTTGAAGATCATAAAAAAGGGAAAAGGAACAAGTACAAAAATACTTGTAGTAACTCTTTTTGTGGTGGCAAAGAACTGGAAGTTGAGGGAGTACCCATCAACTGGGGAACAGCTGAACAAGTTGCGGTATATGAATGTAATGGAATCTATTATGCTAAGAAATGATGAGAAAGCAGATTTCTGAAAAACTTAACATGAACTGATGCTGAGTGAAGTGAGCAGAACCAGGAGAGCAGCGTACACAGCAACAGCACCACTGTGCAATGATTACCTATGACAGACTTAACTCTTCTCAGCAATACAACAATCCAAGACTACTCCAAAAGTCTAGTGATGGAAAATGCTATCCATGTCCAGAAACAAACCATGGAGTCTGAATGCAGATCGAAGTATATCATTTTCACTTTTTTGTTGTTTTTTTCTGACTCACAGTTTTCCCCTTTTGTTCTGATCCTTCTTTCACAACATGACTAATGTGGGAATATGTTTAATGTGATCGTACACATATAACCTCTATCAGAGTTGTTTTGCTTGTCTTGTGGAGGGAGGTGGGAAGGAAGGGAGAAAAATTTTGAACTCAAAATTTTACAAAAATTTATAAAAATGAATGCTGAAAATTATCTTTACGTGTAATTGGAAAAAAATTAAATACTATTAAGAAAAAATTTTTAAATAAAAATATAAAGGACTTAAAAAATACTTCAGAATCCCAGTGGACTACAAATTCAATATGAGTTAACAATGTATCATGGCAGTCAAAAGAACTCATGTAATTTTAGGCAGTAGTCACAGATGCCTCGTGTCTGGAACAAGAGAGGGCTTTAGTCCTGGTGTAATAAGTCCTTGTCAGACCACATATCTAGATTGCTGCTGTCAGTTCTGAGTACTCCATTATCAGGAGGGACGCTGACAGGCTGGAGTGTGTCAAGGATAGGAAGGGAATAGGAGATTGTGCTGTACAAGGATCAGTTGAAGGGATGCAAGGGATGCTTAGTCTAAAGATGACTTGAGAGGACATGACAGCTATCTCCAAGCATTTGTAGGACTCAGGATAGTCTAGCATTCAAGGCCTTATACATTCTAGCTCCAGTCTGTCTAGTCTCATCTACCCATCAATGTTCTAATTAAAATGGACTATTAATGTTCCTTCACAACTGTCTTTACTTGCTTCCAAACCTTTGCTTCTGCTGTTCCTGAATGTCCTCCTCTCAATTCTTTGCCACATGTTGACATCTGTTGCTACTGTTCAGTTGTGTCCAAGTCTTTGTGACCCCTTGGACCATACTGCACCAACATTGTCCATGGGGTTTTCTTGGCAAAGATATTATAGTGATCTTCCATTTCCTTCTCCAAGGGATTAAGGCAAATGGAGGTTAAGTGACTTGCCCAGGGTCACACAGTAAGCCTCTGAGGCTTACTGTGTGAGTCACTGAGCCACTTACCTGCTTCATATTGACATCTACCTATCCTTAAAAGCCAACTCATATACCACTTCATTCGACAAAGGCATTCAGCAATGAATGATTATGGAGTTCTGGAAACCCACAGAGAACTTAACTTGCACCTCTCATGCATTTGTGTGTAACTCTGCAATGTAGTTATTTCTGAAATGTCATTCCCCAAGTAGACAAAGCTGCATGAAAGTAGGAGCCACTTCTTTTCCAGATTCCTATCTCCCCTAGTGCTCTTTGGTCATTTCAGTCATGCCAGACTCTTCCTGAACCTATTTGGAGTTTTCTTGGCAAAGATCCTGGAGTGGTTGGCCATTTCCTTCTCCATCTCATTTTACAGATGAGGAAACTGAAGCAAACAGAATTAAGTGACTTGTCCAGGGTCACACATCTAATAAGTGTACAAGGTCAATTCTGAACTCAGGGAATGAGTCTTCCTGACTCTAGGCACAGCCTACCCGCCCCTGTACAGTGCTATGCACATTTGACAAATGTGTGCTGAGTTTAATTTAAACCATCTAGTGATCACCATTGAAATGTACCCACTTTAGACAAGAAAGGGCGTAATTGTACTCAGTGTGTGGGGCTCCCAGTGTGGAAACTCCCTCCACCAATCACATTTAAGAAGACTTCAACCAGTCTGTGACATAACAGACAAGGCCTAGGGTACCGCTGGAATGGCACACACAGAAAGGAGCTTGCTGAGGGTTCTATAACTAGGAAGAACCAAGGTCTTTTAGTCTCTATTTGCCCCACCATTATACCTAGAAATATATAAAAGGCATTCTATGTTCTTAGTGTTAATGGCTATCTATGTCTATGTCTATGTCTATGTCTATATCTATATACATAGAGGTGTGCATAAAACCTGAAATACTTTTAGTTGCATTTGTTTTATCTGCTGAATATTAACTTAAGGTAATGACAAGATATCTCAAAATTAGATCCTGGGGAGCACCCTGAAATCTGAATGAGAAGCTATAACCAAGAATCAGTCTTTTCACCAGTTCCTCCAATAAAAGAGGCAGCTAATGGTACAATGGATACAGCATGAGCCTGGAGGCAGGAAGATCAGAGTTCAAATTCAGCCTCACACACTTATTAGCTGTGTGATCCTGGGTAAGTCACTTCAATTCTCTGTCTGCCTCAGTTTCCTCACCTGTAAAATGGAGATTAAGAATAGTGCCTACCTCCCATGGCTGTTGTAAGAATCAAAAAAGATAACATTTGTAAAAACCTCTTAACACAGTGCCTGGCACACAGCAGGTGGTATATAAATGCATACTTCCTTCTTTTCTCTAAACAAAAATTAAGCATGGTAAGAAAGAAACCATACCAAAATGGTCCATGGTCAGCACTCTTTATCCCATGTATGCTTGAAGTACAGGCATCAAAACCTAATATACCAAGAAACAACTATCCTTTGAAATGGCTACAAGAACTAAGTACTTAAAGTACTAAAACACTCAAGTATTTAAGTACTAAGTACTTAAAAGCACTGAGCCAGGTAATGCTTGGGCAGTGACTTCTAGGCAACTAAAACACTGAGCCCTTGCTGTTCAACTTGAAGTTCTGCATGCATAGCCTGTGTTGCTCCTTCCCCCATCCAGAAGTCCAGCAGGACAAAATAAATTAGGAAGCCACAGTGGGAGGCAGGAAAATGTATGTGGGCCAAGAACACTAGACTGGTCTTTCTTTATCAGTTCTGAAATCAAACTAGAGACTTAATTGGTTCAAAAGAAGAATGCTCAGAGCAATAGAGTTTTCTGGTGACCTAGGTACCTAGGGCCAATAGCTAAGGAGTCAGAAGGAGCTCATCCTGCAGGCTTCTGACCAGCAGACCAGCAAGGCCATCACAGACAGAAGAGGAAGTTATGCTGTGTCCCAGTAAATCAATGCTGTATCTTTGTTGACTATCTGTTTCCTGCTATAGCTAAGCAAACTTGCATTTGTTAACTGTTAGATGTTTAGAGTGTCACATTTTGTTCTGATCTCAAACCTGAAGGACCATATGTACTTGAGTCAGACCTGGCCTATGATATTCAACATCATTGATGCGACTGAATCAGAATGGCCTCATGGAAGTCTAGGAAGAGTGAGGCAGAGGCAAGTGAGAGCCAAGGGGCCTTAGTACTGTAGTAATGCTTTGAGCAGTGCTGGCCACAAATCCTGAGTTACCCCCATTGCCCTAGGACGATTAAAGAGTGAACTGTCAGTGGGCATTGAATAGACAGAAATAGATATGAATGCGCTCTGTATCTATATGAACATGTCCTCAACATGAAAAAATATAAACTACTGTTCGCTGAATTTGCATTATTTTTTTTTAGTAGTAAAAGTGATTTTCAGGCCCACCAGCTGAAGCAGGGCTGAGCCTTCCCTAGAGACTTCCACTTCCACTCCTGTGAACTACAGCTCTCTCTGGCCTTGCAGGGAGGAACAGATGAGGAACCCCTGCAGCGGGGGGCCCCAATCAGGAGGTAGCAGTAATACCTGTGGCAGAGTTTGCCTCCATGTAGGGGAAGCCCAGCAGGCCCTTGTCAGTACTCTGGCTTTGTCCCAAAGAGTGCAGTGGCAGCCCCTGAGAGTGTTCAGACCCCAGCACTAGCAGCACCATAACAGGAGGGGCAGCGGCAACATCTATAGGATATAAAGGAACAGGGTTCCGTCACCAGCAGTGTGGTGGGCCTACATCCTGGGAGGCCCCAGGTGCTTGCAAAGGCAGATAGTGCTTTGCCTCCAAAGAGTAGGCAAAAGGAGCAAAATGGGCTCCAGAGGCAGCAGGCACTGGTATAACGAGGCAAGGTTGGCAGGTACACATATTCCTTTGATCGCTCTACAGTAACCAGTAGTCAACAGACAACTTCCCAGGGAGGGCTTAGAGCACCAAAGGGTGGCACTATTCAGAATGCCTGACTTTGGGGATACAAAAAAAGAGGTAAAACTATCTAACCAATCCCCACAGAGGAAAGGGGGCAATCCCCAAGGACTCTAAAGGGACCACACAGGTGGGGAACTTGCGATTTCAAGGCCTTTGATTGAATCCAGACTTCAGAGGACAAATCCCCTTAATAAAAGGATTTGTTCTGTAAACTTGGAATTAGTCAAAAGGCTGTACCCAAGGACCTAGATGGCCACATGTGGCCTCTAGGTTGCAGGCTCCCCGTTCCTAGGCTATGAGTTGTGAGGTTCTAGCTGGTGGGCAGAGGGAGGTACAGGGAGATTATAGGATCACAGGGTCAAAGTTTTAGAGCTAGGATTTTGACTTCAGAAGCCATCAAGTTCAACTCCCTTTTTTTACAGATGAGGAAACTGATGAAGACAGAGGTTAAAGTGACGTGCCCAGGATCACATCGCCAGTAAGCATGTCAGTCAGGATTCAAACTCAGGTCCTCTTTACTCCAAGGCCAGCATCCTACCCACTGTGCCACCAAGTCACTGAGCTGTGACCCTGAGCCTGGACAGGCTGAAAGCAGGAGGGCAATGACTCTTACTGACTTTACTATAGATGACCCTTATCCCTGCTAAGGATACAGCCAGAAGTATCCTCATCTGTTTGATGGCTCTATTACTCCCCGACCAATCAATGAGCCAGAAACTATGCTCCCTGCACCCACTGCATAGACCAGATCATTAAGATCCTAGACTGTCTTTCCAAAGGGGTCATTAAAGCATCACCTTTTTGATCTCCCTTCTCTTGTACTCAATTACTCCTTTAGGAGACCAAGACATTGTTTGCTCTTTGCTCTTGTTGTATATGTGTATGTTCTGGGATTTTTTGGTTTTAGTTTTTCATTTTCTCCTCCAGTGCTGCATATGTCAAACATCTTCCATCCCCAAGATTAGGACTGTCCAGTGACAGCCCTGAAGCCATGTAACTGCGGGAAGATCCTCCAACAGCCCTGCAGAATCTGGACGCAAAAGGGCAGAGCGTGGGCAGGAGAAATATCTGCCATGTAGGGGAAGCTAGCTTCTCCTAAAAACCATTCTTAAGTGGCTCAGGAATCAAGACGTGGGCCATTCATGTAATTTTCTGTGGCCCAAGTACAAAAAGCCATTGCACAAGGAAGAAGCCAGCAACTTCTGAGACACACCAGCAAGGCCAACACAAAGATCAATAAGAAAGTCAATAAGAATTTCATAAGCACCTACTATGTACGACAGGTTCAGAGGCAGGTTAGCTAGGCCCAAATGATCTGATTATTTTTGTTAATTTTTTTTTGCTGCTACAGCAAAGTACTCCTCCTTTTGTGAACTTTTAGGTGTTCTATGAGTGCTTCATTTCATTCCATTCTCAGAATTGAACTAACCCATTTGCTTGAGTCAAGCCCGGCCTACAAAGAGAGCATAATGAGCTCCAAATCACCACGTATCTTCTTTTGCCCTCGAAGAGACTTCTAGGCAGAAATTTTGGTGCTAGAAAGAGAGTGGGAACGCTAGGCAAGGCCATGGGGAAGGCAAGCACCCCTGGACATGCTGGCCACACAACATAATTGTCCAACATGGTTGGTGTGGCATTCCAAGACTCTGCCTCCCTGCTGCAATGAAGGAACAGTGCAGGACCACCAGCACAGACCAGGGCAGGGCAGGACACGTCCGAATGGGCAGCTTTTGAAAACTTCATCTGAGGGGGAGATAGAAGGTCACCCTTTATCCCAGCCTCTTCTTTCCTTATAGGCCAACTGTATCTCATATTCAGGCCATAAAAGCAATCCTTCCCTTGAGTCCTACCATAATCTTCAGATATTGGGGGATATAGCACCCTCATCCTACCCCCAGCCTCCCTGGATATAGACAGGGTTGCTCCAAGCACATTTCTTATTTGTTTTCTTTGCACAATAAGGTATATATGGCTCAGTGTGGCTTGTCTGTGTAAAACACATTCTTTTTTGGTTGATTAGTTGTACCTAACTTATCGTGATCATGTTTAGGGTTTACTTGGCAAAGAGTGGTTTGCCATTTCATTCTCCGGCTCATTTTATAAAATCTGTAGATGAGGAAACTGAGGCAAAGAGGGTTAAGTGACTTTCCCAGGGTCACATAGCCAATATGTGTCTGAGGCCAGATTTGAACTTAGCTTTTCCTGATTCAGGGCCAGTACTCTATCCACTGCACCAACTAGCAGCCCCATAGGATACAGAGTCAATTGTACTGAAGGAAATGTCCAGAATCACATGGTTCTCGTAATTAGGAAAGAATTTCACCCTCCCACCAGACTGAATTTTGAATGGTCTGGAAGGGCTATCATCCTGGTCTAGGCGCAGCACTGGAGTGACCTTGTGAAAGGCACCCTTGGTTAGTGGCTAGAGTGCCACCTGCTGGACAGATTGCATACTACATTCCCCTGCTGGTTAATGAATGAACAAGGTGCATTTGCGCAGTCACCAGAAAAACAGGGCCCAGGGTGGGTATATATAGATTGCCAAGCCTACTGCAATATCTCAAGTGTCACCTGGGATTTCCACTAAGTACATATGAACACCACACACAGATATGGTTCCAAACACAAAATTTTGTTCTCTCTAAAAAAGATGATCATTTCACCACATGGGCAGAGAATCTCTTTGGAATTCTGTATAGAGCACACTCCATCTTGATGGCGGATGCCCAGAGCAAGGCTATGCTCTCTCTATAAATACAGAACACAACTTCCCCCCCCCCCACTACAGAAAAGCGGCACCTGCAGAATCTGTGATGTAACATGCAGATCACGTTACCTGGCAAAATCTGAAGAAATCCAGGGCTGAAAAAGACAAGAAGCAAAGCATGGAGTTCTATACTGACCTCAAGAGTGAGCCGGGGCATATTCATTCACTTCTTATTTCCCACATGGTCTCTTTGAGGTCTAGTTTCAAGAGTCTGTCTGAGTCAAAATAAAGTTGGTTCTACCAACAAGACAAATAAAGGCAGCAAACAAAGAAGGCAGCAACACACAATTCATCATAATTGACTGTGTGATGCTGGTCAAGTCACTTATCTTCTCAGTAGCCCAGGCCAATCCCTAAAATTACAAGATGTAAAATATACACCAATCAGAATTGAAAAAATTAATTTTCTCACCAGAAATTCCCTATACTAACAAATGTGTGCATATATATACACATATAGACACATACATACATATATGTGTATATATTTGAGTGTGTATGTATATGTATACTATACTTTGCACCATTCCCTCTACCTTGAGCACCCACCACCACCACCAAGCTCCATCTGTCAATATGCTTTAAGGCACAGCTCAAATGTCACTTTCTGTGAAGCCTTCCTCGATTATCCCATCAAACAATCTCTCCCTCCTTCATTTCTTATAGCCTTTTGACCTTTCTTCTGATAATCACATTCCCACTTTCTGTCATGTTATTTCTGAGCACGACTTCTCTCCCCACTAGGGTTCCTTAAGAGAAGGGACTGCTCCTTTTCCCCCAAGATGGCGCCGAAGGCAAAGAAGGAAGCCGTTGTCCCCCCCCAAGACAGAATCCAAATCCAAGGCCTTGAAGGCCAAGAAGGCGGTGCTGAAGGGTGTCCACAGCCACAAAAAGAAGATCCGAACATCCCCCACCTTCCGACGACCCAAGACACTAAGACTTCGAAGGCAGCCCAAATACCCTTGGAAAAGTGCCCCTCAGAGAAACAAACTTGATCACTATGCCATCATTAAGTTTCCCTTGACCACTGAGTCTGCTATGAAGAAGATCGAGGACAACAACACCCTAGTTTTCATTGTGGACGTCAAGGCCAACAAGCATCAAATCAAGCAGGCCGTAAAGAAGCTGTATGACATCGATGTGGCCAAAGTCAACACACTTATCCGGCCTGATGGAGAGAAGAAGGCCT
>CM053597.1:216430113-216446587 GCA_028646575.1 Pseudocheirus occidentalis
GATCCAGGCCACTCAACGCAAGAGCACTTAGCCCCGATCAATCAATTCAGCCCCCCTGCTGAGTCTGCAGGCCGGGGGCTCTTAAGCAGCCTGGTGGGGGCCACTGGTGGATTCAGCAGTTCCCTTTCCCCACTGCTTCTTTGCCCCGGGGGCAGAATGGCCAAACTGCTTTACTCCCCAAATTAATTATCAAAGTTTCACTTTCACTAACCGTGTCTGAAGATTTAAAGATCCCTTTAGGCGGGTTCTTTAGATTTTCTTTGAAGCAGACTCAAGCTGCGGCTTGGGAGGCTCCGCTGCTCCTCCTGGCCGCCCTGAGTTCTTGCCTGTCTGGGGCTGCGGTTTTGGGCTGGCTGGGTCTCTGCTCCGCTGCAGTGCGAGCTGTCCCTCTCCCGTCCTGCTCCTCACGCCTTGGCAGATGTGGGCGTGCTGGAGGCTGTAGAACTGCTGCAGGCTGCAGGGCTCAGCTCAGCTCCTTCCCACCGCCTGGGCCTGGCCGCGGTCTCAGCTTCCGGCTGTTCCAGCCTTCGCTCCCGGAGGCCGCGCTGAGCCCTTGCTGCTGAGCTGCCTTCAGCGAGAGCTGTGTTCTCTGTATTTTTGTGAGTCTGAGAGTCCTAGACTTTCCTAGACTTTTTCTGGGCTCATATTTTATGGGTGTTTAGGGTGGCGGTGTGGGAGCTGCAGGACCTTGCTGCTTCTAGGCTGCCATCTTGGCTCCGCCCCCAGGAATGATCTGATCTCTAGTTTTTATGCTGTCTTTCTCCCTTTTTAATCCTCCTTTTATGTTCTCCCACCAAAGTTTCCATATATTACCAAAAGGCCAGAAAATTGTAATTGCGTATGAAATTGTTAGTCCGTTATACATAGCTTTCATTTTATTGTGTTTAATGTTGTATCAGCATTACCTTGCTTATCTGTATCTCCATCTGAACTTCCTTTGGAATATTTAAAAAAATACTTCATTGATGTTCTTTTCATTTTGACATTTTTATCAGTACCTTTCCTTGATTCCACATACTCTTCACACCTCTCCCCATTGTTCAAATAAAAGCTTCGCTTGTAACAACAGCATAATCAAGCAAAACAAACTTCTGTTGTGATGATCATGTCTCATTTTGTATCACCCCCATGATGTAGTAGACATGTTTCATCATAAGCCTTTTGGATTATTGGTCATTGTTTTGGTAATTCGGTAAAATTTTGGTAAGTTTTCTCATTTAGTTTTCTTTGGTGAAATTGTTTTCTTTGGTTTGTTCTTTGACATACCAATTCTTTAGCATTATTTAGTAATTTTTTAAACTTGTTTAAATTCTGACATCTTTAAGCTGTTTACCTTTAACAGTATTGTGGGGAATGTATATATCACCAATGCTGTACCTGTAACAGTTGCTATGAATTTGCAGACATGTTTCCACAGTTGAATCGCAAAATATAACAAGCTCTTTTCCTTGAAGACGAAACCAAGATACTTATTCAGATACCAGAATGCTAACTCCACCATGGTAACAAAGAAGTTTATACACATCACCAGTGAAGGGCGCGCCCCCATCCCCAAGCTTTCCCTCTGTTAGGCCTCCCCACAAACAACCTCCCTTAGGCAAAATTCCTCCCTCTCTCTTGCTAGCTGCTCTGCCCTAGCTCTCTCCCAACTCTGCCTCACTCTCTTCAGCTCTGCCTCACTCTCTCTCCTTTCTCCACCCTTACTGCTCCACCTGTTTGGTAAGCTTCTCCCACCATGGGCTCCATGTGACTCAAGCTTTGGACTGGGCCAAAGCTCAAAGTAGGTCATATGGACCTATTAAGGGGCAGGGAAGATCTTCATATTATAAAATAATTTTCCTGCTTCCACTTACCTTATTTCCTTCAAATGTTCCCAGGTTTCTCTGAATTTATCACCTTTATAATTTACAATAGCACAATAATATTTCATTATATTAATATAGTATAATTTGCTAAGCCATCGCACTATTGATGGGCACCTACTTTATCAAGTTTTTTATTACAACAAAAAAGTAGTTCTATAAATATTTTTATACAGATGAGTCACTTTTTTTACTTAATCTCATACGTGCATATGTCTAGTTATGGTATCAATGGATACATTTTTAGGAATAGTTCTAAATTGCTTTCCAGAATGGTTGAACTACTTGTCTCCCCCTCCACCAACAGTATATCAGTGAGCCTGTCCTTCATAGTGTTTCCAATAATTGTCATTTTTCTTTTTTTGTCATTTTTGCCAATCAGATGATAGATGTATCAGAGACAAGAAATTTTTACTTCTATAGTGCTTTCCATCATATTTTGTCTCTATAGTTCTTTGAACCCTATGAATATTACACACACACACACACACACACATACATATATACATGTATGTAAAATTTTGCTAAGATTAAGTGAATTCATTCTTTCCTTGCTTTTAGGGATATAAATAAATTAATATTGTTCACATGGAATATATGCATGCATATACATTCTTATATTGAGCTATCTTTTATTCCCTTGTTAGGATCTTCTCATTGTGAATTATCAAGCATTTGTTAAGCTTCCGCCATGTGCCAAGCACTGTACTAAGCCCTGAGGATACAAAGAAAGACAAAAGTCCCTGCTCTCTGACTAATAGTATATTAGAAGTTTATTTCCTTCTTGCTCTCTTCCCCTCAAATCTAGGTGATACATAACATAGAACACACCATGTCCTATGAGTAGTTCCAGAGGGGGAAAACACTTTGAACACCTCTATAAAACCTCTTATTCTTCATTTAAGACCACAAACCATGGCTGTTTTCCTGGCAGATGCCTTATAATTGGCATGCAGACCCTCCTTGTCCCTTCCTTTTAACTTTTGCCTCTAAAATCAGTCTAACCATTTTTGCTAACTCTGTTAATTCTGTTTATTCTAGTCATTATTGCTTAACAGTTCTCACCTAAGTCTCATTCTTTGCCCGATAACCCCATAGAAAGGTGTCCATCCATACAGGCCCAGATATATGGAACCATGGTTATGGGCCCCATAGCATTGGTATCATAAGATCTTCCATATCCTTCATATTAGCCAACCTTAAGTAATTCAGTGAATATTTCACTCCCATTTTCTCATCCTTGTCAATCAATTGCTAGCTCAAAGATCCCAAAGTGTAAATCTATAAGTATGAAAGCAGAGGTACTCAGTAACACCCTTTGAACCTTCCTTCCCTGCTCCCCCCCAATAAAAGGAGGAAACATCTTTAACACATGTCAGAGATGGGCCTTTTCCTATATGGAAAGGGAAGGTAGGAAACCATTTTTGGATGTATCATGCAACCATGCCATACAACCATCCCAATCTAGATGAAGTCCCAAATATAACAAGCTTTTATTAAGCACTTCTTATATCCCAGCAACTGTGTTGAGCACTGAGGACACAAAGAAAAGCAAAAGCATGGTCTCTGTCCTCAAGCAGCCCACATTCTAAAGGAAAAGAAAACATGCCAATGACTATGCACATACATACAGTGTAAGTGACTCATATTCTCAAAGGGAAGTTACTAGCATGAGAAATGTGAAAGGATTTGAACTGAATCTTGAAGGAATCCAGGAGTAAGAGGAGAGGAAGGAGAACATTCCAGGCCTGAGGCAGTCAGTGAAGAGAAACAGAGTCAAGAGAGGTAGTTTTGTGTGTGAGAAACAGTCAAAAGGCTGGTATAAGACAGTAAAGAATGAGAAGATGAAAAGTAGAAAGGGAACAAGTGTAGCACCAATCAACATTTACAGCACCCACAATCACAATAAAGAGTGACTATAAATATCGCATGGCATTCAGTTGCAAAATATACCAGATTCTCCAGGAAGAGGGCAGAACTGAAGCATTTATTAAGACACCAGAAAACCCAATTCCAAAACCAGTAAGCCGATTCCATCATGGTACCAAAGATATTCAGAAGCCATAATAATACTGAGAGCCACAGCATCCTTCAGCCTCCCCTCAAACCAATACAAGATCAGTATCTCCTCAGGAGCCTATCTGACTGCCTGAGAGTCCTCTCTCCCCCACCATTTCACTAACACTGACCCGTTTTCTGTGGGCTCTGTTTTCCTTCATCAAACTCCTCCTACCACAGGCTCCATGTGACTGCATTCAGCCTATTAGAGAACAGTTTATCTTCACAGCAGGGAAGTTTACTGTGGGCTCTGCTTCCCTTTAGCAAACTCCTTCCACCACAGATTCCATGTGACCACATTCAGCCTATCAGGGGGCAGAGTTTACTTTAAAAGCAGGGAAGGTCTTCAATCTCCCCCCTAGGTCTATTAAGGTCCATTAAGGGGCAGGGAAGATTGTCACATTCCCATTCTCATTACACCAAGTTGTGAAAGGCTTGAAATGCAAAGACCTAAGTTTAAATCCCTACTTTTGGAGACTTACTAGCTGTGTGTCTCTGGGCAAATCACTTACCCTTGTTTGCCTCAGTTTCCTCCTCTGTAAAATGAGTTGGAGAAGCAAATGGCAAACCAGCCCAGGATCTTTGCTAAGAAAACTCTAGATCAAATCACAAAGAGTCAGATGTGACTGAAATGACTGATACTTTATCCTGGAGGCAACAAGGAGCCACTGCAGTGGTTTATTGAGTAGTGAGGAACATGATTGGTCCTGTGTGGTTTCACTTAAGCAGGTGAGCCTAGAATGAATTAGAGGAGGGAGATTTGAGGTGGGGAGACCATTAGAGGTCTATTGCAGTAGTGTAGGTGAGAGGTGAGGAAGGCCTCTGCCTGGACGGTGGCTGTGGGCGTGGGAGGAAGTGACAGAGGTTGTGGGGGTAGGAACAGCATCGTCCAGCAGGTTGTGTGTGTGCAGTGAGTGCCAGGGGGACGTTAGGCATGACACCGAGGTTGATGGCTTGAAGGACTCAGGAGAATGGAGCCTGTGACGTAGCAGGAAGGCTGGAAGGAGAGGAGTACTGTTTCAGATCTGTTCACTTGAGTTGCCCACGGGAAATTCAACTGGAGATTGTCTCCTTTCTGAACACCAGCCTAGCTGAGAACAAAGAGTCAGCTCACCAGTAAGTAGGTTTGTAACCTGATGATGAATTCTCTGGCTTTGGCAACCCCTGAATCAAAGAAATAAGTAAATGAACTCCTAATTCTTTACGGCCGCTTTCTTCTGCTTCTGTAGTGGCGGTAGCAGAATTGTGGACAAATCTAGAAGCAGCAGATGTTACTTTTTAGACCATCTGCAGTCATTAGCATTTCATGGGGTATTTGCTCACCTTGCACTGCAGTGCGCATGAGAAGCATTTACAAAATGTCATGGATAGCTTTTGTTTTTACGTCACTTTTAGCGTCCACTATGTCCTTCCCCAGTCGAGGGGGGCCAGGGCCCCTGAGAAGATGGTTGAGGCCTGGGAGTTGCCTCCACAAAACCTCCCTAGCAATGAACGGCCACAATGACGGCCAGAAGTCAAGGTGTTAAAGGTGTCAGAGGTGGGAATAGTTCTCTCCCAAGACCAGGTATGTTGTTAAATAAAGGACGAGGTGCTGTCCCCTTTCTCGGCTCAGGTCATGTGTTTGTCAGGCTCATCTGAAAGGGCCAGGTTTGCCCCTGCTGGGTGGGGGGGCATCAGTCATAAATCAGCTCCCACCCACACTGCCTCTGGCCAGTTTGGAGTCCAGATCTACTGCACTTTTGTTCCAAAGTCAATACAGAAGTTAAAAAAACAACAAAAAACCCGCATCCATTCACCTGTTTTAAAAGCCAAGACAAGAACTTGATTTATTTGAATGGATTTATATGCTTCCTGGCTTGAGAAAGCATACCTTTCACAGCAATTCTCGGTATCAGCATACAGGCTATGTGCCTAGTTTGAAGAAATATTTTCCATTTTTAAAAAATCATCTCATATTTCTGTATGTAAAAGAATGTGTTCTGTGTGACTGTGGGATAAGACAAGTGGTCTGTGAAACCTTGGAATAGAAGGTGGAGGGTAGAAGGTAGAAGCAGATTTTTAAAAATAATAAAGGCTTTTTCTGTAAAAAAAACAAAAAAACTTTAATTCTTTTTTTGCTACCACAAAAAGCGCTGCAGTGAATATTTTGGTATATATGAGTCTTTTATTTGTTTGTGCTTAATGTCCTTGCCCAGCAATGTGATCAAAGGATAGAGATATTTTAGTTACTTTTCTTTGTATGATTTCAAATGGCTTTCCAGAATGATCAGACCAATTCATAGCCCCACCAACAGGGTATTAATGTGCTTCTTTTTTTGTAGCCCTTCCAAAATGCTTCCCTTCTTTTGGTATCTTTGCCACTTTGCTTGGTATAAGGTGTTTTGATTTAATTTCTATTTAGAGCAGTTTTTCATATAATTGCAAAAGTCGCAGTTCTTTCTTTTGAGGACTTTTCATATTCTTTGACAATCCACAGGGAATGGCTTTTGATATAATACATTTATTAGTTCCTTATTATGTTTGCTATCACATCTTTATCTGGGGTATTATATTTATTTTGAAGATTTCTTCACAGTTTAGCTGCATGGGTTTTGTTTGGGCAAAATCTTTTTGATTTCATATCATCAAAATTATTTATCTTTTTTGATTACCTCAATCCTTGTTTGATTGAGAACTCACTTCAAAGCTGTAATTTTGAAAGGTGTCTTTTTAAAATGTGATCTTTAATATTCAGCTCATGTATCCATTTTGAGGGGTTTTTTTGGTAGTATATGGTGTAAGATTTTCTAAATTTAATTTTTGTCAAACTGTTTTCTGCTTTCTCAGAAGCTTGTCTAGTATGGAGTCCTTCCGATCCCCCCTTAATTGGTGATTATGATGCAAATGTAGGGATAGGGGAGGACTGCAAAAAATATGTTAGAAAATGAAACAAGAGAGACTTGGATTGGCAGACCAGTAGGAGAGTTAAGAATGTTTTTTACATTTTAAACTAAAGTTTTATTATATTTTAAATGGTCACAAAAGCTGTTCTTAGCTTGTGGGATGGAACCAAAACAGGTGGCAGCCCATAGTGTTATGACTCCTAGTCTAGACTATACAGAAATCTTGTGCCTGTATATCATGGATTCTTCAGAAAGACAGTTGAGAGGCACTGGACATGGTAAGCACCAAATAACTTAATTAAAAATTTAAATGGTTATATTTTATTTGAACAGATGGGAAACAACTCGTTACCATGTGAGTCATTTTTGAGTCAGCTGTCTACGTGCATTTGGACTGCTGGCTTGTTAAAGGAAAGAAAAAAGTCAATATCAAAGTGAAAAGAAATGAAAATGAAGTCAGTTACCTTCTGATTTATTTTAAAAAGTTGTTCATTCTGAAATATAGGAAATAGATTTTAAAAGGAAATATCAACACAGACCATTTTTTAAACTTCTAATTAAATAATTAATTTTGTTGACAAACATTCTCTCCCACCTCTATCTGCTCATAAAAAGAAGAAAAACAAAAACAAAGCCCTAATGACAGATATTCATAATCAAGAAAAACAAATGTCCTCATCCACCTGTCCAGAGATGTTCTGCATCTTGAGTC
The DNA here is from genome assembly GCA_028646575.1 of Pseudocheirus occidentalis. Classification (NCBI taxonomy): domain Eukaryota; kingdom Metazoa; phylum Chordata; class Mammalia; order Diprotodontia; family Pseudocheiridae; genus Pseudocheirus; species Pseudocheirus occidentalis. The sequence continues at coordinate 216,437,628 of CM053597.1, forward strand.
CCATTACCTCTCTGTCTGGAGGTGGGGAACATGTTTCATTGTTGGACCTCAGGAATCATGCAGTTCTTGCATGTTGTTCACACGTTTTTCAGTTTTCTTTTTCTTTCTTTTTGGAGGGGGAAGGGCAGGACAGTTGGAGTTAAGTGACTTGCCAAAGGTCACATGCTTAGTTTTTTTTTAATGTTAAGTGTCTGAGGCTGGATTTGAACTCAGGTCCTCCTGACTCCAGGGCTGGTGCTCTATTCACTATGCCACCCAGCCTCCCCATGGTCTTTCATTTTTCAAAGTTGTTTTTCTTTTCAACGTTGTTGCTGTTGTGTATGTTGTTCATCTTACTTCATTCTTCATCAGTTTGTAAAATCATCCTAGGTTTTCGGAAACTGTCCCTTTTATTATTTCTTACGGTTCAGTAATATTAAATTACATTCATATGCCATACTTTGTTAAGCTATTTCCTTAGTTGATGGCTGCCCATTTCTAGTTCTCTGACACTGCAAATAGAACTGCTATATATATATATATATTTTTTTTTTCCCCAAATAGTTCTCTTCCTTCTTTCTTTGATTTCTATGGAATATAAGCCTAGTAATGGCATTCAGAGTATACAGTTTAGTGACTTTTGGGGTCTTGTCCTAAATTGCTTTTCAGAATGACTAGACCAATTCATAACTTCACTAACGGTGCATTAATGTTCCTGTTTTCCTTTGGTACTTCTGACATTTATCATATTTGAGTAGACCTTTCCTAAGGAAATTTAACTGCTATCAGTCACCGCAAGGACACCAGAAGAGTCTCGAAATCTCTTTAGCTAGCTAACATTTAATCTCCTTGACAGGTAGAGGGAGATGGAAGCCAAAACCAATACCCGGTTTAGAGCAGAAACTTGTCAGCGAGTTTACAGCAGAGAATGGTGGAGGGTCATGAGTCACATCTCCTTATAAAACAATGAGAAATAATGGAGGGAAAATTAAGTTTTCCAAAAATTTACCAAGAGATCTAAATAAGCAATATTATCAGAAAGCATTTTAAGGTTGAAATTATAAGGGGCATGGTGAACTGTAAAGATGTTTTTGTAACGTGTTTCTTTCTCCATCGGTTATGATAGCATTACTAAATTTGAACTCAGTGTCGCAGTCACTGGGATGCTTCATGAGAAAATAGAAATGGCGCCATAGAAAACAGATGAGAAGGGATTGTCTAGTCCAAGTGCACATAAATCTGTGTTGGAGGCAACAAGATATTGAGGGATTGGTTTTCAAAGGATCAGTTACCAAGATTTCAGCAAGAAGGGAAAAATTATCTAGTCTTATTTTTTCTCTGGAAAAACTATGACTGAGAAAATATCAATAACCACCAACCTACATGTCCACTTTAACATCTTTACAAAATTTTTGAGAATTTCTTACATATGCATTGAAGCCATGTTTGATGAAAGCATGAAAAAGGAGTAGACAGGCTTTTGAATTGCATTCAATAGCTTCCTGCATCTTTACAGTTAGACAAGTTACTGAAAGGTGTAGAGAATACAAAATCACATCGTGGCTACTATTTCTTGACTATAAAACATTTATTTTATTTGAAGTAATAAAATACTTCCATAAAGGTTCTGCAAGCAGCCTGCCAAAGGATTTTGGGCAGCCCATGAAAAACGTAAGGCTGCCACTGTGTACTCTCTCCTGTTTGTCACATGTCCCATGACAACCAACCATGGCCAGTCTGTCTCTAGTCTAACCTAACTGTGGCCCAAAGAAGTTTAGCCTTGTTTTAATTTTAGCCCCTACCTACTGCCAAGTTGTGCAGATCTGCCCTAGAACGTTGCAGACTGTGGCAGACTCCAGAGAGTTGGGTGTAGTTAGCTATAGCACAAAAATCAAGGGTATAACTAGTGCCTGTTCTTTAAACTGTGATATCCAGTTGGGTGGAAAGTTCAGAGAGCTGATATATCTGTACATATATATTGGATGGGCACTTCACGTGGACGGTGTACTGGGTTCAGTACTGAATAGGAAGAAGAGAGGGTGTTTAGTTGCCTTTAGGAAGGGGTGCAATGCTTTTAAATCTCAAGGTTTTCATTGAAATAAAGGTCCATTTAAAAATATTATTATTTTTAGTGATATTTATAACTGCAATTTATGGAATACTACTGTTTTTTTGAGAACTGAAGTTGAAGATTGCCCAAAGTACAATGGAAAAGTTCGTGATAGGTATCAAGATAGAAGACCATCACTCAGAATTCTGTAAGGCAGATAGTGTAAGGGTTATATAAGAAAGATGATTAGAACAGAAGGATAATTTATGGTGATGTTGGTATATCAGCTCTCTGAACTTTCCACCCAACTGGATATCACAGTTTAAAGAACAGGCACTAGTTGTACCCTTGGTTTTTGTGCTACAGCTAATTACACCCAACTCTCTGGAGTCTGCCACAGTCTGCAACGTTCTAGGGCAGACCTACACAACTTGGCAGTAGGTAGGGGCTAAAATTAAAACAGGCTAAACTTCTTTGGGCCACAGTTAGGTTAGACTAGAGACAGACTGGCCATGGTTGGTTGTCATGGGACATGCGACAAACAGGAGAGAGTATACAGTGGCAACCTTACGTTTTTCATGGGCTGCCTAAAATCCTTTGGCAGGCTGCTTGCAGAACCTTTATGGAAGTATTTTACTACTTCAAATAAAATAAATGTTTTATAGTTAAGAAATAGTAACCATGATACAATTTTGTATTCTCTACACTTTTCAGTAACTTGTATAATGTACCTCATTAGTGAGAATGACCAGTTGAAATGGGAAGACAGACTGTCTACACTTTTGACAGAATCTTTCTAACCCATCCCCACCCACCCGATCCCTGGTTGCCATTCTCCATTCGCCATTGGTATCCATTATGCAATGTCAAGAGAGGAAGAGGAAGCCCTCAAGTATGTCAAGGGGAACCTCTGTGGAGGATTTATAGGAAGACATGGACAAAAGTCACACAGGATAAGGAAGCATGGATGGGATGTGATTCTGTTTCTTTAGAGAGAGTAACCACATCAATGAGATGACATTTGGGAAGCCTTCATTGTGTGTCCAGCTGTGAAGTAGGAGAAATCTGTGTCCACAGCTTTGTTGGGAAGACAAGGCATAAAAGGGATACTGTGAAAACTCCAGCAGCCTAAAATATCTGCAGTTGTAAGTGGGCACAGCAACTGGGACTTTGCCCCCTAGTTTCCAAAAGACAGAAGATGCTGACAGTGTGTAGGGTTCTTTAGCAGTGCTCAAGCTTGGTACCTCGTTAGTGAGAATGACCAGTTGAAATGGGAAGATAGACGGTCTGTGCTTTTGATAGCTCTCTTTCTGACACCCTCCAGATCCCTGATGTGCTAATGTTCAGTCATATTTGAGGGTGTATTTCATGCCATTTGACCTGGGCAGCTTTTGTTTGACTCACTCTGGATACAGAAGTGACCAGGTACAGGTCTGCTTGTCTTCTTGTAGGGGCTGGGAATAGGTTCTTTTTCCCCACAGGAGAGAGATCGTATAGTGGGTGGTTGTCCTTCCTTCTTGAAGAGGATAAAAATGACATCACTATGTTAGAGTCAAGTGACATTGTATCCTACTGTGGTTGATCAGGCCAGTCTTATGTAAATCTGACTTCTTATTATTGCAACTGATAATAATATAGAACATCCAGGAAAACGACTTTCCTATATAGAATTCTGTTTGACTAAACAAAATGTCCTTCTTTGCCAACTTTAATACTGAGGACAGTAAATTGTAAAGAAATGATGTAACAGATATCTCCTTCATTGGTTCTTAACCCCTCCCCTGGGGGAGTGAACAGATGAACCTCATTCTTACCTGAACCAGACAAAGGAGAATCAAGCACAGTCACCCACGCACCCACAGTTTGGTGTAGAAATACATTAAACTCAGCAGAGAAACAAATGGGGAGAGGAAGGGGGACAGTGAAGAGGAAGGGATTAAAAGGAAAAAGAAGAAGGAAGGAGAAAAGAATTGGAATCTAAAGGGGAATGTCTGTCATTTGGAGAATGACTGAACAAATTGTTGTATGAGTGTAGTAGATGAATGTTGCATTGTAAGAAATGATGAAAGAGACAGTGTCAGAAAGTCCTGCATGGTACAGACAGATGCAGAGTGAAGTGAACAGGACCCGGAGAAAAATGTATATGACAGCAGCGTTGTAAAGAAAACATTCTGAAAGTCTTCAGAACTCTGATAAATAAAGCAGTCACTAATTCCCATTTCTAGAGGACATATGATGAAGCATGGTATTACCTCCTAACAAAGAGGCGATGAATAGAAGGTTCAGGAAAAAAAACGTTTTTTGACATGGCCACTGTGTGGAATTGTTTTGCTTAATTATGTTCATTTGTTACAAGGATTTTTTTTTCCTGCTTTTAATTGGAGGGGGGAGTGGATTAGAAGGAGAGAAGAGATAACTATTAATAACTTATCCCTCAGAAAAGAGAACCATTGAAACATTTTTTAAATGCACAGACAAGAGAAGAAAGTTCAGAAGGAATCACAGATAAACAAGATAACTTTGTCAGTAAAGTGTGGAATTTAGTATAAACTTTTCTAAAAAGCAAGCAATATAAAATGGAGAATCATGTTTTTATATATAGCCTTTTATATTCTGTCTACATGGACATTTTGATTGTTGAAAGTAATAAAAAGTGAAAAAAATATTTTAACAATCTAATAATTCCTTTCACATTCACCATGATACAAAGATAACTGTGGGTCTTTGAATACCATACTAGTGGAATGCGACATCTGCCAGCTTCTGCTCAGTGGGAAAGGTCTCAAATAGGGTTGGGTTTTCTACTCTACTAAAGTGATAGGTTCCACATCTGTTGTCCATGAACCAGCATTGCTAATCCATTAAATGATGGGATGTTTTTGACTACAGAACTCTTGAAAACCACCAGGTTAGGGGTGGCTAGATGGCGCAGTGAATAGAGCACTAGCCCTGGAGTCAGGAGGACCTGAGTTCAAATCTGACCTCAGACACTTAACACTCACCAGCCGTGTGACCTTGGGCAAGTCACTTAACCTCAACTGCCCAGCCTTCCCCCCTCCAAAAAGCAGTTAAAAAAAAAGCAGAAAAGAAAAGGAAACCACCACGTTTCAGGCTTTCAGTCAAGAGGACCTATACTGATAAAATCATGATTCTTTGAAAGTAATTTATAATTCATGTTGGCTGTATAGATAAGTAGGGTCTATGTATACTGTCAAACATGGTATCATGGAGGCCCAGAATTGTAGATGTATGTTTGAAGGTTAAGACTCATGCTCACGAAGCCAAATGTTGCACATGCTGGTCCTACCATTTGGCTGATGAGATTACCTGTAGATAAATTCTGTGTAGAAGATTCTAGTAATATTTGTAGCAGGGGTCAGCCTCTTTTAAAAACTGATACACTTCAGTTTCTTTTAGGTAAATGGTCAAAAGATATGAATGAACAGTTCTCAAAAGAATAATCGCAAGCTATTAGTAATCTTATAAAAGTGTGATCCAAATCACTAATAATAAGAGAAATACAAGTAATAATACAAATACCCAGCAAACTGGCAAAGATGACAGCATGTGGAAACAATCAATGATGGGGGTGGTGGTGGAAAGACAGACACACTGAAACTCTGTCGATGGATCTGGAAATCAGTCTGGAAAACAATTTGCAGTTTTGCTAAGAAAATAATTAAAATGTCCATATTCTTGGAGATTTCTCACATCTAGGTAATGCCTCAAAGATGTCAGTAATAAAAAGAAAGGCCCCACATGCACCGAAATATTTCTAGCAGCACTTTTGTAGTAGCATAGAATCGGAAATGAAGTAGACGTCCATCTATTAGGGAATGGGGAATGGCTAAATAGGTTTTGGTACATTAACAAAATATTCCTGTGCAGTAAGAAATGATGACTGTCGAGAAGCATGGGAACATACAAAATGAAGTAAGCAGAACCAAGAAAACAATATACTCGGTGATTACAGCAATGTCAATAAGAAAGAACCACAGTAAGGAAGCGATTGAAACTGAATGCTGGGAAGTGTTACTGAGTCAGCTTAGCCCCAAGAAGAGTTTTTTAGAAGGTGACTGTACCCCTTCTTTGCAGAGGTGTGGAATGTCAGACTGTTTTGATGCGTCAGTTAGTTTTGCTGAGCGAGGCCCCCCTCCCCCCTTCCCGACATCACCTGCCTCTTGGACACCTCAGACTATATGTCCTCGCCATGTCTCATTATTTTCCCCCGTATACCTTCTCCTGAACATCTCTTACATCCTCCTTTCCGGGCTTGAAATGTTGTCACCCTCCAGTTCTCCCTTGCATTCGTGCTACGGATCCACCTCATTACAAAGTCTTATCAGTTCTACCTTTATAGCATCTTTGGTATACGTCCCTTTCTCTCCTCTTGCACTGCCACAAGCCCCCATCACCTCCTGCAGATATAAATATAAATAATATATAAATAACCTTGCAGATAGCTGCTGGTTGGTCTGCCTGCCTCAAGTTTCTCCCTACTTCTGACTGTCTTCTACTCAGCTACCAAAGTGATCTTCCAAAAGTTCAGGCCTGAATATATTACCCCACCATTCAGTAACTCTAGTAGAGGTAGTCACCTCTCTGTTAACTCCAGAATCAGACAGAAAATCCTCTTTTGGCTTTTAAAGCCCTTCTACCTTTCCTGTTTTCTTCTCTTCATGACCCAGTAATGGTCATTTACTTGCTGTTCCTTGCACAAGGCACGTGCATGTCATTGGCTGTCGCCTGGCCCTCGATTGCTCTCCCTTTTCCCCTCTGCTTCCTTTAAGTCTCAGCTAAAATCCCACCATCTGAAAGAAGCCTTTCCAGGTCCCCTTGAAAGCTTTCCATTCTATCGTTTCTGCATTTTGTTTGTGCAGAGCTGTTTGCGTATCGTCTCTCCCATTAGACTTCAGAGCAGGGACTGTTTTTACCGTTCTTGAATTAGTGCCTAGCTACACATGGTAAGTGCATAATAAATGCTTGCTGAGACTGACTGATCTTGTGTTTATGGTGTGTGTGTGTGTGTGTGTGTGTGTGTGTGCGCGCGTGGGTGTGTGTATATGTGTATATATACATGTGCATGTGTGATATTTACATCAGTATAGAGAACTTCATTGTGTGTCTTGCTGTTATAAATTATGTGTGTGTATATAGACCTGTCTCTACTGACAGAATGTAAATGTCTCTGTATCCCCAGGGCCTAGCATACAGGGGGCACTTCAAAAATTATCTTTGATTGATTGAAAGAGAGAGGACTTTAAATCTTTTCAGGATTTTTGAGGCTCTCTCTTATTCAGAGGGCTGTTGATTTCTTATGGACAATTTTTTCTTGACCATTTTCAGTGCGTAATTACTTTACATTCCTGTTTTGTTTTGTTTTTTTATATAATAAATTTGGGCTCATTCCCTCTGGGAAGAGTTATCTCTTTGCCTGGCCTTTCCTCTCTGAGCTGTGCCATCTGTCATAGGGGTCATTGTAGAGAGGCTGATACGTTCCCTGCTGAGAGCAGGTGGTCAAAACTGATCAATGCTGACAGGGTCAGGTTAGGGCAACTTCCCAGAACACCCCGAAGTCGTGCTTCCAGGTGTGTAACTTTACAGGGCTGATAGGAGCTATTACTTTCAAGGGGCTTTCTCTACTTCAGAAGAAAAAGTGACCCTGAGTTTTTCATTGAATCTAGCTTTCTCATCACTTACTGGACTTCTTTGTGGGAATGCCTGTGTCCACTTCTGTTGTAGACAGACCCCAATATCTGAAGTAGCCATTTTCATAGGAAACCAAGAGTAACTACTGAAATGATAGGAATTACTTCAAGTAGATTTTGCCCACACCCTGAAGTGAACACCTCAGTGTCTCATCGAGCAGGGGTCTCACTGCTCTGGGTTCTGGGCTTGACTCGGAGGAAAGAGATTGTGTAGTGCTGAGTCATGTCCTTGATTTCATTCATCGATCATGTGCTTTTGCACAAGTTTTTTTTTTCTTTTTACAAGGTGGGAGAGAATGACTATTTTCAAATGTTTCTTCTGGAGGTAGCATGGTTGAGAAATGAGCTGAGAGACAGGATGCCGGTGTTCTGTTCTGGGACTGACTCTGCACCTTCAATGCATTCCATTTTTTTCCCCGAACCCTAAGATCAGTCCAGGCCGCTGGATGGTCCAGTGGATAGAGTGCCAGGCCTGCAGTGAGGAAGACTCATCCACTGAGTTAAAATTTGGCCTCTGACACTTACTAGCTGTGTGATTCTGGGCAAGTCACTTAACCCAGTTGGCCTCAGTTTCCTCATCTGTAAAATGAGCTGGAGAAGGAAATGGCATTTTAGTATCTTTTCCAAGAACACCCCAGGTGGGGTCACAAAGAGTCAGACATGACTGAAAAACTACTAAACAACAAGAAAAAGATCAATCAGAATGAGAAATGGAAGGAATTCAGTGTTTGTGAGGAAGACAGGCAAAAAAAGAACATATCATCATTAGAGGTTTTTGTAATTGGCCTGTAGGGTAGGTAGCCCTTTAAAAAAGAGGCTTGAGGTGGGTAGGTGATGCAGTGAATAGAGTACCGGCCCTGGAGTCAGGAGGACCGGAGTTCAAATCCAGCCTCAGACACTTAACACTAGCCTTGTGACCTTGGGCAAGTCACTTAATCCCAATTGTCCTGCCTTCCCCCCTCCAAAAAGCCAAAACAAAGAAAAGACTTAGGAATTGACTTTTCTCACTGCTTCTGGTTTAGTTGATTTTCAGGGGCCTTCGCTTGGGCCATCGAGAAGGGAGGATTCACCCCTGTTATCCATTGTGGTTGTAGCTCAGGTCTGGTCAGCTGCTTAACATACACAAATACAGTGCAACCAAAATACTCCTTGTGAGGAACTATGTGACGCACCATGGAGCATATAAAAGTGCAGGAAGCAGTTCCTTCTCTTTTTTTTTTTTT
>CM053597.1:216447087-216466500 GCA_028646575.1 Pseudocheirus occidentalis
AACTCTGCTTCCTGGAGGGGGAAAGCTCTGTCCTAAATCGCTGGGGCCCTCACAGCTGCCGGAGCTCTTAGTGGGGTGCTGCAGCCCCCCCAGCTTTGGCTCACTGAAAGTGCACCCCAGGACCATCACTCAAGACGACGATCCATATCCAGGCCACTCAACGCAAGAGTCCTTGGCCCTGATGGATCGCCTCAGCCCCCCTGCTCTCTGCAGGCCGAGTGCTCTGAAGCCGCCCTTAATACTATTATTTTAAAGACTGAGTGTCTGTTTCTTATCCACGTTGGAAGTGCAAGGATAGTCATGGGCTCAATCCCATTCTGATTAGTATGGAATCTTTGATCTGTTCATTTTCTGAGTGGGGCTGGTTCACCTCACCTTAGATAAATGGATTCCCCCACCTTTCCTGGTGATTCACAACTACTCTACTTAGTCCATGCACTCAGTCAACGTAGCCCAGTGCAGTTCAGAACTTCTGAACTTAAGAGCTCCTCCAGGTGCATCCTTCCAGTAGCTGAGTTTAAAGGCATTCATCGCTATATCTGGCCCATTCTTTTTGGGAACAACATATTGTTGGATTCTACTTTGTAAATTCATTCTGCTTCCCTCATCTATTTTATGGGTGAGTTCATCATCTTCATATTTGCTGTTAGAAATATTAATAACATTTTATTATCATAATCTTATACTTTTTTCTCCTTTCTTTCCCCATCCCTTTTTACAAAGAAGAAGGTGGTATAGAAAGAGATGGAATTTGATTAATACTAGTAACCTGTAATTGAAGTGGTCTTCTTATTGCTCCACCCCTCTCTTTACTGAGTCTCAACTTCCAGCTCTGTTTTTTTATACCTAATTTGCTTCTTTTTAATCTTACCCTCACTGATCAGCCTTTTGAAGCTGAAGTCTGTTTTGCTTGTGACTATTCCTTCTCTGACTCTCCTCTCCCACTTATACTCCTTCTTCTACTTTCCCAAGTCTCTATTGCATCCATTTTGATTTAATGTATTTATACAACAAACTCTGTGTGTGTGTGTGTGTGTGTGTGTGTGTGTTCAACCCTCTTTCAACACATTCATAAAAAAGAATGAGGTAAAGAGATTCTCATTTCTGTATAACTTCCTTCACGGCTTTACATTCTTATTGGAAATATGTGAAATAGTAAATTCTTCCTCCGTCCTCATTTCTCCTCTAGTGTATACCTTTTTTCTTCCCTTTTTTTTCCTCCTTTAAAACTACTCCTAGGGAATGTGTGTCTCTTATTTAGCTCTTTTTGTGACCTTTCCAAACATTAGAATTCCAAAGAGACATTTGTTTCTTCCACCCCATTAGAATGTAAGCACTTCATAGCCCTATTTCAATTGCTCAAATATATTTGCCTTTCTAGGTTTCTCTTGAATTCATAGGTTTTCATTTTAAAGTTTCTATTCAGTTCTTTTCATCTGAAATGCTTGAAAGGCTTTTGTTCTATTAAAGGTACGTTCCCTCCCCCCCCATGATTATGGGCACTTACACAGGGTTATTCTTGGTTCTAAGCATTTATTGTTTGTCTTTTGAAATATTGTATTCCAAGATTTTCTGTTCTGTAATGTAATTGTTACTGTCTTATGTGATCTGGACTGTAGTTCTTTGGTACTTGAAATCTTTCTGCTTGCAATATGTTTTCTTTGGAGGTTCCCCTAAGGCTCTGTTCTGGCCCTTCTTCTCTTCTCCCTCTGTAATCTTTCACTTAGTGATCTTAGCAGCTTCCATCTTTTCAGTTGTCATTTCTGAGCAGATGTCAGTAAGATCTATTTATCCAGCTCTAAAGTCTCTCCCAACTTTCAATCTTACATCTCCAGCTACCGATTAGATATCTAAACTGTGTGTTCCATAGACATCTTAAAATAGGCATGTCCTAAACTGAACACATGTTTTCCCCCCTTAAGCCCTCCATTCTTCCTATTTCCCTAATCCTATCACATGTGCTGCCATTCTTGTGATGTCTAGGTGACATCTAGGCTCCCAATCAAGGCATCATCCCCAATTTGTTACTCTCCTTTCCCCTATCCCCTGGTATCCAATCTGTTGCAAAGTTCTGTTGATTTGACCTTTGTAGCCTCTCTCACATATATTCCCCTCCCACCTCTGGTGCTGCCATCTCTCTGGTACATGTCCTCGTCACCTCACTCCTGTCCTATTACAGTAACCTCCCTCAAGTTTCTCCTCGGTCCAGTTCATCCTCTACTCAACTGTCAAATTGTTCTTCCTGAAGCTCAGGTTTGACCATATAACCTCTCTGTTCAATAAAATTTAGCTCCTTGTCACCTCCTGGATTGGATATGAAATCTTCTCTTTTGGATGACCCTTTCCTACCTTTCTAGTCTTCTTATGCCTTACTCTCCTCCATGTGCCCTGAAATGCAGTGACACTGTTCTATTTACTGTTCCTTTCACAAAGATTCCATCTCCCCACTATGGGCATTTTCAGGGCTAACCTCAAGTCCTAGAAATTTCTCCTTCTTCATCTCTACTTCCTAGCTTCCCGGGTTTTCTTCAGATCTTAGCTCTAAAGTCTTACTTTCTGTAATCCTTAGTCTTAGCGCCTTCCATTTGTTGATTATTTACAATTTATTCTGTCTATATAGTTTATACATTGTCGTTTTGCATGTTGAATCCTCTACTGGATTGTGAGCTCCTTGAGAGCAAGGACTGTTTTTTTTTCCCCTCCTATCTTTGCATCTCCAGTATTTAGCATAGTGCCTGGAACTATATATAGCTTTGATAGATGCTAGTTTACTGGCTATTTTCTTCCTATAAGGGTTTTATTTATCCTTTTGATCTGTGTTGAGATTTATTATTGTTCCTTGATCTCTGTAGGAGCCACAAGATTCTTTATTTCATCAGGCACTGTTATTTCATATTTCTTTATATTATAATATTTATTAATCCTTTTTCATTTTCTTATTGTGATTTTGCTCATTTTTCTTTATAATTTTTTTTTAGTATCCTCTCAGTTGGTTTATATTTTTGAGAACTGGGTTTTACTGAAGTTTTTTCTCTTGACATCTTTAGTGTTCAGGATTAGGGTTAGTAAGGCCAAAACAGCCTTGATTACTCATTCTTTGAACTTTCATCTATTTACCAGTTCCACAAAGGCACCAGGGACTGGGCTGCTTTAGCTATTACGTCTTGGGGGATATGGAATTTCCTAGCCTTGTAACCTCTAGGGTGTTCTACTGGACTCAGGGTGGTTTCCCTTATATCCAAGGGAGCCCACATTCACCTGGCTTCATCTCTCCTCTTTCTTCTCTCTATTCAGTGTCATGGAAGAGTCCTGGTTTTTCTCCTTCTTGCTATAATTGGATGTAAGTGAGGAAAGAGTAATTGATCAAGGTCAGTGGGATGATGGTAGTGGGATCTCTCCTCGAGAGTGGGCTAGGAATGGGCTTGCAACGTTGTGTCATTGGGGGCAAGACACTGAACTTGAAGTATTATAATTATCTGGTATTAATTCCTAGAATAACTGCCTTTCCTGGGGTCTCTTATTTTGAAGATATAGTTCAAATAACTTTATGTTTGATGTGTAATTCCTTTGTTTGGAGGTATAAAAGTTTAAAGCGTTTGCAGAGAGCAACTAATCTGCCTTCTTGACCCCTTGCTGGACACTAGAAGGAAAGATTAGCACTCTTTCCACTGTACCAGGATCACATCCATCAACTCTGACAAAGAAGACGGAGAAGGAAACAGTCAATGATTCAGGAGCTATGTGAAGACAGGTACTCCAGCACAGTGTTGATAGAATTGTAAAATAGTCCAGCAGTTCTCAAAACAGTTTGCAGTTCTGTGAGGAAAGTGACTAACCTATTCATATCCTTTATCTCAGAATTTCCACTACTGGTCCCATATACCAAGGATGTCAGGGACAGAAAGAAAGTTCCTATATATAAGAGAATATTAATAGCAACACTCTGTGGTAACAAAAAAATGGGAAAAAACCATTTAGTTGCCCATTGATTGGGGAATGTATGGACAAATTGTGGTAGATGAATGTAATGGAGTATTATTGCTTTGAAAGAAATGATAAGAAGGAATTTAGAGAAATGGGGAAGCTTGTATGAAAGGATGCAGAAAAAAAGCAGAATCAAAATATAAATTATAATACTGAAAAGGAGAGTGGCATCATAGAGTAGTGACTAGTGAGCTGTCCCCTAAATTAGGAGGACTTTGGTACAAGTTCTGCCTCTGACTGGTTAAGTTACTTGGCATCTAAGAGCTCTAGGCAGTTCTGTAAGTTGCAGAGAAGGTGTGGCCATGCATCGGTAGAGGGGTTTTTCTCACCAGGAATTCCATCTACCAATGAAATCTTGGACCCAGTCTCTGTCCCCTAATACTAAAAGGCAGCAGAAGTCTAAATTGTAATGAACAAGCTTGATCCTCAGAAATCAGATATTGAAATTTTCTTTCTCTTAGAAGAGAAGTGAAGTATGGATGTGGAATGTGGTATATTCAGAGTAGTGTGGGTAAATGATTTGTGTCAGATTAAAAGACAACACTAAAACTCAAATAAAAAGGATAATCATGATCCTCAATGAGGAGACTCTGTAATTGACCTAGCCTTGAAGTTGTCTGTATCATGTGCAAACAGAAGATTATAGGAAGACCTCACCATCTATAGATGATCCTTATTTAGACTTCTGTGTAAGACATTCTGTGACAGTGGTGGACACTTCTGCTGACCCCCATTTTATGTTTCACTTGTCATGAATAATCAGGGATGGTCATGGAACAAAGTTCTTTCTCATTGAACTTGTCTAGGAGACTTGTATTTATTATCTTAACTATGCAGGAAATACTGCTTTTTGGAGGAGAACCTTTAAAATAACTTTTGCTCTACTGAATCAAATATATATATATATATATATATTTTTTTTTTTGGCAATCAACACACACTGAACACAGTAGGAGCCAATATTTTCCACATATTGTGATTGTAAGGATGTGGTCTTTTGTAGAGATTCATTTGTAAAAGCTTGCATTGATTTTATTGCATTTTAAAAAAAATATGGTTTTAGGTTTTTCTTTCATTTATAAATTTCATTTTCATGGTATCTTTTGTTTTTATGTTGCCTCTGTATCTGTATATATCTTCCTTTCCTCTTCTGTTTAGTAAGGTAACCCTTGCAAAAGAGAAAAAAGAAAATGTATTCCAAACATTTTTTAAAAAAAGAAAGAGACAAGACATTTTAGCAAAACTAACCAACGCATTAACCCAGGCTGACTGTATCTGCATGGCTATTGTCTCCTGCCTCTGCAAAGAAGGGAACCACATGCATTTTCTCATGTCTAGAGTTGAAGATTGGTCATTATAATTACAATGATTATAATTCTGATCATTATAATTGCCCAGAATTCAGTATATATTTTTCTTCTTTCTTTTCCCCCGGGTACATAGACATATTGACCTACCTTTAAAGTAAAATAAAAATTACTGATGCATATTGTTCTTTTTAGTATGGTCACTTCCTAAGAAACCCCCTTACTCAAATAGATCTTTTAGCAGTTGAGCCATTAGAGCTGCCATGTCTGGAAATTTACATGCAGTATTCTTTAGCTGTAGTCTACCACCTAACCAATGTCCCTTGGAACAAAGATTTAGCTTTGCATTTAATCTGAATTCTGCTGCATTTTTGTCTTGTTTCCATTTTATTGTGGTCACTCTGTATGGGTGTTTTTGGTTATTTTTTTTCCTCTCAGATTCAGTTCATGCAAATCTTAGCATATTTCTCTGAATTCCTTATATTAATTATTAATTCACAGTACAATAATGCTTAATTAGTATTTAGAATCATCTTCATATGTCATCATTTGTTTCCTTCTCATAATTTGATTCATTATAGTCTCAGTGCACATATAGATCGCTCTCATAGAGGAGACATATCAGTTGGTAATTATTAATGTTTTCTTGATTCCCTTTTTGGGAGGAGCTGTGAGAAGATAGACGGCCCCCTTTCCTATTTCCTGTGGACTTCTGACTGACTGTGCACATCTGGTATGGTAGAAGGCATATACTGTAGTTTCTGATTAGATTTCTTGATCATTATTTGATTTGATGTGAATTTCAGTTTTTTGCCAGAATAACTATGTGGGAACTAGGCAGTCTATTTCTGTTCAGGCAACCGTCTTGGCTTGAATTCCCATTGGAGATTTCTGAGAAGAAAAGTAACATGATCAAAATGTTGACTTAGACATTTAAAAATATAGCAGCAATATGCAAAATGGACCAGAGTAGAAAGAAAGTAGAGTCAAGGAGATTTGTTAGGAGCCTGTTGCAGTAATCTGTGTATGAGTTTGTTTATAAAGGCATAGACTAGAATTAGGATGATGGCATTGGGAATAAAAAGAGGAAGGAATGAGTACAAGAGGTGTTTTCTTATATGTGTTTTCTGTGTAAAGATTTTTTCTTGTGCTTTTTGTATTTCATTAAAGAAAAAATCTAACCCTTTAGACTTTTGTTACCTATTTAAGTATATTTAAATAATACTTATTTTGTGACTTTTCCTCTTCCTTTTTCTTGGAATACTCAATTTGGTCAGGTTGTAATCAGCCACTCCATGATTTCTTTTCTCTTAGAAATTTTCAACTAATATACTACTTTTGGTGGGTACCAAATAAAGAAAAAAGTATTCAGTCCTTCATAGGCCTTGTCACGTTGTTCCTTTTCATTTTGTAGGGAGGGAATATTCCTTCCCACTTCAACTCATCTAGTTTTGGAGGGCCCAGAATAAATATAAAAAAGTGTTAAGAAATTTTTCTGTTATCCCACAACAACGTGTAAACAGGTTCTTATTCAAGAGGATTCTAGAGCCACTGGATAGAGGCAGCACACAGGAAATATCTTGTGATTGGCTAAGTCATTGCTATGTCTTGGCCTGGATATAAAAACAGAAAACCATGGAGCAGCAGAGGAGTCTGTGGCTTAGAAGTTGGGGAGACCCCATCTTCTTCTCTTCCTTCCTTTCTCTCCTCTCATGTTATTTGGAGAAAGGAAGCAGCTTCTAGGAATGTGATCACTTGTGATGGGGAAGAGTGCCTCCCATGAACTCAAAAGAAGAACTGACCTTGGGACCCAGCTAAGTGGCCTATTCTACAGAGATGCTACCCTGTAAGACAGAGTCTAATTTTGGTAGATGGGTCTAGTCCATGATAGATTTCAGGTGATCCATGAGCTTGGATGAGAAAAAAAAATTACATTTTTATTTTCACTAGCCTATAACTAAGACTAAGCATTTGCTTTAATTATTTAAAAACATTATTCTTAGAAGGGGTACATGAATTTCACAAGACTTAAAGAAATTCATGATACAAAAAGGTTGAACACTCTTCCCGAAGGCGAGCCCCATGAGTGCTATACCAACAGAGGAAAGACTTCTAGGCCTTGTAGGACTCGGGGTTGTGAGTTACCCATTGTCATATGTGTGTTTGATATGTTTGCTTCACTACTCCTGTACTCTTGGCTTGATCCCGCTCTTTCCACTGTGTTTATCTTTGGGACAGTATACTCCAGGATTTGGGGAGTGGGGGTAGTGATATTTTACCAACTATTCTGACTGTTCCATATTAGTAAATGCATTTGCTTAAAATTAATGAAATCTATTGGATAATTATTAATGAGAAACACACCAGTGGGAGTTTAGCAGCTACAGTAGTAGTCGTCGCCACCCACAGGGTTACCCCTAGAACCTAAGGCAGCAGCCACTTTGTGGAGGACCCAAGCAATGAATGCAGATTTGAGCTGGGGATGTGTATGAGAGAGGGGGAGTTATATTTTATCGGAGCTTAATATTTATTTGATTGTTCATCAGATATTAAGTCTACTTCTCAGGAGCCGCTGAGTATGTAGTTGGAGACTCAGAAGTTGTCATTTAGTTGTGTATGGCCCTTTGTGACCCCATTTGGGGATACTGGAGTGATTTGCCATTTCCTTCTCCAACTCATTTTACAGAGGAGGAAACTGAGGCAAACAGGGTTAAGTGACTTGTCCAGGGTCACAAAGCTAGTAAGTATCTGAGGCCAGATTTGAACTTGGGAAGATGAGTCTTCCTGACTCTAGACCCTGTACTCTATTGACTGTGCCACCTAACTGCCTAATAGGGGACAATAAGATTCTATTAGCTAAATCCAGTACACTGCAGTGAACACTGGCATTTAATAGACTGTGTGATTGTAAGGAGAAGAGACAGGATGTGAGAGTAATGAAGGCAATGTGTGGTACAGAGTGCTGGACTGATCATAGACTTATCTTCTCTAAGCTAAATATTTGCATTAAACAAAAGAGGTGTCCCCCATGCAAAATGACTACCAGAAGAATTAATGCCAGCAAATTAGAGCTCTTTTCTGAGCAGGAACAGTTTGTTGCTGACTTGGAAGGAAAGTTGAGCCAGTACACAGTGTTATAGTAGAGCATAAAAGGAGTGGGCAGCTTTCAAAGATTTGGTATATTTGCTCATCTGTATTTGCTCATCTGGGTCAGAACACTAGCAAACACCAAGATTGATTTGATGAAAATGATGGGGAAATTCAGAAGCTGCTAAATGAAAAACACATTGTATTAAGAATGTAAGGAAGGGGGGGATTTAATTTCCTTCTTTCTTTTCCACCCCTCAACTCAGTTGATGCTGTTTGATATAGGTTTTACTATATTAACATGCTGTTATCCTTTTTAAAAAGTATGAACATATCTCAGGGTCAACTTCACTGGACAAACAAAAAACTGTGCATCACCCTTGCTTTAAATAGCTAAGCTCTAGAGAATAATTCATTAGAAATTCTCATGAATGCAGACCAGAAACTGTCTCTGGAGGGTACCACTGCTGTGGAATGAGGGGATTTCTCTTTCCATTCTTGCTGAGCATGGCACCTGTCAGTAGAACTATACTTCTATAGGAGACAACCTATCTAACCGTTGGAGATTCAGTTTGAGAGAGTTGTTGGCACAGTTGAGGGAACAAAGATATACTCCAGACAAATGTACATATAGGGAAGCAGTCTCTTGATTGTAGAAGCAACTTCAAGAAACGTGACCAATGACAATGGAGAAGAGAGCCAACAATGGAATTGAAGGAGCTAACCATGGCATTCGAGTGTTGTTCAGGGAAGACTGCATGGTGAAAAAAGACTTCTGGAACTGGCAGTCCCAAAGAAGTGAGTAGCCTTGGCCACATGTTCCCCACATATGTACCTCACTACTGTTTCCTTCTGTGCCCTTTCTTCCTGTGGATGCTATGTATATTTTGTAAGTGAGTGTGACCCAGGTTTATGAAGGAGGTTGTAAACTATTGTCATTTTAGTAAATGTTGTTGCTAAGACCTAATTGTGTCTACCAGCTGATTGCTGATGGGAAGCACCCTGATGGGGGCTCATAACCCTTAGTTTTAGGAGTACCCTAGCTAGCAGACACCTTTAGGAGACCTAAGGGTGTGTACAAGTTGGAAAAGTTGCTTAGAGTGAGGCACATATTAGGGGTGAGCTTTATTTAGGATGGCACACATTTACTTCAGATTCAATATTAGGAAAAAATAACACACTCCTAGGTTATTCAGCATTTAACAAGAGGAAGTTCACTGAAGAAAGGATATTTAATAAGAATATTCCAACATTTATCTTGGTTAGAAGTAGACGTTCTCCTTCATCTCTGTGTGGAATTGCAGGCAAAGCAACTCACAAGATTCTTGACTATCCCCCAAGTTTGAAGAGCTTCTTGTGCCCTTAGGGGATTAGAAGGCCTCAGTCTTTATGGGCAGAGACCACCAGCAAGTCGCTTGAACCCTGGGCCAGTTAAGTTCTTGGCACCGTCGTGTCATCTGTCAGGGAAAAGCTAGTTTAAGCTGTGAGATAAATGAGGATGCCTGGCAGGTAGTGGTCCTGTTATTGGGAAACTGATAAATATGTAAGAGGAATGCAAAGGCCAGTGAGAACAGACGGGAGAGAGCTCACTTATTGGCACAGTGGGTGTTGGAAGGCAGACAACAAGCACTTGTTAAGCATGCTCCGTGTGCCGGCACTGCTGAGTGTTTGCCAGCAGCGTTTGGGAGGGAGGTGCTCTTATTATCTTCATTTGGCAGTTGAGGAAGCTAAGTAGACAGGTAAAGTGACTTGCCCAGAGTAACACACTTTTGAGTGTCTCAGTAAGGAGCAGCTAGCTGGGTGGTGCGTAGAGTGCCAGGCCTGGAGTGAGGAAGATTGATCTTTCTGACTTCAAATCTGACCTTAGATACATACTAGCTGTGTGACCCTGGGCAAGTCACTTAACCCTGTTTGCCTCAGTTTCCTCATTTGTAAAATGAACCGGAAAGGGAAATGGCAAACCACTCCAGTATCTTTGCCAAGAAAATGCCAAGTGGGGTCATGAAGCGTCAGACATGACTGAAATAACTGAACAAGTAAGTGTCTGAGGCTAGATTTGAACTCAGACCTGCCCGACTCCAGGCCCAGCATTGTATCCTCTGTGCTACCTAGCTGCCTCTGTCATTGTCTTGAAGAGACAATATTATATATGAGGAACTTTAATAATCAGAACTCCCAAGAGGAGAACTTTAATTTTTGAGTTCAGATATAATTCCTTTCTAATTCCTGTATTGTTAAGTACCTGTTCTGACTGGTCAGATGGTGTAGTGGATTAAAAAGGTGGCCTGCGAGTCAGGAAGACTTGGTAGGTTAGTGGGATCTCATGAGGGCATGTTTTTTCTTAAGGTTGGACTAGACCAGAGTGTGTGTATAAACTTTGCTGAAGGAACCATTACAGTGGAAGAGATTGAAGACTCAGGCAGGGGAGACAGGGATGCTGGAGAAGAGAGGACTGGATCCTGGGTGCATGAAGAAGGCTGATGCCCTCTGTGTGACCTCGCAGAGGCGTTGGGCCTGTACACAGCTAGTCTCGGAAGAATGCAGTAGCTGCAAAAGAGGGCTCTTAGGGAGCTGATGGAGCTGGGGTTTCTTTTCATCTGGGAGCTGAGGGCCGCAGAAAGCCTGATAGAGATGCTGGAGGTGGCAGCTGCCTTGAAAGATGAGGAGTATTTTGGTGGGCAGATCTGTGGCAAACATGCATTCTAAATTCAAAGCAGGCCCATTTTCCTGTCTTCTCTTCTGGACAGAGCTGAAGGTTCACACCAATGGCAATGATTTCTTTTCTCATTGAGTTCTGTTACTTCTAACAGTATCACTGTTAGGTGGTTCAGTGAATAAAGCACTGGCCTTGGAGTTAGGAGGACCTGAGTTCAAATCTAACCACAGACACTTTGCTGTGTGACCCTAGGCAAGTCACTTAACCTCATTGTAAAATGAACTAGAGAAGGAAATGGCAAACCACTCCAGTATCTTTACCAAGAAGACTCAAATGGGGTCATGAAATGAAATGACTAAACAACAACAATTAATACCAAACAAGACAAATATTTCCATATACAAGGAAAATAAAAAAGGAGAACCGCCTATGAGGCTGTGATGCTGCACTCTGCCTGGCTTGCTTCTTCTTCCACATATACAACAAATAAGTTATTTTCAAAGCTCCCTTGCTAGCTTGTTATCTTCTGCGCATTAAGAAAATGCTTACATAATTAAATGGACTTCTTCCTTTTCCTTTGATTGCACTGGTACAGAGACCTAGTAGGGAGAGCTTTGAGTCAAAGGATATGCACAGTTCTTCTGGGTCTTGTTTCAAATTGTTTTCCAGAATGACTGGGCCAGTTCACAGCTCTACCAGAAGTATATTAGTGTTCCTGTTTTCTCAAAGCCCTTCTGAGAATAGTCATTTCTCATTTTTGTCATCTTTGCTAGTCTGTTGGGTGTGAGGTGAAATAACTTTAGGATTTATTTAGAATTTAGGAGAGATTTATAATTTAGAATTTCCTTTAGAATTGTTTTGAATTGCATTTAAAATTATTAGTTACTTAGAGCTTTTAAAATAATTATTTATTTTCAGTGTGGTTGTTGAGAACTTAGATTTCTTCTTTTGAGAACTGCCTGTGCATATCCTTTGACTATTTATTGAATAATGGCTCTTACGTTTTTGAATCAGTTCTCTATATATCTTATATATCAGACCTTTATAAGAGAAATTTGCTACAATTCTTTTTTTCCCAGTTAACTGCTTCCATTCTAAATTTTAACTGCATTAATTTTGTTTGTGAAAAAACCTTTAAGATCAGCCAAACATAATAGAATCACATCCAGGCTTTCTAATTATATTCCTTCTAAGACCCATGCATGATGATAGCTCCATAAAAGAATGTAAACAATTTAATTTGTTTATACTCTTATGATTTCTTACTCATGTTTACCTTTTACGTTTTCCTTTGATCCTGAGTTTAAATGGCAAATTTTCTCCTATGCTCTGGAATACTTGAAAAGTCCTGTATTTCATTAAAGACCTATTTCTTCTTCCCTTCCCCCCCAATAGAATTATACTCAGTTTTGCTAGGTAGGTTATTCTTGGTTGTAATACTAAATCCTTTGCCTTCTGGAATATCATATTCCAAGTTCTCTGTTTCTTTATAATGGTGGCTGCTAAATCTTTTGTGATCCTGACTGGCTCTATAGTATTTGAGTTCTTTCTTTCTGGCAGCTTGCAGTATTTATTTCTTGACTCTGGATTTGGACTATAATATTCCTGGGAATTTTCATTTTGGAGCTTCTTTTAGGAAGTGACTGATGAATTCTTTCACTTTCTACTTTGTTCTGCGGTTCTAAGATATCTGGATAGTTCTTTATAATTTCTTAAAATATGATGTCTGGATTCTTTTGTATATGGTTCCGTGATTATTAAATTATCTCTCCTTGATCTGTTTTCCAGGTCATTTGTTTTTCCTGTGAAAACATTTACATTTTCTTCTGTTTTTAAAAGTTTTTTTGACTTTATCTTATCATTTCTTTTTAAAATTAATTGATTATTTACTTTTAGTATACAAGATTCAGTTCCACAGTCCTTTGAGTTTCAAATTTTTCTCTTTCCCCCCTCCCCACATGGTGGCATGCAATCAAGTATAGGAACTGCAAATACTTTCACATTGGACATTAGTCTGGTTGTATAGAAGGGTTGTAACCAATGGAGTGAACAGTGGGAAAAAAGAAAGAAAACCAAACATGAAAAAGAATCATAGCATGTAGATTGCTTCAGCCTCCATTTAAACTCTGTTCTTTCTAGAACTTTCTCTGAATGTAGATATCTCCTTCCATCCTGAGTCTTGTAGAGTTGTCTTGTAACTGTGTGTTGCTGAAAAGAGTCCAGTTTATCAAAGCTGATGTGTCTGTGATTGTGTATAAATTTTTCCTGGTTCTTCTCTTCTCACTTAACATCAGTTTGTATAAGCCTCTCCAGGTGAGTATAAAGACCGTCTCCTCCCCATTTCTTATAGCACAATAGTATTCCATTACATTCATATACCACAATTTGTTCAGCCATTCCCCAACTGATGGGTATCCCCTTAATTTCCAGTTTTTTGCCACCGCAAAGAGAGCTTCAATAAATATTTTTGTACATGTGGGTCTTCCTCCCACTTCTATGATCTCTTTTGGGATACAACCCCAGAAGTGGTATTACTGGGTCAAAGGGTATGCACTTATTTATAGCCCTTTGGGCATAGTTCCAGATTGATTTTCAGAATGGTTGTATCAGTTCACAGCTCTACCAACAATGCATTAGAATTCCAGTTTTTTTCCACATCCTGTCCAGCATTTGTCATTTTCCTGTTTTGTCATCTTAGACAGTCTGATTGGTGAGACGTGGTACCTCAAAGTTGTTTTGATTTGCATTTCTTGAATTAATAGTGATTTAGAGCATTTTTTTCATGTGCTTATGGATATCTTTAATTTCTACCTCTGAAAATTGCCTGTTCATATCCTTTGACCATTTGTCAATTGGGGAATGACTTGTATTCTTATAGATTTTACTTAATTCCCTGTATATTTTAGAAATGAGGCCTTTATCAGAGACATTGGTTGTAAAAATTCTTTCCCCATTTTCCACTTCCCTTTTAATCTTGGTTACGTTGGCTTTGTTTGTTATCTTATCATTTCTTGATGTTTCATGGAGTCATTAGCCTCTATTTATCCCAACTCTAATTTCCAAGGAATTATTTTCTTCAGGGAGTGCCTCTTTTTTTTTTTTAAACTAAGCTATTAACTTTCTTTTTGTAACTTTTTTTCAAAGCTCTCATTTCTTTTCCCATTATTTCCTTTTGCCCCCTAATTTTGGTTTTAAAAGTCTTTTCTTGGGTTCTTTAAAAGCTTGTTATCTTTTTCTAGGAATTCTTATTGGGTTTGTGTCCAATCTGCATTTTTTTCTTTGAAGTTTTGCTTGTAGGTGTTTTCAAGTCATTTCTTCTGTATTTGAGCCTTGAGCTTCCCTATCACCAAAGTAGCCCTTTGTGATTGAGGTTTTTGTTTATTTGTTCATTCTTTGAGCCCACTTCTTGACTTTGAATTTATGTTAGTGCTAGGTCCTGCAAGCTTTGGGTTGGGGAGACAATTGAGAGTAATGTCTAGTTTCAACTTCTGTCCTCTTACATCTTTCTGCTGCTTTCACAGCTTCTGTGGGCCTGCAAGCTTTCAGTGCCTCCACAGTGTTGTGAGCCAGGGGAGGTCTGTTCATTGCCCTCTTGGTCTGAGCTCTGCAAGTTCTGTTTGCTTATGTGTGGCAGAGTTTCAGTTTACTGCTGCTGGACTCAGTTACTTACTGTTAACCTGCTTGGAGGTTCTATTGTATTGGTTCAGAACAACTCAAACAGTTGCTCCTCTTTGGTTTGGGTCTCCTGGTCCTGGTTATTCCACTGCAGGCATATATTTGGGGTTAAAGGTTAGAACCAAGCCACTTCTTTCCTCCTGGGTTCAGAGCTACATGGCTAAATTTCTGGAAGTTGTTACATGCTCATTATTCAGGTAGGCTCTATACTCATTTTCAACTACTCCTCTCTGTCCTGATTCTTTGAACAGAAACTGGGTAATGTGTAAGAAAGCTACCAGGCATTGCTGCATCCAGTACTACTTCAGGTATCTCCTGAGATCTCCTTCTAACCCAGCAGTTTCTGCTCCGATGCTGTGTCTTAATCTCTTTTCCATTTCTGGATACTAAAATGTGCCCTGCCTTTTGCCCTAGTGTCTCTGCCTCCCTGAGCTGCCCTGGACTGTAAAAATGACTTACTGTGACTTTTTTGATTAGAATTTGGTCTGGCTTTCTAGGTTGCTGTGGAGAAGGTACACTGAGTGAGCTAGGCAAAAATGCTTCCCTTTCTTTCAGCCTTCTTGACTTTGTTTGCAAAGCTTTTAAATTTTATGTTACCAAAGTTATCTATTTTATCTCCAGAGACCATCTATCAGGAACTGTCCAAAGTTGTGATAGTTAACCTTCCTTGCTTCTCTAATTTTGATGTAACCTTTTATATCTAAGTTATGAATCCATTTGGAACTTATATTGGCATTTGGTGTGAGGTACTGACTTGAATCCAATTTCTATCAGTTTGCTTTCTAATTTTCCTAGCAGTTTTTGTCAAATAGTGAATCCTTTCTTATTTAAAAAAACAAAAACTTATACTATTGTGTTCAGTTGCTTCTGGATTTTGTGTATATATTCTGTCCTGCTGATGTGGTTGTTTTTTTTTTTTTAATTTTTCACTAATACAAGTCACTGGTCTTGGAGTCAGAACAACCTGAGTTCAAATCTTGCCTCAGACACTTAGTAGCTGTGACCCTGGACAGGGCATTTAGTTTCTCACAGCCCCAGTTTCATCATTGGTAAAAGGAGGGGTTTAGATTTTGTGACCTCAGAAGTTGTTTCCAATATTTACTTTTCAGATCCTATTAGGTATGGTACTGGTAGGCCTTCTTTTCACCCCTTTTAAAGTTTTCATTATTTCCTTTGAGATTCTTGACCTTTTCTTTCTGCAGATGATTTTTTTTCTGATTCCATGAAGTAATCTTTAGGTAGTTTGGCATACGGCATGAAATCGGTAAATTAATTTTGGTAGCAATGATATTTTTTATTATATTAGCATGATTCAACCATAAGTACTTAATTTTTCTCTATTTAAGACTTCCTTTATTTCATAAGAAGTATTTTATAGTTATATTCCTATAATATATAGGTTTGTTTTGTAAGTGGGCCCCAAATATTTTATATAATTTTCAGTTATTTTGTATGTCATTTCCTTGTATGTAATCTCTTCTGGTTGAGTTTTCTTTCTACTATACATGAGAGTGTTAATTACTTGGGGCAAAATAAGACGATTAAATTTATTGACCTATACAATAAACCTTAAAGCGCTTTACATCATAAAATTTTTTTAATCTTCAGTATGTCTTCATTTTTTAAATACAGTTTGGCTTTGAGTTCACAATATTTTGCCATGTGTTCTTTAATATTTCAGCATGAAAATGAAACTGTATTCACTTTGGATACTTTTGATGAAATCTATTTTCCCCAAGTCTAACCTTGATTTTTGCCTATAGATTTTTTTAATGAAATTTAGATTAGGTGGGTTCCCAGACCAATGAAGTATATTCATTTGCATTTTTTGGATTAAATTGCTTCCTCTTTTGCAGCATGTTGTGTGGTCATGTGACAATATTCCATTTCTATATGGAATTTCCATAATTCTGAAACAATTCTGCTTTTTAGAATATCAGTGTGTTTATCAAAGTTCATTCCCTCAATGGGGACAAGACTTTTCAATCCATTGGAATTAAATGTCCCCAAAACTATGCCTCCCTGTAGTGAGGCATAGGTCTCTACTTGTTCATGGTCTCTACTTGTTTTCTGAGGATTAATTAGCTTGTTTCACAACAAGAGTTTGTCATTTCTTCCTATTGTTTTTCATTTTTAATAACATTCTCCTTTGCACTTTGCTAGGATTGATCCTGTTTCATTGTGGTTTCAAATGGTCCTTGAAACACTTAACTGCTTCACATTCACAGCTGCTACATTATCTCTTACAGTTGCTGAAGTTTGCTCTTGAAGAGCTTCAGCTTTTTCATGTTTCCTTGAAATACTTTATTCTTAAAAACCAGCAAATTAAAAACACCACAAAAGAGAATAATGAGTATGTATGTCATGAAATCCAGAAGTCCCTTGACAGACAAATAATCAAATTATGGGGAAACCAGCTCAATCCAGGTTCATCTGCTCAAATCAGATATTCTGGTTCAGCCTGGAGTCAGTAAAAGAACACACACAGCTGTTACTGTCACAAAATGAAACATATCAAAATTAGTGCTTGTTCCATGTAATTCACATACCACTATATGGAAAGACTAATGATTTTTGTGACTTTGTTTCATATCTTGCTACTTTACTAAAGTTATTAAATTGGTTCAACTGGTTTTTTTTATAGTTTTCTGGATAAACTATCATATATGCAAAAATGATAATATTGTTTATTTTTTGCCTATCATCAATTTATTTTTCTTATTGGTATATTAAGCATTTCTAGAGCTATGTCAAATAATAATGGTGTTATCCTTGATGTGAATGGAAAAGACATTAATATTTTTCCATATCAGATTTATCTGTTCTTGGTTTTAGGTAGATAGTATTTATATACTAAGAAGAGGTCTAGTTCTTCATATGCTCTTTTTCTTTCTTCTTCCTTTTTTTTTTTTTTTTTTTTTTTTTGCCTTTTTAGAGCGGAGAGGCAGGGTAATTGGCTTTAAGTGATTTGCCCAAGGTCACACAGCTAGTAAGTGTTAAGTGTCTTAGGCCGGATTTGAAGTCAGGTCCTCCTGACTCCAGGGTGAGTACTCTGTTCACTGTGCCACCTAGATGCCCCCCTTTTTATTCTCTTTAATATTATTAACATAAAAGGGGCATTTTATCAAAAGCCTTTTCTGCATCTACTATTTTGGTGTACTAATATTATTTTTAAAATTATTTTTGCTATTATTTTTATCTATTATATTTAGTTTTCCTAACATTGGACTGGTTGCTTTTCTGAAATAAATCGAATGTAGTTAAATATATTATGGTAATATCTATGCTAATTGTTTTTATCAATATTCATTATAGATACTTGTCTGTGATTTTATTTATTTGCTTTGCTTTTTTTAGATATCAGTACCATATTTGTCTCATAAGAAGAGTTTGGTAGAACCCCTTTCTTTACCTATTTTTTGCAAATGATTTTATGTAATACTAGAATTAGTTTTCCCCTTAATGTTTAATAGGTAAATCCATCTAGTTCTGCTTTACTTCCCCCCTCTTTGTGGATTGTCCAGTTTCTCTTTTTGAGACTGAGTTATTTAAATTCTTTACTTCTTCTTTGTTGGTCTGAGTATTTTATATTTTTTGTAAACAGCCATTTCATTTAGTGTTTCAGTTTTGTTACATATTTAGGCTAAGTCATTATTATTTTTTTTTTTGTTGTGAATTCTCCTGTTTCATTTTTTAAGCTTTTTTGGGGTCATTGTCTAATGGTTTGCATAGTTTATTAATAAAAAAAATAGTTGGTTTTATTTATCATATTTATTTTCAGTTTTTTCTATCTGATTTTTTTCTCAGTTTTATATATATTTTTTATTTCAAATTGGGTTGGTTTCTTGATTTTCAATCTTTTTTAGTTGCATACCCACTTTATTGATTTGTGCTTTAATTTGCTGAAGAAAGTGTTGAGAGAGATATAAATTTTTCCTTAGACTTATTGGGCTAATACCAAAAATTTTGGTAAGTTGTCTCATTGTAGTTTTCCTTTGTGAAATTATTTTCTTTGGTTTGTTCTTTGACAAACCAGTTCTTTAGTATTATTTAGTAATTTTTAAAACTTTGAAACAATTTTCACAGTCCCATTATTGATTATAATTTTTATTGTTCTTTGGTTAGTAATGAATTTGTTTAATATTTTGATTTTCTGCATTTGTTTATGAGGTTTTTTTCTTTGTACATTGTCAGTTTTTTTATAGCTACTATGTATTTAACTAATATGTTTAATTCTTTCAATTCCCATTTAGTAACCAGAAATATATATATCTAACTTTTATAAAGTTCTTTTTAGAGCCTTGACTTTTTTCTCACTTATCTTTTTATTAGATTTATCTAGGAATGAAAGAAACACATTGGAATCCCCAAGTCTTACAGTTTTGCCTTAAAATCTTCCCTATAATTCATTTCTTTGACTTTTAGTGCATATACATTAAGTATTGATATTCTTTTTGTGCTTTTAAGAACAACATAATTTTCCTGTTTATTCTTTTAGCCATATTTTTCTGTTGCTTTGTCTAAGATCATAACAGTAAGATCATAATAACTATTCTTTTTTTTCTTTTTTTTTATTTTAATTTATTTTCTTGGTTACATCATTCATTTCCACAAGGTTTTGAGTTACAAATTTTCTTCCCTTTTTGCCCCTACCCCCCAGCCCAGAACATTGATCCCACTGTAAGACCCCTCCCACAATCTGTT
>CM053597.1:216467000-216482542 GCA_028646575.1 Pseudocheirus occidentalis
AGGAACTGCAAGAATCTAGTATTTAAAGCTATACAATCAAATGCAACTGGGAAATAATACATACAGGGACGGGGGCAGGGAGCTCCTCCCTGCCCTGCTAGAAAGCTAGAGGGGTGTTGGAGGAGGGCATAAAAGGGAACAGATTGCGGGAGGGGTCTTACAGTGGGATCAATGTTCTGGGATGGGGAGTGGGGGTAAAAAGGGGAGAAAATTTGTAACTCAAAACCTTGTGGAAATGAATGATGTAACCAAGAAAATAAATTTAAATTTAAAAAAATAATAATAAATTAATTTACAAAAAAAGAAATATGCCCAAAATAAAGATTTACATAGTTAAAAATAAGCAACTAGAGCAGAGTTTATTATGCATACGTAGACTTTAAAAAAACAGGGATAATAATAATAATAATAATATCCATACAAGACAACAGTAAAAATGACCACAATTTTAAAAGATAAGGAAGATTACAATATGCTTAAAAGCACCATGTACAATTAAATAATATCAGTATTTAATATACATGTATCTAAACATGTATATACTTACATAAGTATCTAAGCAATAGCATTTAAGTACTTGAAAGGAAAATTATTTTAATTACAAGAAGAAAAAGTCAACAAAACAATAACAGATGGAACTCTAATGTGCCTTCTTTCAAAACTATACAAACCTCATTTTTTTTAAAAGATAAATCAAAAAGAAGTTAATGGCCTAAACAGAAGTTTAGAAAAGTAAGAAATTACAGATTTCTGTTAACTGTTAAATGGAAACAGAAAAGAATATACATGTGCCTCAGCTACACATGGAATCTTTACAAAAACCTAACCTGTGTTAGGACATAAAATTCTCAAAAACAAATACTAAACATATACATTAATGACCAAGAAATACAAAACAAAATAGTCAATAAAAAGCCTGTGAAGAAAGGATTCAAAATTAAATAGAGAATAAATCACTTAATGTAAAGTACCAGTGGGTCAAAGAACAAATATAGCAACAAATGAAACACATATAGGAATAATAAAGAAAATAAAAGCAATGAGACAACATATCTACATTTTTTAGATACAGCAGTCAGGGGAAAATGAATATTTCAAACATTTTCATCAGCAAAAGATATTTCTTTTGCTGTACAGACCAATGAATTAAGCATGCAACTAGAAAAAGAAAAAAAAGCAAATTTTAAAATAAACTAAAAACAAAAAAGAAATTCTGAAAACCAAATAAAAAACAAAAATTAAAAATAAAAAGCCCACCAACTGATAAATAAAACTAGAAGTTAGGCTTTGTTTTTTCAGAAAAACAAGTATATTGGTCATTTTATTTTTTTTTAACGACAGAAAAAAAATCTAATTTCCACCACTAAAATTGAAATAGGAGAATCTGCAACTAATTAAGAGGAAATAAAGTAACTTATTAGAAAGTATATTGCCCAATTATGTGCAAGAAAACTATTAACTCTAAGTGAAGTAGATAGATATTTACAAAGAACAAACACCAAAAATAAAACACCTCAGGTTAAAACACATTAATAGAGAATTTAAATAATCCAGTCTGGAGTAGGAGAGAAAGGAATGAAAGGATCCCTCCAAAATCCTTCCAGGAGACAAATATAAACCCAAAGCCTAAACAATGGAAAGGCTAGAGAAAAACTACAGAAAGAAAACTATAGGTCATTATCTCTAATGATTATTAACTTTTAAATGTTGACCCATGATAGATATTTACCAGAAATACAGTGCTGGTTCAATAGTAGGAAAACTATTAACATAATAACCAATTTATGAATAATAAAGTAATAAAACCACATGAAAATATAAATAAATGAATAAAAAGATTTTTGACAAAATACTTTTATGTTTTTAAAAAAAATGCATAAGAATAAGTAGACTTCAATACGAAAAAGAGTATCTTTCCAAAAATGAGCAAGGTAAAGGAATAATATTGGTTCTCTGTTGTCATTATTATTTGGCATATCTTTAGAAATGTAGTCATTTTTTAAAAATTAAAGGAGGCAAAGAGAAAATTAAATTATTTTTTTAGTTTAGCATGGATTTACTTTTTTTTAAAGAGCCCTAGAGATTCACTAAAAAAATAAATTGAAACAAAATTAATAACTTCAATAAAATAGCATAAAAATAATTTAAATCCTCCAAAACACCAAGCTTTGTATAATTACTAATGAAATCCTGCAGGAAGCCCAAAGAAATTCCATTAAAAATAACTAAAAAATTTCTAAGCTATTTGAGATTCTATCTACTTTCACCCATAGGAATTATATTCATGCAACTCAAAACATTCTTTACTGAAATAAAGCCAGACCTAAAAATGAAGAGATACAAATTGTTCATGATTGGGTCTTACTAACATAATAAAAATGACAATACTACATAAATTAATTTATTTATTCAATGCCATGCCAATAAAACTAATGATGAATTATTTTATGAAACTAGAAAAAGAATAACAAAATTCATCTGGAAAAACAAAAGGACAAGCCTCTCAAGGGAAATAATGAAAAAAGTGGGAAAGGGGACCTAGCAGTAACAGATCTCAAACTTCACTACAACATAGTAATTATCAAAGCATTTTGTGGAAAAGTTTAGGTACCCAAAAATCAGAAGCAATAAAATATTGTAACATAATGTTCAGTATCTGAAAGATTCCAACTACTGGATATTAATTATTCAACCAAAAATGCTGTGAAAACTGAAGAAAAGTTTGGCAGAAATTAGAGACCTAAGTTTCAAATGGATACAAAACCTACATATAAAAGGTCATATCATAAACAAATTAGAGCATCAGTACAACAAATACCTCTCATAAATATGATTAGAGGAAGAACTCTTTACCTAACAACAGATGCCCAGGAGTACAGTTTAGCCAGTAATAAATTATATTTTAAGAAAAGTAATTTTGAAAAAATTAGGAACTCTGATCCAAGCAATGACCAGTCACAACTAGAGAGTCTTAATAATTAAGCAAGCTACCTACCTTCTAAAAAAGATGTGATGGATTTTCAAGGTAAAGAATGAGATCATTTCAGACAAAGGAAAGTAGCATTTTTTTTTTGCTTGACCATGATTATTTGTTACAAGGGTTTTGTTTTTCCTTTTTTCAATGGAAAGGAGGAAAGAAAGGAAATGAAGGGTAGTGATATTGCTTCATCACCTTCCTCTCCCTCCCATATAAAGTGAAGAAGGTCATTTAAGAATTTAAAAGAAAATACACTGACGAGAACACAAGGAAATTCGGAGGGGGGAGGAAAGGTGTGGGAAATGGACAAGTAGGGCACTTCTGAAAGTAGCATATGTTATTTTAAATATTATTCACATAAATAGTATGTGGTTTCATATATTCCATATTTTGGTGGTTTCATGTATTCAGTTTTTTCTATTATCCTTTCTGTATGAAAATTCTTTGGGTAGGAGTGGAGGATGTTTAAATGCAAAATAAAAATTAAAAATTAGGCAAATGAAGTCCTAATTCTTTCTCATTAGAATGTGAGCTCCCAAGAAGCAGACTGACATTTATGTTTGTGTTCCTAGCATTCAGCACAGTGCTTTGCACATAATACTGCTTTAAAAATACTTCATTTATTCAATTCAATTAGATAAGAGCCAGTGAAGTAGGAAAATTATATATATATATATATATATATATATATATGTATATAAGCAGTAAATTTCTCTGATAAAAGTCTAATATCCAATATAGGAAGTTGATACGAATATGTAAGCACAAATTATTCCTCAATAGACAAGATGTCAAAATACATAAATAGGCAGGGGGTTTTTCCCCCCAAGTTTTGTTGATGCATTGTTTTTTTTACATTACACTACAAACATTTACATATTACTTCCATTTCATGAAAAGGTTCTTATAACAAGGTAAAACAATTAAGCAAAACATAATATGGTGAGTTCATCTGAAAGTTCATGCACCATTTCACATCTATAGCCATATTCATTCTCAGTTTTAAAAAACAACATTATTTTCTCTCCTTCCCACACCCACTTCACTGAACAGAAAAGAAAAACAAATTTCTTGTAACAAATATGTGGAGTCAAGCAAAATAAATTCTTTCAATGGTTGTCTACAAATAAGTATATACATATGCGTATCTATACATATGTGTACATGTACGTGCATGTGTGCCTCATTCTATATCCCAACTCTGTCATGTCTCTGTAATGTTTTATCATCTGAACTCTGAATTAGGGAATAATCCCAGCTTTCAAAGTTATTTTCACAATGCTGTTGTTATTGTGTAAGCTTTTCTCTTGCTTCTGTTCATTTCATTCTTTATCAGTTTATAAAGGCCCTCAAAACTGTTCATTTTTACAACACTGATGCTCTAGTATAAATTATTCTTCTATTTCTTCTCCTTTCACCATATATAGCTTCAGTCCATGTCTTTCTGAAACCATCTATTTCCTCAGTTTTTCTGCCACCCCGTTCATATACCACAACGTATTTATCCATTTCTCAACTATTGGACATCTTCTCATTCTTCTGCTATAACAACCAAACTAACAAAGGATCACTTTATGGAACTAGATGTGAAATTTAATAGGTAAGAGGTGGGGAAAAGGCCAAGAATAGGCAGTTCTTAAAAGAAAAAAAGGGTGCCCTTAGGTGGCACAGTGAATAAAGCACCAGCCCTGGGGGTCAGGAGGACCAGAGTTCAAATGTGGCCTTAGACACTTAACACTTACTAGCCCTGTGACCTTGGGCAAGTCACTTAACCCCAATTGCCCTGCTCTTCCCCCTCAAAAAAAAAAGGCAAAAAGAAGAGAAAAATCTATGAACAACCATATTTTTTTTAAAGTTCCAAATCACCAATAATAATTGGAATGCAAAGTAAAATAACTGAGGTTATACTCATGCCCATGAGATTGACAAAAGTGAAAAAAAGGAAAAAATGGCAACTGTTGGGAATATGGGAGGGCAGGGACACTAATACATTGCTGGTGGAGTTGGAATAGTCTTACCATTCTGGAAATCAATATGGAACTAAAATTTAAATATTTTTCACATACTATTTTTTATACACTAACTTTTCACCTAGTATTATCACTACTAGGCAAAAATGCCCCCCACAAAATAAAATAAAGCAAAACAAAAAAATCAAATTGTATACAATGTTTTATAGTAGCACTTTTTTATTTTAACAAAGAACTAGAAATAAAGTAGGTTATCAATCAACTGGGGAATAGTTAAACAAATTAAAACATATAAATGCTGAGGAATACTATTGTGCCAAACAAAATGATAAAAGGGATATAGGCATTTAGACAAACCTAAAAAGATATATATGAACTGCTGCAGAATGAAGTAAGCAAAACCTGGAAGACAATTGATTTAACTATAGCAATGCAAAGGAAAATCACTGTCAAAGTCTTAAGAACTAGGATCAACACAACACCCAATCACAGCTCTAGAAGACTGATGATGACTTATGGTCCCCCCACCCTCAGAAGAGAGGTGATAGACTTAGTGCAGAGTAAAACACAGGAACACATCCTGTGACAACCAATGTGTGAATCTGCTTATTTGTCCCAGGGGAAGGCTTTTGAGGAGTGGGGCATGGGAAGGGATAGTAATAGTAGTATTTAAAAGGGGGAAGAAAAGAGCTGAATGATTCAGAAACAGAAGAAACCAAAAGGAAGTTCAGAAGAGAAATCAAACTAGCAAGGCAAAGTTGCAACTAGCATGTTAAATCTGAAATACAACCCCCCAAATCAAGTTATATATAGTGGAGATGTATAGTAATGTGGTCCTCTTTTTCTCTTCTTTGTACAGAGAAATATTTGTGTGTGTTATTTGTCAAACTCATAATAAAAAGGTTTTTTTTAAAAAGTAATGACCATGGCTCATAGAGGAAAATGATGAAACACACTTTTCTCCTCTTCGTAGAGAAGTGGGAACTGTCGATGCCAAATGTTTCATGGACTGTCAGATGCAATTGCTGTGCCCTTCAGTTACTGTGTCCTTTGGTTCTGATTAACTTTCTTTGAGAAAAGTAAAGAAGTGGGGAGGACAGAAAGGTAGCATATCTAGAAATGTTTGTGATATAAAAACAAAAGGCATCAATAAAATCCTTTTAATTTAAAAAAACTGAGAGACTAACAGATTTGGAAATTTAATAATAATAAATAATAATAATAAAGTGCAGATAAAATTTAATAAGAAAAACCAAAAGGCATAAGAATTAAAGAATAAGCCAAAGACAGTGACCTTGAAGACAGGATGCAAGGATATAACATAAGGATCAAGGTTTCCCAAAAGAACATATGACATATAAGAAAACCAGACTATTTATAATGCAATAAATTATCCAGAATTTCTGAACACAGGCAACAAAACATTGCTTGAAAGAATCCATAGATTACTACCAAGGGGAAAAAACCCTGCACTTCAAACTCCAAGACACATAGTGGTTAAATTTAATCATTTTAATGACAAATGACAAATTTTGTAGGAGGTCAGAAGAAAGACCTTCAAATATCATGGGAAATTTGAATAACACAGTATTATAATGCAAGAAATTATGAGAAATTTTAGAAGGGGATGGAATAATATATTCCAAAAAGCAACAGAACCCAATGACACATCCTGAGAACCTGGGCCTAGTCATCAACCAAAAGAACAGACATCAACAACAACAAAAAGGACGTCTTTAAGCCATGAGGGGAGTGAGGGAGATGTATAAAGGGAAGGTCTGTATAATGAGAAAGGGCTGGATGCAGGCTCAGAAGATCTTGGTTTGAACCTCAGTTCTGCAGGGAACTGAACCTGTGTGGTCTCACTCTCCCTTGTAAAGTGCCCAGGTGAGAACAGATCACAGGATCACAACTAAAGAGAAGGGACTTCAGAGGCCTTCTTGTCTAGGCCCCTCATTTCATAGAAGAACAGGGCCAGGGGAATCACAGCAAGGTTAAGGGTCTTGCCCACATTCACATAGGGAATGCCAGAGGTAAGATTTGAACCCGGGCTCTGTGACTCCTGAGTCACTATATCACTTTACTTCCTATGACCTCTAAGATGTTCGCTAACGTCCTTTCTGGTTCTAAATCTTTGAATCTATGACCTCAGATGTTTGTTTGTTTGTTTTAATCTGCTATGTAGAACTTAAAATTCCAGCCCCTTCCAAAAGACTGTTAGGGAAAAAGTCCTTTGCCTACAAAAATTACATGTGGCTCATCATTTTCATGCCCTTCCTATTAAGTGTGCTAGGCATTTAAAGGAGATCCAAAGATAAAAGAGACAGGACTTGCTCTCAAAAAACTGATCTAGTAAAAGAGATTGAAATAGCCAAACAAAGAAACCCCCCCCCTCCTATTTCTTGGTAGAGGCAGCACGGCAGGGGATGAAGAGCTGGTGTCAGAGCCAGGACTGGGGTTCAAGCACCAACTCGAATGCATCCTGACTGTGTGCTCCAGACA
Organism: Pseudocheirus occidentalis; assembly: GCA_028646575.1. Lineage (NCBI taxonomy): Eukaryota > Metazoa > Chordata > Mammalia > Diprotodontia > Pseudocheiridae > Pseudocheirus > Pseudocheirus occidentalis. The sequence goes on from CM053597.1 coordinate 216,474,450, forward strand.
AGTCCCAGAGCCCTTCAGTGCTCAGGCCACTCTCTGACTCACCCAATTGCAAAGAAGGTGCCAGAGGAAGTGTACTGGTGAAATCCCAGGAAGAAGCCTCATCTCTATCCTCCTACACTTGTATATGACTTTTTCCAGTTTATAAAGTGCTTTCAGATGCATTTTCTAATTTATCATAACAAGGAGGCAAAGCAGATAATAACAATTAACAATAATAGTTGATTACAGCACTTAGTGCTTTAAAGTCCAAAAAGCACTGTACGCATATTAGTTCATCTGAGGTAGATACCATTAGCCCCATTTTACAGATGAGGAAACTGAGGCTTAAAGAGGTCAAATGACTTACTAAGGGTCACCCAGCTGTAAGTGTCTGAGGCAGTACTTCAAATCTAGTCTTCTTGATCCCAGACCCAGTACTACCAGGGTGCCTCACGGATACCATTACTAGCCACTTTACAAATGAAGAAAAATAGTTTCAGAGAAGCCAAAGTCCCATAACTGACAAACAGAAGATCAAAAATTGAATTCAGGTTATCCTAATTACCGGTACTCCAAAGTGAACTCTTAAATCTAAGTCCTATCTACCTCTCAAAGGAAGGTTTTTCGGTTCTTTCTGTGCTATTCCAACTTGAGTCTCAAAAACTCAGTTTTTATTTTCTTGAACAGTACATGTAAAATAAGCAAGAAAAGCTTTCCTAGAAAGAAATTTTCCTTCCTTTCCTCTTCACTAAAACTTTTAGACTCCAACTGAGCTCTGGGGTGAATGAGATTTCTGGATGCTGTGGCCTTTGGGAAAGCTATATTAGCTTCACTTGCAATATGCTCTCCTTCCCTCTGAAACATAACAAGGAATCCATCAGTTTTCATTTTACAGGTTTGTTTTAATTCAGCTCTTTAACAAAGGGGCACTAAAGTGCTGCATTATCTTTAATTGAGGACAAATTCTTCCTGAAACAAGAAGTCAGTCTATCATGCTTTCAAAATTAAGTGCCTATTGTTTATGTGGAGCTTAGTCATTAACATGTTTCGATCCCAGCTTTTAGTTGATACCAATGCTCTGACAGAGCACAAATTTTTCACTATCCTTTTTAACAGGAGACACCATGGGTTAGGCCAGGGAAAGAGCACTAGACTCAGTCTGAGGAGCTGGATTAGAATTCTGGGTCTGCTACCTGTCAACTGTGTGACCTTAGAGCAAATTTCTTGAAACTTTTCTATGCTTGGTTTCTTCATCTATAAAATGAAAAAAAATATTTACCCAATGAATGAAAATGTATATAAAGTGCTTCATAAGCATAAAGTTACATAAAAATGCGTTATCAATCAATGAGCATTTATTAAATACTTACTATATATCAAGTATAGTACTAAGCACTGGGAATACAAAGAAAGGCAAAAACAGTCTTGCCTTCAAGAAGCTTTTACTTTAATATGAGAGGCAACTTGTATATAGACAGGCACAAACAAGATGCATACAAAGTAAAGACAAGTATAATTAGAAGGGAAGGTTCTAGCAGCTTTGTGTCAAACACCTGAGAAGGGGATATTTAGTCTGAATCTTAAAGGAAGTCATGAATTATAAGAGGCAAAAGTGAGGAGGCAAAGACCTGCCAACAAGAAGGAAATAAGTACAGAGACAAGTGAGAGCAGATGAACTATAATACTATAATATTTAAAGAACAGCAAGGAGGCCCTAACAAGTATGGCAGGTTCATAGAGTTTAGGGAGCGGAGCAAAGTAAAAGAAAACTGGAAGTGCAGGAAGAGGACAGCTTGTGAGGAGATTTAAATGTCAAACAAAAGATTTCATATTGGATCCTGGAGGCAAAAGAGAGGAGCTGAGTTATATTAATTTGCCAAACTTGGAGTGGGGGATTAGGGATATGATCAGAATTCTGCTGTAGGTAAATCACTTTGGCAGCTACATGAAGAAGGGACTGGAATGGAGGAGAGAGGCTTGAGGCAGAGAAACCAATCAGAAAATTATTGAATAGTACAGGTGAGAATTAATGAGGGTCTGGACTAATGGGGGAATGAGAGTAGCATGAGAAGAGAGAAAAAGACCTATTGGAAGAGGTTGTAAAAGTAGAAACAATAGGATCTGGCAAATGATTAGATAGGTGGGTGGACAAGAGTGAGGAGGGGAAGATGACACTGAGGTACAAACCTAGTCAGTTAAAAATGAAATACAAATGATGTAAGAATGTCATTTGAGATGATACAGTGATTGAAGCACCTAACGAGTTCGTATAAAAACTAAAATTAATCATTTTAGTTTCATTAAACTCTTCCATTTCCATTCACTTTCTGGTAAAGATGTTAATTATCTGTTAATGTCTGAGAGAAATGAAAAAAACAAGGTAAAAAACCAAAAAGGATAAATCATAAGTTAGATAATGAGTGTCTGAGTACTCAACGGTCCTCTGGTGCCATTTAGACATAAAAATAAAAATAATAACTAGGTAAGCATGATTTTGAGTGAAACCTGTCATGTAAGTTTAACTGGCAAGAAACTTAGCTTCATCCATTTGTGGACTTTCTATAGTCTCAAGTGTCTACTCATATTATTACCCTTCTCCCCATCTGTAACTCTCAAAGAAGCCTATACTATGCAACCACCCTAAAGTGACGACATCCTATTCACCTCAATTTAATACGTCACTATACACTAATGGCCAATGGTACTTGATCATTCTACTCCTATCCTGCCCTAGTTCCTATACTCATCCCAAAATTGTTTTGGCTCCATTTCACACACTCATAATAATAAGAATTCACATCTATACACCACTTAAATGTTGGCAAAGCACTTTACCTGCATGATCTCATTTGATCCCCATAACAATGCTATGAGGTGGGTGCTATTATTATCCTCATTTTAAAGAATGAGAAAACAGGCTTAGAAAGATTAAATATATAAGAAATGTAGAGCTAGAGAGCAACTTAGGTCATCTAATCCTGTCCCTTCCTTTCACAAATCAGAAAGTTGAGGCCCACAAAGATGCAGAAACCACGCGAGGCCACAAAAGTAATGTGGTAGAGCCAGAATCTGAACTTGGGTCAAATGACTCTGTATCTTCCCATCCAAAATCAAATTCACTCTAAGTCCTGTACCACCTACAGCTCTTCATGTGTGAAAGGGCTGTCATGAAGGAGAGCCCACTCTACTGTATTTATGGCAAGGTCATGGGTGAACACTTGGGTATACGTCATTCTCAGAGGCACAGCATTTCCAGTGGTATGGGAAGAAGTCAGAATGGGAGAGGAAAACAATTCTCTTCCTTTGCCGCTACCTCCTAGCCTGTTACTACTGCTTCCCCTTTTAAACCTCCTCAGCTTTATACTCCCCTCCTTCCTCTTTCTTTATCCTGCCCCATCTAACCTCATATAATTTACAGGAATGCCACTTTCACATGAAGATACCTGTTGACCACCTAGAATAATTATTTTGGATTAGATCAAAATTATTCACTGGATTGTCAACACTACACACAGTTGGCTACCTAACCACTCGTGAGATCCACTCCAACAGTAGAGTTTAAAGAATACACAAGAAGCAAACCAAGAATTGCGGGGAAGCCAAGAGTAACCTGGGGTATATAGAGAGTTTCACCACAATTCAGATTCTAAACACTGGCTTTTATCACAAGTAATTATTAACGTGAGCCTCAGTCCTTGGTCCTACTCCATAGTCTTCAGATCCTGGGCTGGAGCTAAAAACAGCCCAGGTGTCTGCCAGCTGCTGAGTGCCAAAGAGTTCCTTTTCGGGTAAACACTTCTCTTTTGATGTTGTTTGGGGATAAGAATATTAGGGGTTACTTTCATAATTAGATTGGCCCTAAAGCTTGGCATAGATCAGCAAAATAATAATTTAATAAGACCTTCCATTTGTGACAAGCAATATTCATGCAAGTTATCTGGACTATCAATACCATATATTTTAAATGAATATTAAGTCTAACTCTCGTACTCTTTAGACTACAAAATTTCATAAATTATGTGTGTCTGTATGTACATATATATAAATATACTTATTTACACAGGTATACAATTTATACATTACACATTTATATCAAGCTAGACCAATTTTCCAACTAAACCCCTTTCATATTTACAATGATACATGTAAGTGCTTTCCTTAGCACTCTTTTATGCCTTAACTACTGACTCTCTTCACTGCATTCCCAGGTTTTGTCTCTCTGACCTCACATAGATAATATATCTAGGGAGTTTAATGTAGAAAGTAAGGAAGGACTAGGAAGAGAAAAGGAAACAGAAATTTCAAATAACTGAGCTTCAATGGAAGAATATCAGAAGTGGGGAAAAAACTCACAAGTCTCAATGTCATGACCCTAAGTGACACTATATAATGTTATTATTAAGATTTTTTTTTAAAAACCACATTTTTTAAAAATCATTATCTTACTGACTCATTGCAAGTACTTTATATTTTCTCATTCTCAAACTTCCTGGTTCTGTGCTTAACTTGGACTCTTTATCCCAAATGAATGTGGCTATAAGGATTACATTTTGGGGGATATTTATTATTTGGAGAATGTCTCTCCTATTGTTCCTCTGAAGGAAGCATTTGCTTCTTCCACAAATGTGATTCTTGAGCTGGTAAGTTATTATCATAAGTATTCAAATAAAGCTTGAATTACCACCTGTTAAGGATAATATAGAAGGTATTCCTGCTTTGAGTGAGACTTGAGTAGAAGATCTAGGAAATTGGATAGAGAATCAGCTTGGTATCCTCCAAGTTAATTTAATTTCTACTTGGTATCCTCCAAGTAGAAATTTTCTAAAGTACTTACAGGGCAATACACATAATAGGTGCTCAATAAATGTTTGTTGATTAACTGATTAAGACATGGTTCTTTACTCCATTTGCTAAATTAATAAATTTAAAACAAGAAACTTTCCTGGTCCTAAGTATTCGATCTTGTAAAAAAAAATTCAATATTATAAAAATGTTATCTATAATAGAAGACAATATCATAAATAAATACACACAATATATTTTTATATGTGTATGTGTATCGTTGAAAAAGGGGACTAATAAAAATGGTCACCATGTGATTCTTCATCCTCTCCATCTATCCTATGATGTCCAGATCTAAATAATTCTTTACCTACTGAACATTTTCCATAGAGTGTAGGCTTATTTCCCTTCCCAGGTATAATTCAACTCAACAAATATTATGAATTACTGCTATAGAAAGTATTCACTAATTCATGCATTGCCTTCCAGAACTTGTTACATAATATCAACACATTAAAGAGGACATTGAATGTTTTTCTTGCTTCAACTGGGTACGGTTCTATTCTTGTGCTCCTCTCAAGCAGGCATTTGCTTTTTGTACAATTCCTATAGAACAAAAATTTTTCAGTCTTTTCTCAAAAACTAGCATAAGAATAATAAGACATGGCTTGGTAATTTATGGATATTTTCATCAATATAGTCCTAACCCATATATCTGTAAAAATCTTCTCACAAGTCTGCATAAGTTACAAGTTCCTACTCAGATGCTTTTCTAAATATTCAAGCTATTTGGAAATGAAACAAGCTATCTTTTTTAGGTGGTGACTAATCCTTCACCACTGGAAGTATTCAAGGAAATATTAAATGGACATCTGTCAAGGATAATATAGCAGATATTCCTGCAGTGAGTGAGGTGGGACTACAAGATGTGGGACACTGGACAGTGAGTCAGAGAAATTAGAGGTCTTTTAGTCTAACCCCTTCAGTTTTACAAATGTGAAAACTGAAGCCCCAAAGTCTAAGTTTTCTTCCCAAAGTTTTCACTCTAAGATTCTAAAATAATTTTCTTGACAGTTTTATTAGTGGTACTCTCACTGTGACTTCTGCCCTGTATAGTACCTTCCTCAGTTCACTGTTCTAATCACTAAACTCAATCTCTTCTGGTTTAGTTCACCTTACCAACTTCACACTACCCTATATTTCTCATGGATACCAAATTTCCATAACGTTAAGGGCCTCTAGCCAACTGAAATTATAAAACATGTTGAAATTATTCAGTCGGCATAATGTCACAATATAGCTTCACCATGGATGTGTAAACGTTGTTTCCAAGAGGACCAGCCAATATGAAAAACAACATAGGAACAATTAGATAAGGTATTAAGGAGTCTATGATCCTTAAACATCAAAGAACAAAGAAGTAGTATTCAAACATCCAAAAAGAAGTCCCCTAATTTGTGGGGGAAGGAAAAGGAAAAGAAAACCCTAAACCATTTTCTGCAAGTGCACAATTCATTCTTTCTATGCTCTGAAGGAACTGTCCCTTTCAGCACCACAGCATTACAAGCTATCAAATCCCGGGAACAGAGGTCCCAGACTGGGAAACTAAGAAAAAAAGATCTAATTAGCCCCAGGAGATAGCTAAAGGAAGGGAAATGCAGGTATTTAAATTAAAATAAATAGAATGTATTTCATTTTATTCTGCACTAACAAGCAACCTAGTACCATAAAAAGAACTCTGGCTCTGGAGTTAAAAGAGTTCAAATCTTGCGGCTGACACAACCTGCATGACCTTGGGCAAGTCACTGGACCTCCTAGACCTCAGTTTCTTCAACTGTAAAATGAAATTGGACTGGACAGCTTCTGAGGTCCCTTTCTGTCGAAAAACAGTAGTCATATGATTCTTTCTTAAGGAGGTTTTGTGGCAAAATTGATAAGGCACGAGACTTGGGAGTCTGGAAGACCAGTCTTACTTCAGACATGTACTGGCTGTGTGATCCACTTAACCTTTCTGTGCCTCTGTGTCCTCATGTGTAAAATGAGGGAATTAGACCCTATGATTTCTCAAGGCTCCTTCTAGTTCTAAATCCATGATCCTATGATCATGAAATAAAATCTCCCAAAAATTTTGTTTATACTCAGCAAAAAACCCTTGGAGATCACATGCCGGAAGCAAAAAAATCAAAGGCTTGTCTGTCAGGCACTGTGTCTATGCACAAGAAACCCAAAGGTTTCCTTCCCAATCCCCTCCATCACCCCTCTTAAGAAAGAGTTTTGTATGCACATACCCTGCATCAGAGATACAGAGGACAGGCTTCCGGCCCTCTCCAAGGATAGCCTTGATTTCTAGGACAGAAAATGCTTGCTGGACACCAAACCATCCCCCTAGCAATCAAATCCTCTTTCAGCGAGAAGTGCAGGCCTTATGGGTCATGAGTTCCCATGAAAAAAATGCTGCAGTGTTTCCAGAACCAGGTTACAGACAATGTGCTACTGTACAAAGCTCTTAGCATTCTAAGCTCTACTCCCTTGAGTCTCTGCCTTTAAGAATCCCACCAGGAAGTCAAATCATCCCAGCCACTTGCATTACACATCAAAAAAAAAAAAATTGGGAGGGGGGGTGAGTGATAGAAAGAAACCCTCCCTCTCTCCCAATACAGTAGGGTAGAGTAATTAAACGCTTAAATAAACTGAAAAACCCACCATATGCAACCTACCTTGAAAAGCTCAAACACCTCTGAAGCTCCCTCTCCAGGGGACCTCGACATTGAAATTTCAGAAAACATTTATAAAAAGGACTCTCTCCTGACCCCCAGATCCTTAATCCTACTTCCCATTTCCACCTATGATTCTCCTCTGATGTCCACTATGGGATCAGGAGCAGCTTACTACCACCTCCCCACATCTGAATTTATCAGGTACAATTGCAAAGTTCCTCCCTTCCCCACAAAACTGATGACACATTCTACAGGGACTGGCCCCAAGCTGTATAGCCTCCAGATGTTCAAGCTGTGTGAAATGTATTCCCCACCCCTCTCCCCACAAAGTGCAATGTAAGGGAAGGGAGGAGAGACCACTAAAGGTAGATGGCACTGGGTGGGGTAGTTGGAAAGGAACGTGATGAAAGAATTCTATTGATCAAGTTGAAAATCAATCCCCTTTCCATCTGGAAAGTCTTAGGCCATCTGAGGAGGTCTGGAAACCATCCCTTAACCCCCAGAAAGTTCAGTGCCAGGTCTCCACTGGTGGCTGCGCTGATGTTCAAGGGATGAAGCTGAGCTACAAGGGGAAATGCGGAGGCCTTGCAGTCCCAGGAGTGGGGGGGGGGGGGG
>CM053597.1:216483042-216500337 GCA_028646575.1 Pseudocheirus occidentalis
AAAGTGATGTACTCCCTAATGCAGGAGCCTGAGCCCTACTGGGAGTGGGAAAGGTGGATTCCAAAGGCAAGTCCTAGACTCCCCGAGCCTTAAAAGACCCAGGGCACCCAGATTCGCGGGGGAGGGGGCGGAGGCACAGCATCGGGGGTATGGGAAAGGCAAAGTTGGGGGGACAGAGACCCTGGCGCCCCCCGCGAGCCCAAGAGTCCCGCTTCTGCGGACGAGAGCATTCCGGGGCCGGGAGACAGGAGGGATGCAGTAAAGGATGGGAAGGGGGGGCAGGGTGAACGGCCCCGAACATCTCCGTCCAGCCCACTGCAGCTCAGAAAGAGGCCCTGGACCCAGCCCGCAGGGGCCGCTCCAGGGGGGAACGCTGCACCCCAAAGGGACCCGAGCCAGGCCACGAGACCCCCGGGATCCAAAGGATGGAGAGCGGGCGAGGCGTTGGGGGGGAAGGGGAAAGGGTGGTCCGGGATCCCCGAGAGGGCTCAGAGACCCCCGGGGGCCACGACGGGGCGACCGGCCCAGAGCCGGCCACCCGGGCACCCCCCAGGTACCCCTGGGGAACAGACGGCCCCAGCCCCGGCCGCCTCTCCGCACGCTCTGCGGCAAAGCCCCTGACGGGGCGGCCGGGGCCGGGGCTGGGGCCGGAACCGGGGCTCTCGAGGAGGCGCCAGGGGCCCTCAGCGGCAGACGAGGGGGCACTTACGGCAAAGGCTGCGAGGGAGGCGGTGGCGGCCCTAGCGCGGGGCCCGGGAGGCGCGGCCGGACTGCAGAGGAGCCGAGGCTGCGGCGGGCGGGACTGCGGTGGGCGCCATCTTGGAGCGCTCCGCGCGCCCGCCCCCCCGCGCCGCTCCCCGCGCCGCCGCCCGAGTCCTTGCATAATTGATGACTCGGGCCCGCCGCGCGCGCGCCGCCGCGCCGCTCCCCCGCCCCCACCTGCCCCGTCGCGGGAGCGCGCGGGGGGGGCAGGCGGGAGAGACGGAGTCGAGAGAGACAGAGACAGGAACAGGGAGAGACAGAGAAAGGGACAAGGAGAGATAGAGACAGGAGAGACAGAGACGGGGAGACACAGAGACGGGGAGACACAGAGACGGGGAGACACAGAGACGGGGAGACACAGAGAAAGGGACAAGGAGAGACAGAGACAGGAGAGACAGAGATGGGGACAGGGAGAGACAGAAATAGGAGAGACGGAGAAGGGAGAGACAGAAACAGACGGGAGAGACAGACAGAAGAGAGAGATAGGAGAGACAGAGATGGGGAGACACAGAGATAGGAGAGACAGAGATGGGGAGACACAGAGATAGGAACAGGAAGAGACAGAGACGGGAGAGAGAGAGGGGAGAGACAGGGACAGTGAAAGGCAGAGATGGGGACAAGGAGAGACAGAGAAGACAGGAGAGACCAAGACAGAGAGAAACAGAGACGAGAGAGACAGAAACAGGGACAGGGAGGGACAGGGAGAGACAATGAGAGACAGAAGAGACGGGGAAAGAAAGAGACACAAAGAAAGTGAGAGAGACAGAGAAAGAAACAAGGAGAGACTGAGATGGAGACAGAGAGAGAGACAAAGACAAGGAGGAGACCGTGGGAGAGGCGGAGACAGAAGAGCCGGAGAGAGACAGAGACCCAGAGAAACGATGAGGGAGGCAGAAGAGACACAGAGGAGACAGAGACTCAGAGACAGGGAGAGGCGGCGAGAGAGACAGAGATGAGGGAGACACAGAAAACGTGAGAGAGATAGCTGCAGGGAGAGACAGGGAAAGACCGAGTGAGACAGAAAGAGCGAGGGACAGCGCTCTCCACCCCTACCCCCCTTACCCTTTAGCCCCTCCCCCAGCCCGGGGCTCCGCCCGACAAGCTCCGAACTTCACATAATCCACAAACTTTCTTTTCACGCCCACGCCCACGCCCACGCCCACACACGTGCGCCCTCGCTCTCAGTTATCCGGGCAAGCGCCCCACGTAATGCAAACTTTTCCCTTTTCCACCCCTCCCCCCAGCACCCGTGTTCGCTCCTGGCTTCCCAGGCTAGGCAACCCCAAAGAGTGCAAAGGTTTTCCCACCGCACTGCCCAGCCCCGCACTCATCCTAGGCTCCCCGTGCTAGGATAGCCCTTCTTTTCCCTCCGCTTCCTGCCTCATAGACACACACTGGCCCGAAGTGATCGGAGCAGGAAGCCCCACACGATACAAGAAAACTTTCCTCTTCGCCCCGCGGCTCATCCGTACGCCCACAAATCGACCGAATCCACGGGTCTGAAAGCGTGTTTTTGTTCGGTTTTGATTTTTTCAGGACAAGGCCTGAGTAATTTAAAGTTGAATAATCAGATGGTACCCTCTTCTTCCTCCTCCTCCCAGAGGAGAAATACTCAGATTTATCTCTCTGATTTAGGTGGGGAAGGCGTTGAAGAAGCGTGTTTTTTTTTCTTCTTTAAATTATTCTTTCATGCAACAATTAGGCCCCACCTAAGGAAATCATCCATAGTCAAATCAGTACCTAGTAAATACGTAGTCAGATCATTGCCCGGCGGAAGGGTTGGTCCAAGAAAAACCCTTATGGTTTCCCGACCCATTCCTAAAGCCCTATAATTTTCGCGCTACCCAGGAAGTGGTCTAATTAGAATATAAACTTTAGACTGTCTTACCTTAGTATTTGTATCCCCAGGGGGTTGTTAGCACAGTGCTGGACAAGGAATAAGTCAAAAAGAAATGCTTTCGTTCACATTTCATTTTTACCCAGTGCCTGGTACCTTGCTTAGACGCCAAATGTATAGAAATGTAAACAAAAAAGTTCCGAGTTCCATCCAGAAATTTATGTTCTATTGGTCTATGTATTCTGCTAGTCTTATTTAAGTTATGTTGTTCGTCCTTCGTTCTCGGAGGAGACGCTTCACCCAAAGAGGTCAAACGACTGACCAAAATATTCCATAATGCCATTGCATGCCACAAAGATGCTAAACTCTCATGTGGTCACCAACTTTTGGAAAGCCAAGGAACAGAATTCCAGATTAAAGAGAAGATACAATTTTGACAAGTGGACAAAAGGTTCTGGTATAAAGGTATACAAGACAGATTCCTTAACTTCCTAGAGCAGCCTGTTTCCGTGGTCTCCTAAATGGGAGGCCAAGGCATGACCACGAGGAAGTATGCTATCAACCGTTAGGAACATGTGGAGATAAGTAGCGTCCCACCCTACTCCAAATAGCTAGTCTAGGTGCTAGTCTCCAACCCAATCCTTCTCCTACACCAAGACCCCACTGTAGCCGCTCCCACCACTGTGCAAGGTTCAGTCCCCCCACTGCTACCTAGGTATCGGCCCCTAAGGGTCTAGTCCCCTAGTGCCTATAGCAGCAGCTGCACAGGTGTCAGTGGGAAAATCCTGCTCTTCCCTCTACTGCTCCCCAGCTTGCTCAGCCTCTGCCCCTTCCCCCTTATCTTGCGGGAAGCTTTGGCTACTGTGGCAAGATATGACGACTATGGCAATTGCCATTCTCTGGGGTGGTGACTAGTAAAAAACCTCTCCCCATTTCCGTTTTGGAAGCTTCAGAGTGAGTCTTGTAAGATGAACTGCTGCGGATGAGTTGCAATTTGCAGCGCAGATCTAATTCAACTATCAACAGGAACCTACCTAACTTAAGAACTTTCCTATGTATGTGCAGCCTCTAATCAGCCAGATTCACAACCTAGGTGTCACCCTGGACGCCTCCCTCCTCCTCACCCCACACACGCAAGCAGCTGCCCAGCATTATGCCTTTCCCGGTCACTCCTTCTATCTCCACACCTGGTCTTTTCGTTGCTCCATTCATACGGCCACTGCCCTAATTCAGGACCTCTAACCTGTACTGCTGCAATCACTTCCCATTTTGTCTCCCTGCTTCAAGTCTCACCACTCCAATCCATTGTTCATTCAACTACCAAGTAGTTTTCCTTAAGAGTGGTTCTGACCATATTCCCTCCCCCATCCCCCTTCAAATTCCAGAGGCTCCCTATTATATCTAGGATCAAGATCTTTGATATTTAAATCCCTTTCAAAACCTGGTCTCAACCTACTTTTCCCTCCTTATTATACTTTACAGACCAGCCAAGCTGGCCTTCTTGGCCTCACACTCATACAAAAACACAACAAAAATGACTCAACGTGAATAGGAATTTAAAACATGATACCGTCCTTTAAACAGAACCATAGGAGGCAGGGGGAAGAAGAGAAATGTATTTATTTGAAAACTTTCTGCTCAGGTGAAATAGAAGACTTGCTTAGTGCTTTTGTGTTACATATGATGAAAAGAAACAAAATTCCTTCTGAATAGTTCCTGTAGTCACTATTGGAATTTCTTATTTATAGAATTGTGAATATTTCAAGAAAACATGTCAAAATTAATTCACCTATTTGATTAGCTGCACTGATATAATTAGCTAAATAATTAATTACTAGCAAACAACTATCACTTACAAGTCCACACTCTCTCCCAGAACATACTCAGAGATATTTTAGAAAATAGTGAAAGCTACTGAATCACATTGTTTTCACTAAAAAGATTGTTACTAATAATCATTTACAGCAAAAACAAAAATAATTTTGTACTAGTAATAAATAAAAATTTTGTACCTGATGTGGACAATTATAATTTGACCAAAGAGGCACATTATCCACATTATTACAAGAGAGTCATTGAATATCAGTTGAAAGGGACTTCAAAAGTCGTTGCATCTAACCCTTACCTGAACAAAGTCTCCTTAACTGAATAAGTGATTATCCAGTCTCTCCTTTTAAAGGGGACCCACTAACTTCTTGAGACAACCTATTTTACTTTCTAAAACTCTAATTGTGGAAAAATTTTCCTTAAAAAGTCTACCTCCATGAAATCTCTATCCTTTGCTCCTAGCTCTGCCATCTGTGACCAAACATATCAAATCTAATCCCTCATCCACAGGAAATTGCCTCAAATAGTCAAAGACAGCTATTATGTCCCCCTGTCTTCTCTTCTCCAGGCTACACAACCCAGTTCTTTCAACTAATCTTTATTATGGTATGGTATGGCATGGTATGGTATGGTATGGTATGGTATGGTATGGTATGGTATGGTATGGTATGGTATGGTATGGTATGGTGTGGTGTGGTGTGGTGTGGTGTGGCGTGGTGTGGCGTGGCATGGTGTGGCATGGCATGGCATGGCGTGGTATGGTATGGTCAGCCTCTTTTGGATGTACTCCATATTCTCAATATCCTTAAAATATGTCCGCTGTTTTTTAAATTGGCAACCCTCTTATGTAAAAAAAGACAAAACATCAGGACATTTACCCTTCTCCAATTCTGTGGCACCTCTCTTTTTCTTCATGGTCTTTCAAAAATTATAGACAATGACACAAGAATCACATCTGCCATAAAACTGGTATCTATAGTACTGTGTCATTATGTATAGGAGACACAACATGCTTTAGTGGAAAAAAGACTAACCTTGGAATCAGAAGACCTACATCCTAATCCCAATTTCAATATTAAGTAAGCAAGTGACTGTGGACAAGTTTATCTAATTAACTTCTCTGTAAAATGAAGCATAGAATGTCTTCTGGGCTTATTCTGCCAATTCCCACTTGCAGTGCCACCCCAAAAGGTGGCTAACCACTTTTCCCCTGAGTATCCTAGAGATATTTCTGAGGGATTTGGGTTTCTGGTATTGTTTACGAGCCCCCATATAGTATGCTCAACAATATCAATCAGTTGATATTAATTAGCTTTTACAAAAAGATATGTACTGAGAAAGCAGAGCAAGAAAAGAAGTTACAAAATTATTTCCCTAACCTTGAAAGGGGAGTCTTCTATCCCAAAATACATATACCAGGTCCTTGAGGAGAGCAGGGTTCAAACTTAAACACATTTAGAGAACACATAAGACCAAGAGTTACTTCTAACCTCCCAAACTAAGGAGGCTTTCTCCCTTTGTGGAGTACTCTTGAAGTTCTTCTTAGGTTTAAGTCTCTGTGGACTCTAAGAATCACTGTCTTTCTGGAGTCTGTGACCAGCATTTGTCTGTGTCAGATCCCTAAAACTGCCTCTGCACTCAGCTGACTTTTCATCTCTGTCTACAGACGCGTTTTCTATTGTTAGCCACTGTTGTTGGCTCTGATGAATTGTTATTGCCTCCACTTTCTGGGGGAACCACTGATGGCTCTTTTGACCTTTCAAAGTTCAGACGATTGTAATCTAGTCAATTCTATCTCTGGATATGCAGTCACCTAAGATCAGGAAAGAAAAAACACAAAAGTATCAGAGGTGCCACACATTCATAGCATGACCTGCTGGGCAGCTCACAATAGTTTTTGCTTCCCCAACCACCATGAAAGATAATGGGAAAAGGGCAAAAGGAGGTATGTGAATCCTTCATTATGTGAAATCTGTCCTGGTTCGTCCTGAGTCATCAGCTCCTCAGTCAACCAGATACTCCATCACACAATATTTATGGACAAAAGTAGGATCATTAAACCTCCACCTATTAGATTGGAACCAGATACTGGATGTTCTCTGTCTGATCCACCAGGAAGGTCCAGGCCCTTATGGGTTAATCCCCATCCATTACAGAAAAAATGTCTTACCTCTAAATGAGCAGAGTAGACTAAATCAGTTCTAAGGCCTCTTCTACTGGTAGAATTGTTTGAATCTATGTTAAAGCAGGAAGTTAGATATTAAATAGCTTGTTATGAAAGAGAATCAAACTTTAGGTAAGATGATCTCTAAAGTCATTTCCAACACTGAGAAGTGTTGATTCTGTGACATTCCTTTCCCACATACTCCTTCATTATCAGAAACTCATAAATATCCCTTGTGATGTTACTGGCATTATCTTCTTAGTGTTGCAGATAACACATATAATTTTCTATTTCAAACAGATACCCCTTTATCATTTTGTTGAGGGGGGAGGCTGTTTCTGGTACAAGTTTAGCAAATAGATAAAATCCTTACCCTTTCAGGGTTTATGTCCTAAGAGTCACAGATGGTCTATTATTTTGAAAACCTTTTTAGTTCAGCAGATAGGGTTGTGAAAGGCCAAAGTATCACAGATTTGAACAAATAATGGCCTTTTACAAATGTAGCAATCCCTTAATCTGCCTTCTTTGGAACACACACAGCTGTAGAAGCATATAGAAACTTTAGGTGGGCCTGCTTCCATGCATGCATGATAAAGAGCCCCTTTCTCCACACACTTCATAGTAAGCAAAAATTTCTGGGGACTGCTTCCTGTCAGCAATGATGGCTCAGAGAGTCGTGCTATGTGGTAACAAAAAGTCTTTTAATTAACAGCTGAAGAACCAGGAAAATAATATACTATAACAACGTTGTAAAAATGAAGAATTTTTAAAGAGCTCTAGTCAAGGCAATGATCAACCATACTGAATGATGAGAATGCTACCCACCTCTTGACGAAGAGATAATGGATTAAACATACAGAATGAAACTCATATATTTGGATATAGCCAATATGGAAATTTCTTTTTCTTGACTATGCATGGTTGTGGGTGAGATTAAGGTGGGAAGGGAGGAAAACAAATGTGTGATAATGGGAAAACATTTCATTATAAAATTTAAAATTTGGATACACTGCCAGAAATTCATGGATATGCAAGGGAATGATCACTGCTCCTCAGGCTTCTTCTTCCTGACAGTATAAGGACAACTATCTGACCTCTCTATAGCTTGCTATGAGTTCATGGCCGTATAGACAAGCCTAAGGAAGTTAGAAGCACCTGGGTAGCTCAGTGGATATAGCACTGGGCCTGGAGTCAGGAAGACTTGAGGTCAAATATTCACATATTACTAGCTGTGTGACCCTGGGCAAGTCGTTTTATCTCTGCCTCGGTTTCCTCAATTGTAAAAGGGATAATGATAGCATCTACTGGATCAGATGAGATAATGTCCACAAAGCATTTCTCACAATGTCTGCTACATTATATTGTTTGGTCATTCTAGTCACATCCAACTCTCTATGACCCCATTTTGGAGTTTTCTTGGCAAAGATACTGGAATGGTTTACCATTTTCTTTTCCAGCTCATTTTACAGATGAGAAACCAAGACAAACAGGGTTAAGTGACCTGCCCAGGGTCATACAGCTAGCAAGTATCTGAGACAGGATTTGAACTCGTAAAGATGAGTCTTCCTGATTCCAAGCCCTATGTTCTATCCATTGTGCAGTCTAGCTCCCTGTCTACTCCATAGTAGGTACTTAATAAATGATTATTCCCTTCCCTTATGCCTGAGATAGAAACACCTCCCGTTTGTGCCTCCTTTCATTTGGTACAAGACCTTGTGAGATCCAGAAAGGTAGCTGTCATCTTCTGCTTCCAGGGTGCCTGAGCAGCTACCTCATTAATCTGAGCAGGGCAACAGCAGCCTAAGAGACAAGGGGTAGGGAGAGAGAAGGAAGGTGGGGAGCACACTAGAAAGTGACAACCTACTTGTCATTGCTCTAGCTGTACTCAATGGAGTTGAAATGTAATATGGCTATTAATTAATTTACTTACTTAATTAAATTATTTAATTAATAGCCCTCAAATAATTCTCTCCAAATGCCCTGATGAGAATATTAGCTGTTCAACTAATTGTGTTAGTAGTAGCAAGTTATTGGACTCTATTCTGATCATGCTATGATTCTTTAGTGCTTAGCGTTCCCTTTTCTAAGTGGGAATAAACTTGCCTGTTCCATACCTGATTCACATTTTACTTCCTCTCCCCACTCCTACCCCGCCTTGTTAGTAAGAAAAAAATCTCTTAGACTAGAACCAAAAATAGAGTTGTTTCTTGTGAATCCAAGGTGGGGTTAGAAGTGAAGAATTGGGAAACCATCACCTCTACTTTGGTTGATTTACCCCTCTTCTTTTTTAAATTACTCAAATATAATTTGTTTAATCTCCATATTATTCCCACATATCGTTGTTTGCTCAGGATTTACTTCTCTTCAGGAGAAGTGGATTTCAATCACTTTTTTTTTTATTGCAATGTCAACATTTTTCAGTTGGAAAATTCTATTGCTTTGATTCTTCCTGGTTCTCCTTGCCCAGTTAATAAACCCCATAGGCAATCAAGTCAGCAATTATTCTCCTATTGAAAAGTTAGACAACCCTAGGGCAATGAAGCAAGTGCAAAGTGAGAGGGCAGGTGGAATGCAAGGATTGGTACATATACAAAATATACAGAAGAGAACAGTTCCTGTGGTCAGTTCCTGTGGCCCCAGCTAGGGGCTAGCTACTGAGCTAGACAAACATCAGCTTATTGAATTGAATCTCGATTAATCCTCACAACCACCCAGCGAGATCGTAACAACAGGCATTTTCACCCTAATTTATAGATGAGGAAGCCATGGCTCAGATGTTAAGTGACTTGCCCACAGTGACACTGTTTCAGGGGCAAGATTTGCACTCAAGCCTTCCTAGTTCCAGGTCCAGTTCTATTCATTATGATAAAAATGGTTGCTTCTGTTTCTTATATCTCTCTACTCCTATACAATTCCAGAGCTGAATTTATATTTCCTTCAAAATGCGAATGTACTATTCTGTGTACTTTCTTATTATCAAATATTTGAAGAGTTTTCATGTAAAAAAAAAAAGAATAGACTAAGTCTGTGTTGCTCCAATAGGCAGAAGTATAGTTGGAACTTTTTTTCAGTTTCAGTTTTTTAATATTCTGAAATTAAATGCCAAATAATATGAACACCTCCATATAAATAGAGGAATAGATAAAGAAGCTCGCGCACAAAACTAGGAATCCCTATTTTGTATAGCTTACTTTTCTTTTTATACGTATAGAAAATTCAAGACATAACCTTTAAAATAGTACTGTTTGCTTGACATTCTGGGCTTCTGTTCTCTTCTGTATATTTTGTATAAACACTCATCGACCCCCTGTTTTCCTTCCTTTTGGGAAGCTACTCTGTTCCTAAGCTCTCTTTCCCTCTTACTACCACCACCTCCACCCATTGAAAAAATAAATAAAATGAGAAACAAAACTACAAGTGGAATTTAAAATGAGAAAGTTAACAAAGTTCTTACAGTGAATAAGCTTTCAGTAGAGGTAGTAAGCTTCCCATCACTAGAGATATTAAAGAGAAGCTGACAAACTATCTGTCCGAAGTTGGCCTTGACTTTAATTACTTCAGATTTTATGATTTTTTTATTCCATTCCATTCTTCATTTCTATCTTTAGATGTATTTTCATACCCTCTCATCATTCTCAGACCTTTTGAAAATTAAACAATACCTCTCTACTTTGGTGATTTGCCCCACTTTCTTTTTAAATCATTCTTCTCAAAGATATTTTGTTCAATCTTCACATCACTTCCAAATATCATTGTTTCCTCTGAATTTATTCCTCTTCAAGAGAAATAGATTTCAATTGTGGTGTCAACATTTTCCCACTGGAAAATTTTATTATTCTGATTCCTCCTGCTTTCCTTCCCCAATTAAAAAAAACTCTATAGGCAGTCAAGCCAACAAGCATTTATTAAGCACCACTATGTATCAAGGACTATGCTAAGTGCCGGTGGTGTGCACTGCACACAAGACACTCTTTGCACTTTACCCAGTGGCCATCCATTATTCTCTGACTTTCCCCTGTGTTATCCTGTTACCTATACAAGCTTTTCCAAATAATTTTTAAAACCATTAGTCCACAACTCTTACTGATCATCCATTATATAGAGCACCCAAGACTATGATTCACAAAACATAGATGGCTACCTGCCCTCTGCAAGCTTCCAGTCTGTTGGGGGTATATGAAACATAAAGATTGCTAAGAAACTTGCCAAGTGATATGCAGATTGATTCAAGTTTATGTAACCTGAGCTACAAAGCCCATTGGTAAGGAATTCTCTTCCCCATTGGTGTAAATGATTTCCCTGCACCTGGGTGACAGGCCCAGGTGAAAAGATGACAAGAGAGAGAGAAAGAGAGAAGAGAGGTTTGTTTTTTCAATCTCTTGGGACTCTACAGTCTCTTTGGGTTCATCTTCTGGCTACCAGTTTTGAGGAAGAAGATGGATGATGTCAGCCTCTCTTCAGATGGAAGACTCTAGGAAAGAAACCAACCTAGAGAATTTTGATCGTGTCCTCGTTCTTGGGGCTTGCTACCCCATTCCTTCATGGAATTTCCCTTTGAGTGGGATCTGGAAATTTCTCTCAGTTGAGCTGAGTTACCTCAGAGAGCTCCTTCAATCTGCATTGTCTAGAAAAGTGTATGTTCATATTTATGTATATGTGTATGCGTACATTTACATACATTTACATATACTTTCTCTGGTTTCTATTTTGCTTTCTACTTAGATAAATGGGTATATTTGTTATGGTCTATTTACTATATATGTGATCATTGTGGATCTGGTATTTGGTGGGAAGAGAGTCTGGCCCCAATATCCTGGCAAGAATTAAAATCTCACTTAGAGAAGGGGTAGAGAGAAGATTCTAGAAATACATCTCTTTTTCCCTATGAACCACACATGATATCACATATGGTAGGACCAGGGGCTGCTGCTCTGCCCTCCTCAGAGAGAGGTCATATGGGTCTAGAATTCTATTGATCTGCTCCCTTAAATATTATTAGTCTAGGGGATGTAATATTTTAGATTCAAGTTAAACTCCTTGTTACTATTTCTTAAGAAGGAAAAGGAACTTTACATTCAAAGTTTGACACCCCTCCCACCAAATCCACAATGAACACATAAATTGGGGGCAAGATAATTCAGTTCAGGGGAGGCTAGGTGGCTCAGTGAATAGAGCAATGGCTCTGGAATCAGGAGGACCTGAGTTCAGATGTGGCCTCAGACACTTAACACATTAGCTGTGTGACCTTGGGCAAGTCACTTAACCCCAATTGCCCTGCCTTCCCCCTTCCAAAAAGCAAAACAAGATAATTTAGTTCAATCAAGAGAAAGATTCCCAAATCTTACCCAAAGGTAAATCCTTAGAGCATCTAGTGTAACAAGCTTAGAATAAGAACATGATCAAAGTTCTACATGTTGGTTTCTTCTCAGTCTTTTTATTTCTTCATTGACTTGAGGAGGGATGGGCACTGCTCATTTTCTCTCTCAGATCAGAAGATGAACCCAAAGATACTGAAGAATCCAAAGAGACCAAAGAAACTGAATCTCTCTTCTCTCCCTCTTTTGCCAACTCTTCCCTGCATCACATACATACTTGGAAAATTGATCACCACCAATGAGGAGAAAGAACCACACAAAATGGCTTTGGGGCTTGGGTTATATTCATAAATGCAAACAGTAAATACAATAAAGATGGGATAATTATGGTGGAGCTAACTAGGGAAATACTCTTGTCTTCCTACAACTGAGTTTTGAGCTTGACTTTGAACAGATCACAGTAGAAATGGGGCCGCACTCCAGCTGAAACTGACATATGTAGTCATTGGCAGGAAAGTAAGAATCAGTATGGACTGGAATTGGAGGAAGATGGGGAAGAGGGAAAAATAAAGCTGATGGATTTACTTTAACTATTATCCAGCTAATTCCTGTTGAAGAGTACCGAAAATATGAGATTGGCAAGATGGAGGCCCTTGATTAAAAAAAAATCTAAGAAGTTTTTATTTGTAAGGGATCATAAGAAAGCCTTATGGATTCTTAAGGTAGGGACATTGTGTAATAAGAGCAATTCACGTTTATATCACTCTCTAAGGTTTACAAAGCCATTCGACAAAAACTCAACGTTAAAACAGTCACTGACTAAGTCCTTACCAGCAAGATACATAGATTAGGCACTGGAGATTTAAAAAAAAACAACAAACCTAATAATCCAAGAATTTAGATACTGGGGAAAATGCAACATGTATACAGATGAGGCTTTAAAGAAGAGGTAACACCTCAGCTGAACCTTGAACAAAGTTAAGGCCTGTGAAAGGTAGAGGTGTAGAAAAAGCACATTTCAAGTATGGTAGACAGACTACAATAACACAAGAGATGGAAAGCTGAGTCCAGGGTAAAACCACAAGGCCATTAAGGTTGGAATATATAGTTTGTGATGGGAAATAATATGAAATAATGTCAAGTGAGCAGGTACCTAATTTTTAGTTCTATAATGTAATCATTATAATTTTGTTGTTATGGCATCATTATATTAGCATGGCCAAACTACGAGCAATTAATCTCTCTCCAATTATTTAGGTCTGACAGTTTCTGTAAAGACTGTTTTGTATTTTTATTCATACAGTTCCTATGTGTGTCTTGATAGATATGCTCCAAAGTATTTAACACTTGCTGTGTTGAATGGATTTTATTGAATGGAAATTCTCTATCTTTTCCTGATGGGTTTTATGGGCAATATACAGAAAGACTGGTGATTTTTGTATGTATATTTGTCACTTTTTTGAAGTTACTAATTCTTTCAACTATTATAAATTGTATTCCTAGAATTCTTCTGCTCAAAGCAACCATTTTGTTTCTTCTTTGTCTATACTTATCCTCTTGATTTATTTTTCTTGTCTTATTGCTACAACTTGCATTTCTATGTCAAATATTTGTCGATATGTGATAAAAATATGGAAAACTATATCAAATGTTAATGGATATCTTTGTTCTACTCCCCATCTGGCAAGGCCTATATTGTTTCTCCATTATGTCTAAGACCTTGGTTTTAGATATATACTATTTATTTTACTAAAGAAAGACTGGTTTATTCTTGTTATTTTTACCAGTTGGAACAGAAAAGGAGACTGTATTTTGTCAAAAAGATTTTCCTATACCAATTGGAAGAATCATGTGATTTTATTGATTTTTGTTACTAATGTGTTCTATTTTGTTTAGATTTTTCCTAATTTTTAATCAATCCCAAGTTCCTGCTAAAAATCCAATCTGGTTAAAGTATATAATCTATTAAATATGTTATTGTAGCCTCCTTGATAATATTTGGTTCAGTAATTCTTGTTATTCACCAAGGCTATTGGTCTATAATTTTCTTTCTCTGATTTTTTTTCTTCTGGTTTAGTTATCAAGACCATATTTATTTTGTAGAAAGAATTTGTTAAGATTCATTCTTTTTCTATTTTTATAAAAGGCTTATCTAATATTGAAATTAATTGTTCTTTGAATATTTGTTATTATTGACATATCTCTGATCCTAAGGAGTATTTTCCCCCTCCCCTTTGGCAGTTCCTTTCTGAATTGTGTGATCTCTTTTTTTCTAAGATTGGGTTATTCAAATTTTCATTTCTTTGCACTTCTATTCTGGCAGTTTTGTATTTTTTAAAATATTCATTCATTTCACTGTTATCAATTTTATTGTCATATAGTTAGCCAAAAATCAATTCTAATAATTATGTTTATTTCCTCTTCATATTATATCAATTCTCCTTCATTTATATACTGTTGGTTTGGTTTGCTTCTTTCTTTAGAAAATCATATTAGCCAAAAATGTATATTCTTTATAAGTTGTTTTTCTTAATAAAAAAAAGCTCCTAGTTTTATTTATCAATTTAATGGAACTTTTATACTTACAATTTTGTTAATCTCTACTTTTCCATGATTTCTAATTTTTTAGTTTAGTTGGGGTAGTTTTCAATTGTTCCTTTTTTAAAAGTTTTTTTTGTTTGTTTCATGTCCAATTTATTTATTGATCCATTCTTCCACTCTTTTATTGATAAAAGTGTCTAACAAAATAATTTTCCCCTAATGTCTCCTTTGTTTAATATAAAAAGTTCTGGATGTTAACCTACTAATGTTATTTTCTTTTATGAAATTATCTATTGCTTCTATGATTTGCTATTTGACCTGCCAGTTCTTTATTCTACATTTCAGTTTGAATCCTTTCTTTTAACAACTGTTTTTGTTTATTGTAATTGTTATTGTGTTGTTGCTATTGAAGAATGTGTTTATTATTTCTGTTCTATATCTGCTTATAAGTTTTTTATACTTTTGTATGTGATAAATTTTCATAAAAGTGACATGCATAACTTAGAAGATGCATATTCCTTTTTATTCCCATTAACTAATCACCAGAGATCTGTCATATTTAACTTTTCTAAAATTCTGCTCAGGTCCTTAACTTCTTTGTTGTTTATTTATTTATTTCCTAAGTTTGTCTTGGTTCGAAAGGACCACATTGAGGTTCTCAACTATTATTTGTAGTTTTGCTGTCTCTTTCTATAATTCAATTGTTATTTTGTTTTTCTTTTAGAATTCAGACACTATGCTATTTGGAGCATATATATTAAAGACAGACATTATTTCACTGTCTATGATGTTTTTAGGCATTGCGTGGTTTCACTGTTTATCTCCTAACCATTTACATTTTTAGTATTACTGTGACCGATATAATGATTTTTACCCTTGCTTGTTTGAGTTTATCTGAATCAAGATAAATTCTGATCTAGCTCATTTTGACTCTACATGAATCTTTATTTTTCAAGACTGTTTCTTGTAGATCCAATCCAGGGGGAGTGGAGCCAAGATGGCGACGTAGAAGCAGCAAAGTTCCGCAGCTCCCACACAGCCACCCTAAACACCCATAAAATACGACTCTGGACAAATCGTAGGGCTCCCAAACTCATAAAAATACAGAAAACACGTCTCTCGCTGAAGGCAGCTCAGCAGAAGGGGCTCATCACGGCAGGCTGGGAGCTGAGGCCAGCCCAGCCTGAAACCAAAACCGCAGCCAGGCCTCAGGGTGAGCTGGAGGAGCCAACCCTCCTGAGCCGCAGTGTGAGTCTACAGAGAGCAGATCTACAGCACGTGGAGCAATCTTCACATCTATCAAGGCAGAAAGAATAAGGATTAGAGAAAGGTCAGTGAAAGTGAAGCTTTCAAGCTAAATTTGGGGGAGGAAAAGCAGTTTGGCCAAACTGCCCCCAGAGCAAGGAAGCAGCGGGGGAAGGGCAGGACCTGCTGCAATCAGCAGCTGCCTCCACTGGGCTGCTTCAGAGCTCCTGGCCTGAGGACTCCGCAGTGGGGCTGAGACAATTGATCAGGGCCAAGGGCTCTTGCATTGAGCAGTCCGGATCCAGATCGGGGTCTTAGGTGGTGGTCCTGGGGTGCACTTTCAGCAAACCAATGCTGGTGGGGGCTGCAGCACCCCCCGGTAGCTCTGGCAGCTGTGAAAACCCCAGTGATTTGGGACAGAGCTTTCCCTGCTGGAAGCAGTTCCACAGACCTAAAAAAAATCAACCAACTAATTGACTGGCCAACATGAGGAAAAAGAAGCAAAATACAAATTGCAATAAAACTCTAGAATCCTTTTTTTGTGGACAAAAAGGATCATAGCATGGAATGGGAGGAAGACAACACAGACAGAACTCCCATGCCAAATGCTTCCAAGACACTCAAAGATTACTTACAAGCTATAGATCAAATTAAAAAGGACTTTGTAAAACAAATGAGAGAAGTGGAGGAAAAATTGGGAAGAGAAATGAGAAAAATGAGAGAAAATCATGAAAAGAGAGTCAACAACCTGACTGAAGAAAACAACACTTTAAAAAATAGATTAACTCAAATGGCAAAAGAGGCCCAGAAAGCCAATGAGAAGAAGAATGCCTTAAAAAGTCGAATTTTCCAGATGAAAAAAGAATCTCAAAAGCATTCTGAAGAGAATAATTCCTTCAGAATTAGAGTGGAGCAAGTGGAAGCTAATGACTTTATGAGTAACCAAGATACTATTAAACAGTTACAAAGAAATGAAAAAATAGAAAGCAATGTGAAATATTTCCTTGAAAAAACCACTGACCTGGAAAATAGATCCAGGAGAGACAATTTGAAAATTATTGGTCTACCTGAAACCCATGATCAAAAAAACAAATTAGAAATCATCCTTCAAGAAGTTCTCAAATATAATTGCCCTGATGTTTTAGAATTAGAGGGCAAAATAGAACATGAAAGAATTCACTGATCACCTCTTCAAAAAAATCCCCAAAAGAAAACTAGAAATGTTATTGCCAGGTACCAGAATCCCCAGTTAAAGGAGAAAATATTCCAGGCTACCAAGAGAAAACAATTTGAATACTGTGGAAACACTATTAGGATAACCCAGAATCTGGCAGCTTCTACACTGAGGGATTGAAGGGCCTGGAATATGATATTTCAAAGATCAAGGGAGCTGGGATTAAAACCGAGAATCACCTACCCAGCAAAATTAACTATAATGTTCCAGGGGAAAATATGGTCATTCAACGAGGTGGAGGGCTTTCAAGCATTCTTGCTGAAAAAACCAGAACTGAACAGAAAATTTCACAATCAAACACAAGAAGCATGAAAAGGTAAACATAGGAAAGAAATCATAAGGAACTTATCAAAGTTGAACTATTTACATA
>CM053597.1:216509183-216536603 GCA_028646575.1 Pseudocheirus occidentalis
GATAAACCCTCAGTATATTAGGAGATTCTCCTGGAGCAACTGGGGAAGAGGAGCAGGAGAGAACCAAAAAAAAGAGTAACCTTCTCGAAATCAGTCCCCAGGACTGAACCTGGTCTATGGGCTACATTGTTATTGGGGGTGTCCCAAATTTATGAGAAAAAAACCTATGTGAGGTCAATTTAATTCAATTAGTGAGTGCCTACTGGAGTCCTGTGTTCATTGTGTGCTGGGGGAGATATCATATTTAAATGAGACATACTCCATGCTCTTTGGAGTTCCTCAAGTCTGGTAGGGAAGTATGACTCATATGCAAACAAGCATAATACAAAATAACACAAGATATGTGCAGACCGAGTGTTCTATAAAGTCAGGGTCATAGATGGAAGGGACCTCAGAGTTACTCTAATCTGACCCCTTAATTATACAGTTGAGGGCAGTGAAGCCCAGGAAAGCTAATTCATTTGCCCAAAGGAGGGAAGAAGCCCCCAGTGACTGGGGGAGGTAAAGGAGGAAGAGGTTATCACAGTTAGGCTAA
Source organism: Pseudocheirus occidentalis (assembly GCA_028646575.1). Taxonomy (NCBI): domain Eukaryota; kingdom Metazoa; phylum Chordata; class Mammalia; order Diprotodontia; family Pseudocheiridae; genus Pseudocheirus; species Pseudocheirus occidentalis. The sequence continues at coordinate 216,509,719 of CM053597.1, forward strand.
AAGGATAGTAATCCAGCAAGAGGAGAGAAAGGAGGACCATTCCGGGCAGAGCTAACAGAACATTGAACAAAGGAAAAGAAGCTGAAAGGAGCAAAGTACCTTGAGGGCGACGGTCCTTAACCTTTTTGTCTGTCCTGGCACACTTTGGCAGTGTCTGGTAAAGGCTATGGACCCTTTCTCAGAATCACGTTTTTAAACGCATAAAATAAGAAACATAAGATTTTTAAGAATAATATTCTATCACCCCCAATTACATGTTAAAACAATTTAAAACATTTGTTTTTTTTTATTTTAAGTTCCAAATTCTCTTCCTCTCCCTTCATCTTTCTCTGAGATAGGAAGCAATTTGAATAGATTATATGCGTGCAGTCAATAAAATAAAATACATAAGTTTTTAAAATAATATTCTATTTTCCCCCAATTACATGCTAAACAATTTTTTTAACATTCATTTTGAAAATTTGTAGTTCTAAATTCTCTCCCTCCTTCTTTGCTCCGCTCCCTGAGATGGTAAGCAATACAAGTTACATGTGTCCAATCAATAAAACACATAAGATTTTAAAAATAATATTCTATTCTCCTCAATTACATGTTAAAAATTTTTTAATATTTAAAAAATTTTGAGTTCCATACTCTCTCCCTCCCTTCCTTTCTCTGAGAAAGCAAGCAATGTCCAATCAATAAAAGAAAATGCCTAAGATTTTAAAATAACATTCTATTTCCCCCAATTATGTGTGAAACATTTTTTTAACATTCATTTTGAAAATTTTGAGTTCTAAATGCTTTCCTTCCTTCTCCCCTCCCTCAACTGGCAAGTAATATAATATAGGTTATATGTGTGCCATCCATAAAATCAAATAGATGAGATTTTAAAGGAAACTAATTGCAATGAAATACAGTCTCATGTGTATATGAAGTTGAATTTCATTATATTTCATATATAGTCTACATATAATATATTTATATTGTATATTTCATATATGATCTTTTATAATTTTTAATAGGATCTTTTTTTAATATGTTCACAAACCCCAAGTTAAGAACTCCTGATATAGGGGGTGATAAATATTCTAGTGTGGCACTCCAAAAATATTCTTTGCTCCCTTTTGCCTACAGGATAAAGAGAGCCCTAGCTAGGGTAGGAACATAGGAGTTTTGCCTAAGAATGAAGTGGGAGAAATCCTTTTGAGGACTGTTTTCCACCCAGACTGCTGGTAGGAAAGAAGACTATAGGTATCTGGAAAGTCAGTTGTAAGGAGAGGGTCCACTGGAGGAATGCTTTTCCCCCAGATTATCTGTAAACCTGGGCAAAGGGATAGTCCAGCTGGCAGGCAGCTCAGGAGCAAGCAGAGAGAGAAAGTGATCTCTTCATTATGACATGTCCATGAAGGAGGGGGAGGCATTCTATGTCCTCCAGTGGCAGGATCCGAGCTATTCCCAGGAATGGTAAACAATTCTCTAAATCAAAGAATCGTTACGAGGAGAGGACACTTTGGGACCCTGGGTCTTTTAGAAATAGAGTAGACTGCTGGTCTATGGCAAGGAAGATATTTTTTTAAGATCATGCACAGCCATCAGTCAGCAGGTTGGGAAGCACTCTCCCAGACCACATCCTGCCCTCTTCACCTGAATTCACCACTGGCACAAGATTCTTAGTATAATTTACAAACACCTTAAAAAACTTTTTTTTTTTACATTCCCCTTTCCCTTTAACAGACCAAGCCCTACTTGGTCACAGTTTGGGCCTTGATTGGCTCAGAATCAATGTAAATCATAATTGTTTCTGTTTTGGCCAGAAACCCTGAACGTCTTCCCCTCCTAGATTTCTCTCTCTCTCTCTCTCTCTCTCTCTCTCTCTCTCTCTCTCTCTCTCTCAGGTCATTCTTCACCTCATTTTAAAAAGTCTTAATCACCGAATGGGTGGTGCCTCACTCTGAGACCTGTTAAAGACTTTACCTTGAAAAGGCCAAGGTCCCCCACTGCTTCCTGGGCCATCTCCAGTTGTCCTGATCAGTATCTGGCTACTGGACCCAGATAGCTCCAGAGGAGAAAGTGAGGCTGATGACTTTGCACAACTCTCCCTCACTTAAATCCGATTCACTTGCAAGTCATGGCATCACCTCCCTGATGAGAACAAAGGACAAAGTCTAACTCCAACCAGACATTTCTTAACTACCACGTGATACCTCCTAATGGTATCTATTCCTGTAGGCTGTCTCCGTTGCCTGAAGACCACCCCTTCTTCATCTCGACTTTTCAGAATCCTTAGGTCAGTTGGTACCTCCTGAAGCTCTTCCTCATCTATGAACTCTCTCCAAGAGCCCTCTCCCACCTCAAATTCTCCTAGAATACTTTGGAACTCTCCTTTACTCCCCACACTCTGCCTTTTATTGTGTTTATCCATATGTTTTCTTTCCCTTTCTAACAGAATATAAGCTCCTGGAGGGCAAGAATTCACTTGCTATTTAATTATTATATCCCTAGGGCTCTTAGATGTTTGCTATATTGGATTGATGTGAAAGGAAGATTGGAAAAATAGACTGATACCAGATCCTAGAAGGCCTTAAATATCTGCCTGTGGAATGTGATCTCTATTTGATAAGCAGTGGAGTAGCCACCAAAGAGTTTTGAGCATGACAGAAACAAAATCAGATGTAGGTATGACAAAAATAAGTCTGGCAGCAATGTGAAGTATGGATTGGGAGAAGGAGAGAGTGGAGGGTAGGAGACAAAAGGAAAAACCCAATATATAATATTCATAACAGTACTCTTTTTGATACAAAAAAAACCTCACAAAAAGAAAGTGGGTGGCCATCTGTCAGGGAATAGTTGAACAAACTGTGGTATGTGAATGTAATGGAATATTATTTCACCACAAGAAATGATGACTGTGAAAAATTCACAGAAATACAGGAAGACATATAAACTGATTCAGAACAAAGAAAGCAGAACCAGGAGAATAATGTGCAAACAGCTCCAAGGTCTAATGAATTCAGGTTAAAAATCAAAGACCAAGACTGATTTCAGATAACTGGTAATAAGCCCTCTTCCCATTTGTCCTGCTGGGAGAGTGGAACGGGAGGAGGAACATGGTGATGGGTGCCAGATGTGGAAAATGTGAACAGATGTGCTTGACTTTGCCTGACTATGGAGTAGAACCCCAAAAATGATAGACTCAAAGACTACAAAAACGTTTAACCACTAGGTGGTGCTACTAAGGTAAGATTCACGATAAGTGAAACCTATGCTCATCTTGGCAGTTAGGGCAACTTCACCCCAATGAGTCTAAGTACTGGGGATTTGCCAAGCTCCTTGTGCTTCTCAGAGAGCAGATGATTTTTTGTATCCCAGCTCCGCCTCCCAGGAGGTAGCCACGATGGCTAATAAATTTAGTGGGTGTAGATAACTATAGATTTACCCAATCAAAATCAACTCTGAACCTCCATTCTACTGGCAAGATTCCAAGCCCAGACTAGATGACCCGTTTTTTCTTTTTTTTCAATTAATTAATTTGGGGCAGATAGATGGTGCAGTAAATAGAATAGAGCACTGGCCCTGGAGTCAGGAAGACCTGCGTTCAAATACAGACTCAGATACTTAATACTTACTAGTTGTGTGACCTTGGGCACATCACTTAACCCTAATTGCCCTGCCTTTCCTCCTGCAATATATATACATATATATAATTTTTTAATCAATTAATTTACTTTTAGTTTTCAATATTCACTTTCATAAGATTTTTCAGCTCCAAATTTTCTCCCCCTCCTTCCCCTCCTCTGACCCCAAGAGAGCATGCGATCTGATATAAGTTCTACATATGCATTCATATTAAACATAGGTTCTAATATACAAACATATTGAACATTAAACAAAATAAACATATTAAACAAACACTATGACCATTTTACAAGAGGTGTTGGAAAGGATTACTATTTTGGGTGAGAGGTTGAACTCGATGATGGCTAAAGTCTCTTCAGTATTTTAAAATTTAAATTCATACTATCTAGAAGGAAAGGGAAATAAGCATTTTTCAAGTGCCTCCTATGTACCAGACATTGCTCTAAGCATTTTATAAATATTATCTCTTTGAATCCTCTGGACAACTCTATAAGGTAGGTTTTATTATATTCTCACTTTACAAGATAGGTGGTGCGGTCGATACTGGTCCTGGAGTTGAGAAGAGCTGAGTTAAAATTTGGCCTCAGACACTTACAAGCTAGTGAGACCCTGGACAAGTCACTTGATCCTGTTTGCCTCAATTTCCTTATCTGTAAAATGAGCTGAAGAAGGAAATAGCAAACCACCATCTTTGCCAATAAAACTCCAAAAGTGGCCATGAAGAGTCGGATACAGCCAAAACAACTGAAGAACTTTACAGTTGAGAAAACTGAAGCAAACAAAGGTTAAGTGACTTGCCTAGGGTCATACTAGCTAGTAAGTGTCTAAAGCCAGATCTGAACTCGGGTCTTCCTGACTCTAGGAGCAGGGCTATATCCACTGCACTCCCTAGCTATGCCTAGGAGTAATGAATGACTCCTTGTGGCCACTTCTAAACCACTTCTCCCCTCACCATCACTCAGCACCCTCTCCTCCTTTGAGGTTTACTTTGTACAGATTATCTCACCCTATTCAGGTCATTGGGGCAGTTACTTATTTTCTCACTCCATGAGGGACCTGGTTCACAGTCTTCCTCTCTACCCTAATACTTTCCCATATACTATAACATATGCCAAGGATATAGGGAAATACAGTATGTATAGTTCTAAAGAACTTTTAACATATGTATTGATTTCAAGAGGCACCGTGGTATAGTTCAGAGATACTTAGCATGAAGACTGTGAACTTGGTTTTTAAAAATATTTTGATAACTATTTAATTATAATTGGTTTCCTTTGTCATCTTGCGCATTTTATATTATGCATTTTAAAACATTCTGAGAAGGGATCATAGGCTTCATCAGACTGCCAAAAAGGTCCATGACACTAAAAAGGTTAAGAATTCCTAGATTTGGAATCTGAAGGACCAGGTTTCAAATCCTGCCTCAGGCACTTACTAGCTATATGTTCCTGGGCAAGTCACTTAAACTCTTTGGGCCCCAATTTCATCATCTATAAATTAGGCACAGTAGAGAAGGTAATAGATTTGGTATCAGAGGACCTGGGTTTAAATTCTGATTCTTCTGTTTACTACGTGTATGACCTTTGAAGTTACTTAACCCTCTTTGGATCTCAGTTTCTTCATCTGTGAAATGAAGCAGTGAGATTAGATGACCTCTGAGGTCCTTTCCAGCTCTCCATCTATGATCCCATGAAATGCAAATGAAGTCAACACTAAAATACCGTTGCACTCAGATTAATTGCCATGACTGATCTTGGTCCTAGAGAAAACATGCCTTCTCAAAATCTGCCAGTTCACCCACAAGTCAAGACATTGGCCCTCTTCCAAAACAAAGGATAAAAAACAACAGTGGCTACCTATAGCCCACCTAATTCATCATCCAGGCATTTAAGGACCTTTAGAATCTAGAAGCATCCTACCTTTTGAGCCTAAACTCATGTAACTCCCAAATACTCTCTACTCCTATTCAAAGCATCTCAACTCAACAAATGTTTCAGAATCTGTTAGGCTCTAGACAAAATGGCCAGCTGATGCAATGATCCAGACTTGCCATGATCTGATCAGGAGGGGGACACTGTGCCCCAGATCACACTATAGCAGGGACTGAGCCCAGTGCCCTTATTCTAGAGATAAAAGCCTCAAGGAGTGAATTGTCCAAGGTCATATAGACAAGTTTCTTAGCCAAATCCTTTAACTGCATGTCTTGTTTGTGCTCTTCCCTCTACATCTCCCAGCCCTTGTAAAACTATAAAGCGTCATACAAATTAAACGACTCATGGTTCTTAGTGGAGCTGAGCACACAGAAAAACACTCAATAAATGTTGACTGGCTGTGGCATATCCCAGTTGAACACTGTTTCTCTTCAACCATATTTCATAATTGCAGGGGAACTCCAAGTGACAGCTCTGCTGTTCTCTGTTCTAGAACTGGGACAATTTCTGAACACAGAGATGATCATGCAGCAGTAGGGCCTCCCTCATCTCAGGGTCCCTTTTTCCAATTGCCCTTCTGTAACTTGCCATATGAGAAGACTCTAATCATAGGTCTAATTCACAGATGAGAAGTAATGACATAGAAAGCCCTGCTTCAAAAATGTATCTACTGCCCCCATCTCCCAGCTCTAATTCACTCTGAATTCAGAGGCTGCACAGCCTAATGATTTAGGGTTCCAGGTCCAACCATATAAACCTATCAGCTTACAGGTCTAGCAAAGTGCAGAGTCAGTGGGAGGGAGAAGGCTGAGTTCAGGTGCCAAGTCTACTTAAGAGGGTTCCTACATTTTCCATTTTATGATCCCTTCTTTCCACCAGCCAGGACAGTTGGTGTGATAAATTTTTGTTTCAATTTAAGTGCCCTGACACAGAATGATTGTGTGAATTGCAACCTGCCCCTGGGGGTCATTATTTCCCACACCCCATTCCTCATCCATTCTTTCAACAAACGTTTAGCAAGCAGCTATAATCTGCAATGTTTTGTGCTATGTATTTTTGGAAATACAAAGATAAATAAATAAGACAGTGTCCCTGACCTCAAGGAATTTATAATCTAGTACGATCATAAATTTTAACCTGGAAAACACTGTAGAAATCAACCGGCCCAACCCCCTCACTTTGCTGAGGTTCAGGTGAAACAGCTGAAGCCCAGAAAGGTTGTATATTTTCCTAGGTCACATATCATAAGTGACGGATCCAGGTCCTTTGATTCTAAGCCCAGTGTTCTTTCCAGTGTACCCTCTGACATGCATAGAAATAGACACAAGTAAAATGTTGATAAGCACGTGAGAGAAAGATAATTGTTATGACATCAGATAGGAAGGAAGCAATTAAAGTTGGTGAGATGAAAGTTAGCTTCGTGGAGGAGGTAACATTTGAATTGGACCCTGAAGCCTAGGTAATAAATCAATCTGTGACCAAGATCCCTCCCATCAGGGCAGATCACAGCTTATCCACCCCTTCTCACCCTGTACAATTCTGGTCCTTGTTTTCCCATAGATCTTCCCTCTATGAAGGATCTATACACAGACCCTTTTTAGATTTTTTTTAAGAGCATACATTCCATAAAGGACCTTAGAAGTTATCAAGTCTAATCAATTCATTTTGCAGTTGAGGAAACTGACCCTAGAGAGAGAGGTTAAGTGACTTGCCCAAAGTCACACTGATAAAGTACAAATTTACTGATAAAAGGCAGAATTTGAACCCAGGGATTTTTAAAAAGAGGAGACAGCTTTCAGCTCTGACCTCTTAACCATACCTCTACTGGTGGCAAGATATGGCTCCAGTGAGAAATGGGAAAAGATGATGTAAGACAAACCCAAGAACTAAATGAACACAATTACAAAAAGCTTTTCACACAAATAAAACCAGATGTAAATGATTGGAAAATATTAATTGCTCATGAGTAGGCTGAACCAATATAATAAAAATGACAATTCTTCCTAAATTAATCTACTTCTTTAGTGCCATACCAATCAAACTACCAAAAATTATTTTATAAGCTAGAAAAACTAATAATAAAATTGATTTGGAAGAACAAAAGGTCAAGACTATCAAGGGAATTAATGAAAAAAATTGAAAGAAGGTGACCTCGTCTTACCAGATCTCAACCTGTATTACAAAGTGATAATTATCAAAACAGTCTGATACTAGCTAATAAATAGAGTGGTGGATCAGTGGGATAGATTAGGTACACACTACGTAGTAATAAATAATCATCACAATCTAGTGTTTGATAAAGATGCAAGCTTTGGGAACAAAACCTCATTAATTGACAAAAAAAACTTCTGGGAAAAGTGGAAAACAGTAGGGCAGAAACTAGATCTAGACCAATATCTCACACCATATACAGAGATAAGGTCAAAATGGGTACATGGTTTCTATATAAAGGGTGATACCATAAGCAAATCAGGAATAATAATTTACTTGTAAGATCTATGGAGAAGTGAAGAATTAAAGATCAAACAAGATATAGAGAGCATTATGAAATGTAAAGTGGATCATATTGATTATATAATATTAAAAAGACTTTGCATAAACAAAATCAATGCAACCAAAATTAGAAGGAAAGCAGAAAACTAGAGAAAACTTTATAGCAAGTATCTCTGATATAGGCCTCATTTCTAAAATACACAGAAAACCGAGTCAAATTTATTGAACACAAGTAATTCCCCAATTGACATAAGGTCACAGGATGTGAGCAGGCAGTTTTCAGACAAAGAAATCAAAGCTATCTATAGTCACATGAAAAAATGCTCTAAGTCACTATTGATTAAAGAAATGCAAATTAAAGCAACTTTGAGGTACTACCTCACACCTAGCAGATTGGTTGACATAATAAAAAAAATAAAATTGATAAATGTTGGAGAAGATGTGGGAAAACTAGACACTAATTCACTGTTGGTGGAGTTGTGAACTGATCCAACCATTCTGGAGAGTAATCTAGAATTATTCCCAACCCGCTACAAAACTGTGCATACCCTTTGATCCAGCAATACCACTGCTAGATCTGAATCCCAAAGAGATTTTTTTAATCTTTTTTTTTGAGGGCAGTTGGGGTTAAGTGACTTGCCCAAGGTCATACGGCTAGTTTTTTGTGTTAAGTGTCTGAGGTCAGATTTGAACTCAGGTACTCCTGACTCCAGGGCCGGTGCTCTATTCATTGCGCCACCTAGCTGCCCCTCCAAAGAAATTTTTTTTAAAGGAAGGCTGGGGAAGGGGGAGGAGAAGGATCTGTTTGTGCAAAAAATATTTATAGTGGCTTTTTTGTGGTAGTTAAGAAAGTCCATCATTGAAGAATGACTGAACAAGCTGTGGTATATGACTGTAATGAAATACTATTGTGCTATAAAAATTGACAAGCAGAATAATTTCAGGAAAAACCTGGAAAGATGTTCTTGAACTGATGCTGTTGTGCCAAAAGAAGGGAGTGAGACCCCAAGTGCAAAATTTTGGAAGTGGACTTACCCAAATAAAAACAGGCCTGAACCTGGGTAGGTCACTGGTATATAAAGGCAACTCCTGACTCTTAATGGTCAGGATGGTCGGGGATTGTGTAAGCAGGGGTTTATAGCAAGGATTGGCTAGTATATATTTTAATTTTCTTGCCTGCGGAAACCTTGGGGCCCTGCAGCCAACTAGTCTACTTCTGTGAAGAAACAGGAAGAAGATAGCTGGCTAGAGCAGAATGGGAGTAGAGGAAGGGATCAGGGGAGCCAGACTGAGGCCAAGCACAACAATGCAAAGTGAACTAAGCAAAACCAGAACATTGTACACAGTAACAACAATATTGTACAATGAAGAACTGTGAATGACGTGAACGATGATCCAAGACAATCCCAAAGGACATAATGAAAACTGTCATCTGCCACCAGAGAAAGACCGGATATTGTCTAAATATAGACTGAAGCATATTAGTTTTTCACTTTCTTTCTTCTTTCTTTTCTTTCCTTCCTTCCTTCTTCCCTCCCTTCTTTCCTTCTTCCCTCCCTCCCCTCCTCACTTCCTTCCTTCCTTCCTTCCTTTCTTCCTTCCCTCTTTTCGCCCTCAATTCCTTCCTCCCTCCTTCCTCCCTTCCTCCTCCCTCTCTCCATACCTCCCTCCTCCCTACCTCTCTCCTTTCTTCCTTCTTTCCCTTTTTGAGTCTTCTTGTACAAAATGACTAATATGGAAATGTATAATGTGGAATGTATAATATGGAAATGTACAAATGATTGTACATGTATAAGCTATATTGTATTGCTTACAACTCAGGGAGGGGAAAGGGAAATAAAGAAAGGATAGAATTTGGAACTCAAAACTTAAAAAAAACAGCCCAACAAATGCTTTAAAAAAAGTTTTTACATGTAATTGGGGGTGGGGAATAAAAGATTATTTAATTAATAATAATAATAATAATAATAATAATAATAAGAAGAAGAAGAAGAAGAAGAAGAAGAAGAAGAAGGAGAAGGAGAAAGAGAAGAAGAAGAAGAAGGATGGCCTACTCAGGTAAATATTAGAAAATTTCCCCACATAGAGCAGGTAGGGTGGGCATAGAGCTTTTGGAAGCCTTTCTTTTTTTGTGTTTTCCTTCTGATCTTAGGAGAACAAGTACCTTGAATGGGAAACATCCTGATGAGTTAAGAAGATCTGGAGATCCCATCAGTGGTCAGAGCTGAACTGTGATAGTTCCAGTTACTTCACTCTATATCAGTTTATGAAAGTATTCCCAAGTTTCTCTGACACCATCCCTTTCATTTTTTACAATATGATAATATTTCATTATAGTCATATTCCACAATTTGTTGAGCCATTCCCCAATTCATAGGCACACCCTTAGTTTTAAAGATTTTTTGCCGTGATAAAAAAGGTGCTACAAATATTTTTGTACTTATGGATCCTTTTCTCTTTCTTTGACCTTTTTGGGATGTGGATATAGTAGTGATACCACTGGGTCAAGTATACCTACAATGGTAGATAGCATAGTGGATAGAGTGCTGGGTCAAAATTCAAAATTCAAAGGTCCCCTAGTTATTTAACCTCTGTTTGCCTCCGTTTCCTCTACTGTAAAATAATAGCACCTATTGCTGGTCCACCTAAGGGCCAGCCTGAAGTTTGTGTGGAGACATGGGTGAGAGAGGAAAAAATAACCAGGGAATAGTTCAGGAAAGAACCATGAACTCCATTTGATGATTGTAAAATTTATTGTTACGCTATTCAGCAGGCAGGAGGGCTTAGGAAGCCTGCAAAAATGCAGGAATTAGAAATACAGATTATATAGCCATAATAACATAAATCAGGGATTAATTATGCTAACTAGGTGACTAAAGGAGGGATTAAGGAGGAGTTAAGGAGTGGTCAGTGCTTAAAGAGACATGCATTTTTTATAATTCACTGGGAAAAAGCCCACGGGGGCTACCAAGAGGTGTGATTTTTGCCTTGAAACATCACCTAAGTCAACTAGTGGTCAATTCTGACTGAGAGGTACCCAGTCTGTTCCCCATCAGTGTCCCTTTTGACAAGATGAATGTTGGAAGCTAGACTAACTTGGGGCCTAATTGGTGAAGAATTATCTTACTGATAGTGCAATGAAAGATTCATAGATACGACTAGAACAAGGAGGCTATACATTTCTCTAATTGCTTATAGATGATTGGGTGAAGGATTCATAGGTATGGTTTGTTATTGTAACAAACAGGATTTATCCCAGCTAAGCAGAGGCTGCTCAGGGAAGAGGCAGAGTCAATGGTTTTATGGCTGGGGGAGGGGTAACTTTACAACTGAAGTTGAGACTGGATGTTACAAACATAGACACACCAACACTCCATCAACAGGGTTGATAATCTAATAAGAGACTCATCTTTTTTAAGTATCTGAATTTTGGGGGGCAAAGAGCCTGGTTGGAGTCAGGATCTCAGACAAGAGTCTTTTAAAGTGTATTTCCCAGAGCACCAGCTTTTTCAGGCTGCAGACACCTTAAAATCTTTATCTGAGTCCTGACCTCTGTTTCTGAGGCTCAGCTCAAGCACCTACTTCAAAGAGTCATTGTGATGGTCAAATGAGATAATATTTATAAAGTTCTTAGAACTTTAGCACTATGTGCCTCGCATATAAAAGGCTCTATATAAATGCTAGTTATTATTATTATTATTATTATGTTAATGACTTTGTGCACATAAGACCAAATGTCTTTCAGAATAACTGGACCAATTCAAAGATCTACCAACAATATATTAATGTTCCAGGGCAGCTAGGTGGCACAGTCAATAGAGCACCGGCCTTGGAGTCAGGAGGATGTGAGTTCAAATCCGGCCTCAGACACTCTACCCAAAAACTAGCCATACGACCTCGGGCAAGTCACTTAACCCCAATTGCCCTCCAAAAAAAATTTTAAAAATATATATTAATGTTCCTGTTTTCTCATAGTCCTTCCAATAAACACCTCTCTCTACTAAGCATTTTCCTTTTTCGTCATCTTTGCTAATCTGATAGGTGTGAAGAAAAATTTCAGTGCTGTTTTAATGTGTGTATCTCGAATTCTTAGTGTTTTGGAACATTTAAAAATATTGTTGTGGATAGTTTTAATGTCTTTCTTTAAAAATTGCCTGTTCAAGTTGCAGTATATGAATATAAAGGAATACTATTGTGCTCCACAAAATGATGAGCAGGCAGACTTCAGAAAACCCTGGAAAGACTTAAATGAACTGAGGCTGAGTGAAGAGAGCAGAACCAGGAGAACTTTGTACACAGTAACAACCACAGTGTGTGATGACTGACTTTGATAGACTTGGCTCTTCTCAGCAATGCAAAGACCTAAAACAATTCCAAAAGACTCATGATGGAAAATGTTATCCACATCCAGAGTCTGAATGCAGATGGAAGCATAGTATTTTCTTTTGTTTTGTTTTTTCTTTCTCATGGTTCCTCCCATTCATTCTAATTATTCTATACAATATGACTAATGTGAAAAGGTTTAATAGGAATGTATATGTAGAACCTATATCAGATTGTATGTTGTCTTGGGGAGGAAGGAGGGAAGGAAGGGGGAGAAATTTTAAAACTTATGGTAGTGAATGTTGAAAGCTAAAAATAAATTAATTAACTTTACCAAAAAAAAGAAAGAAAATTGCCTGTTTATATTCTCTCACCATTATTCTACTGGGGAATGACTCTTATTGTTATCATTTGCATCTGTCCCTGGCATTATCAAAGAAAAATGCTACAAATATTTATCCCCAGTTAACTCATTACCTTCTAATTTTACCTGGATTGGTTTTGTTTGTCCAAAAATACTTTAATTGTATACCATCAAAATTGCCCATTTTAATTTCTATGATCTTCTCTTAAGCAGTTTTATTTTATTTTATTTTTAACTTATGGATAAAACAAGCATTTTCACAACATAGCACAATAAAAATAATGATTTCACATGAAACTGAAAGTCTGCTTTGAATGATTTGCTATTGCTTTCAAATGTATAACAAAATTGTTGTGTAAATTTCTTTTTTTTCTTCCCTTACTCCCTACCACCTCCCCCCCTTGCCATTAGATACAAATAAGTATATATATGTAAGATTATTCTATATATACTTCTACTTATCAGTTCTTTCTCTGGATGCAGCTATCAACTTTCTTCATATGTCCTTTATAGTTAATTTGGGTATTTATAGTAGTCAAAATAACTTATTCACTCAACGTGATTGTTAAAACATTATTGCTGTTACTGTATACAATGTCCTCTTGGTTCTGCACATCTCACTCTTCATTATTTCAAATAAGTCTTTCCATATTTTTCTAAAATCACTTAAATCATCATTTCTTACAGCACAGTGGTATTCCATTGCAGTCATGTACCATAACTTGTTCAGTCATTCCCAAACTGATGGGGATTCCTGCAATTTCCAGTTCTTTGCTATCACAAAGGGAGCTGCTATAACCATTTTAGAACATAAAGATTCTTTACCTTTTTTCCCCTAATTATCTTTGGAAATAGACCAAGTAGTGGTCTTGTTGGGTGGCTTAATAATGCTTTGGGTATAATTCTAGCTTGCCCTCCACAATTGCACTAACAATGAATTAGTGTCTCAATTTTTTCACATCCCCTCCAACATTTGTCACTCTCCCCTTCTATCATTTTAGCTAGTCTGGTAGATGCAAAATGATCTCTCAAGGTTGTTTTAATTTATATTTCTCTAATCAACAATGATTTAGAGCATTTTATATGACTATAAGTTGTTTGAATTTCTTCATCAGAAACATAGTTTTTTAATGAAATATGTAATAGGTTTAACAAAGTAATAGTCAAGTTGCTCTCTTTGTATTCTACATGTCTTTTTCTCATTCTGTGTATTTAAACAAAAGTTTCATTGATGCTTTTAAAAATGTCTATAACACTCACTCATTCACCTCCCTTTACCAAGCAGTATGTTTAGTAAAGCACAATAATTCAACATGCTTCGCCATATCTGAGAACGCATAACTGATTCTGTGACTTTATTCCTTTACCTTGTCACCAAGAGGGGAAATCACAGTATTTAAAGCTATATGGAATCCTAGGGATCATCTGTCCCAAGGTCCACATTTTACAGTTGGCTCAGAGAAGATAATGACTTGTCTATGGTCACATAAAGTGGTAAAGCCTCCTATCTCTAAATGCAGTATTCTTTTCTATTACAGAGATTAAACTGGTTAGCAAAAGATCACAACACAAAGGGCAGAGCCAAGATGGGAGCATAGAAGCAGGAAAACTCCATGAGCTCCCTACATAACCACCTCAAATTCCTATAAAATATGACTCTAAACAAATTTTAGAGCTACAGGACCCACAAAGCGACAGAGAGAAAAAAATTTTCTGCTGAAGGCAGTCTGGCAGGTGGATAGGAAGGGTCCATCACAGTGAGCTGGGAGCCAAACCCAGCCCCACATGAGCCTGTGGTTTTAGCCCCAGAGTAGCCCCAACCAGCAGCCTGGAGAGGACTTTTGGAGAGTGCATCAGCAGCAGCTATGGCAGTTTACAGGATTATCAACCCATAAATGCCAAAGACAAAGTAAAAGGTCAGTGAGAAGTAGTGGAGGCATGGTGGCCAGGCTGCTTCAGAGCTCCTGGCCTGCAGATTGTAGGGGGACCAAGTGACCATTCAAAAGTTAATTGCACTTCCCTTAACCTCCCATGATCTAGATCACTGTATGGGTGGAGGTCCTGGGGTGTGTGACCAGTGAGCCAGAACTTGTGTGGGGCTGCAGAGAGGGTACCCAACTAATAGCTCCAGCAGCTATGAAAACCTCAGTGATTTGGGACAGAGCTCTCTTCTCTGGAAGCAGAGTTTTACTGTGGCAATGAGCTCAAAAGCCAAGTAACTGAGTGGCAACATGAGTGAGCAAAGGAAGCAAAGCAAGCACAGACATCAAACCTTAGATTCCTTTTTGGGGGACAAAAAAGATCAAAGCATGGAATGAAAGACAATGAAATCAGAACTCTTGTACCAAAAGCTTCCAAGAAAAATATGAATTGGTTAAAGGCCATGGAGGAGCTCAAGAAGGATTTTGAAAATCAAGTAAGAGAAGTGGAGGAAAAATTGGGAAGAGAAATGAGAATGATGCAAGAAAATCATGAAAAGAGAGTAAACAACTTGGCTGAAGAAAATAACACCTTAAAAAATAGACTAACTCAAATGGCAAAAGAGGCCCAAAAAGCATGTGGGGAGAAGAATGCCTTAAAAAGCCAAATTTGCCTGATGGAAAAAGAATTTTAAAAGCTCACTGAAGAGAATAATACTTCAGAATTAGATTGGAGCAAATGGAGGCTAATGACTTTATGAGAAACCAAGATACTATTAAACAGATCCAAACAAATGAAAAAATAGAAGGCCATGTGAAATATCTCACTGGAAAAACCACTGACATGGAAAATAGATCCAGGTGAGATAATTTTAAAATTATTGGACTACCTGAAAGCCATGACCAGAAAAAGAACCTAGAAATCATCTTTCAAGAAATTCTCAAGGAAAAATTGCCTTTATATTTTAGAACCAGAGGGGAAAATAGAAATTGAAAGAATTAATTGACCACCTCTTGAAAAAGATCCCCAAAAGAAAACTCCTAGGAATTATAGCCAGGTTCTGGAGTTCCCAGATCAAGAAGAAAATATTACAAGCAGCCAAGAAGAAACAATTTGCATATTGTGGAAACACAATCAGGATAACACAAGATCTAGCAGCTTCTACATTAAGGGATCAAAGGACTTGGAATGTGATATTCTGGTGGTCAAAGGAGATAGGATTAAAACCAAGAATCACCTACCCAGCAAAGCTGAGTATAATATTTCAAGGGAAAATATGGTGATTCAATGAAATTCAAGCATTCTTGATGAAAAAAGCAGAGTTGAATAGAAAATTTGACATTCAAATACAAGAAGCAAGAGAAGCATGAGAATGTAAACAGGGAAAAGAAACCATAAAGAATTTACCAAAGTTGAACTATTTACATTCCTACATGGAAAAATGATAATTGTACCTTATGAAACTTTTCTCAGTATGAGGATAGTTGGAGGGAATATAAATGTGTGTGTATATATATATATATACATATATATATGTATATATGTATATGTATATATACACACATATATATGTATACATACATGTATATGTCTATATAGAAGGGTATATGGGCATATTATATGGGTACAGGTATACATAAAGAGAAGGCACAGGATCATTTGAAAAGGAAGGGATTTTAAAAATAAAATTAAGAGATAAGAGAGGAATATGATGAGAGGAGATAGAGAGAGACAGAATAGGGCAAATTATCTCATATAAAAAAGGCAACGGAAAAATGTTACAATGGAGGGGAAGAACAAGAAGGCAAAAGGGAATGGGTCAACCTTATTCTCATTGAATTTGGCTTAAGGAAGGAATAACATACACACTCAGTTGGATATGTTGCCCTAAAGGAAAGTAGGGGGGAAAGAGATAAGAGAGGGGATGATAGAAGGGAGGGCAGATTTGAGGAGAGGGTAGTTAGAAGCACACACTTTTGAAAAGGGACAGGGTCAAAGTAGAAAATAGAACAAGTGGGGGTGGGATAGGATGGAGGGAAATATAATCAGTCTTTCACAGTATATCCACTATGGAAATGTTTTGCATAACTACACATGTACAACCAATATTGAATTGCTTATCTTCCCAGTAAATGTGGGTGACAAGGGAAGAAGGGAAAGAATCTGGAATTCAAAGTTTTAAAATCAAATGCTTTTTTAAAATATTAGTATTATTATTAATTATTTTTATTATTATCATTATTACATGCAACTGGGAAATAAGATATACAAGCACTGGGGTATGGAGATACATTTTGCCCTGCCATAAAATCAGAGCGGGAATGGGGGAGGATATAGGAGAGAGCAGATTGATGGATATTCAGTGCGATTGCTGTTTTGGGGTGAGGGGCAGGGGGAAGATGGAGAGAAAATTTGTAATTCAAAACCTTGTGGAAATGAATATTGTAAACTAAAAATAAACATAAATAAATTTTTTTTTAAAAGATCACAATGCTAGTCAGTGACAAAACTAGGATTCAAACTCAGGTCTTCAGACTGTTAAGTTCAACGCTCTTTTCACTATAGAAATGATTTAATTTGATCCTGACAACAACCTTGGAAGGTACATGTGGTTTGCCCATGAATATACAGATCTGTCATTTAGCCTTGGGGTATTTGGGGTTAAAAAATTATTGGAGTTCACCCAGAGTTTTTTCCCCCTAGATCTATCCTTGTTGGTTTCTTCTTTCCCAATGACCCTTTTTGACTGAATCAAGACTCCAAGGATGATGATAGACATAGGGTAGAAAGTTGGGGAGGGACCCCCAGAGAACCAGCAAATACCCCTGAAATGGGAAGGCAAATAATTAAGAAATAGTTTGGGGAAAGTTCATTTGTGGTTGGGGGTGCAAAGCAAACCTTGCTGTTAGTGCCTTTTATTCTCAAGGTTCTCACAATTGTTTGTAAAGCACCCCTATTAGATCAGGAAAAGAGGAAGGAGACCGGGAAGGGGAAAAGGCAGTCATTTCAACAACATGCTGCTGAAGGAAGAAAGAAGGAGATAGAGGGACCACTTGTCCAAAAATTCATGTCTGATAAACTTACTTGGTCCTGCCATCTTCTCAAGCTATTTGTTAATATTCCTCCTTGTTTTTCTTACCATGTTTTTAGAAAGTGTAGCCTATACTCTGCTGCCTTCACTTCCTCATGACCCACTCAATTCTTTCTTAATCTGGCAGTTGACTCCACCATTATACTGAAACTGGTACCTCAAAGGTGACCAAGCACTTCTTAATGGCTAACTTGATTGTTTCTTCCTGGTCCTTATCCTCCTTGGTCTTTACATATTTTGATGATTCCCTTCTATATATTCTCTCCTTCTTTGGTTTCCATGACACTCTTCTTTTTCATAGTCTTCTTCTACCTGTCATCCATCCTCAGACTCTTTGACTGGTTCATTGTCTACCTCCCACTCCCTCTAGTATGCCCCCCAAGGCTTGATCCTAGGATCTCTCAACTCCATACAGTTTCCTTTGATGATAGAACTACTCCCATGGGCTCCATTATGAAAGACTCCAAAATCTACACATTCAATTAAATTCAATAAACATTTATTAAGTACATACAGTGTATTTCAGGCACTGTGCTAGCGCTTCAGATACAAAGATAAAAATAAAGCAATCCCTGACTTCAATGAGTTTATACTCTATTGGGGAGGTACAATGTATGTACACGATACAAGGAAAATTAGAGAGAAAGATCCTTGGAAGATCAGGAAAGAATTTATGGAGCATGGTGAGAAAGACTTTGAAAGAAGGCAGAGAAAGTATCTGACAGAGAAATGAGATCTTCTAGGTCTGGAGGATGACTTGTGTGAACACATGCGGTTGGAGAGCGGCTGATTGTTGAGTTTGTTGAAATATAAAGTTCTTGATGGAGAACTGGACAGAAGGAGAGGACTACACGTGACAATCCTCCCAATAAATCTCTCCCAATAAATGATTGATGAAGTTCAATTTGAAGAGTCTGACTAGGGAGGGAGAAATTCAAGAGGCAGACAGAATGATGACAGGGTGGAGTGAACTGCTCTTCATAACTCTACTTTCTCCTCCTTGACTTCTGCACTTGTCCTTGACCATTGTGCTATGTAAATACAGGACTTCATAGTCCTTGTTCACTGGTCAGGCTGTCCCTCTGATGCTTGTCTGTCATGCTTAAGTGGGGAGCTATCCACAGCAGAAAGCAGAATGCATTGGGGCAGGTAGGTGGTACAGTGAATAGAGCACCAGCCCTGAAGTCAGGAGGACCTGAGTTCAAATCCAGCCTCAGATACTTACCACTTACTAGCCATGTGACCTTGGGCAAGTCACTTAACCCCAACTGCCCTACAAAAAGAAAAAAAAATTAAAAATTAAAAAAAGAAAGCAGAATGTATGAACCACAAGTCTAGCACCCAGTTACCCCCTCTCCCCACCCCAGGAAAAGGCACTTTGGAAAGACCTCTCAATGTTGTGCCTGCTAATAGTTCATACTGAACAGAGCATTTTAGTTTATAAAGTGCTTGCCTGGCAGTATCATAGGGAGACTGAGGAGTAACTAGAAATCTTAGCACCTGGGACAAATTCATTGGGGGTGGGGGAGAATAGTAAAGGGTCATACACAAAAGAAAGCCTACTGTGGCTACTTGTAGTTGTGACAGATAACCCCACCCCCAATCCCAAGACTCGGAGGTTGTAGGCAGAGAGGTGGGGTCCTCGACACGAGGAGATGAAGAGGGTTCTAGGAAGCCTTTTTCACCAGCAGGTGCCATTTTATTTTTTTACTTATTTCAGTTTCCTTTGCTGGTTTATCATCTGTCTTCCGCTCCCTCCAAGGCTTTGTCCTGGATCTTTGCCTTCTTTCTCCTGATCTCTTATCTTCCATTTTCTGCTTTCTTTCCCTTTACTCTTCTTTCCTCTTTCCCTCTCTTCTCCATACACTATTTCCTGGGATGATCAAAAATCTACCCCCTTTGAGCTTAATTACGAATGACACCAAAATCTATATATTTGATAAATCTATATAATTTTATCATTTGCCAGTTTCCATGGTCTAAATGCTTACTGTGAAAACTTTCTAACTGGAGAGCTATCCATGGCAGAAAGCAGAATGCATTGGGGTGGCTAGGTGGCACAGTGAATAGAGCACTGACCCTGAAGTCTGGAGGACCTGAGTTCAAATCCGGCCTCAGATACTTAACACTTACTTGTAGTGTGACCTTGGGCAAGTCACTTAACCCCAACTGCCCTATAAAAAGCAAAAAAAAATTTTTTTTTAAATTTTAGTGTAAAAATCAATGCTCATTATCCCATTCAAAGTGATGCTTGCACATGGCCTGACCTTTAGATATAGCTGCTGGAGTTGAAGATCATGGGGATTGAACAGATTGAGGAACTAGGAAACCACAGTGCTTGAAAGAGGCTGGAGGGTGATCTGAAAGCCCAGATGAAAACAAAAAAAGACCTGAAAGAGAAGCAGTCGTTGCCTGAGAGGAGCAGACAAAGGAACTGAAACTGGCAATGGGGAGCTGGGAATATGGCCACTCCAGCAGTGAACGCCATAATCCCAAGAAATATGGTGCTATCAGGAGAAAGTCAAGTTTAAGTAAGTACCAAGATATGGAAGGAATATGAACTACGCTTGTATTCTACCACTACTGCAACCCCTTAGCAAACTCTCCTTCTTTGAGGTTCATTTTATTACAATGTGTCACTAAGTCCAGATTCTGATGATTCTGGTGATACCCTTGATTCCATCCCCTTTTACCTTTTACCTCTGCCACCATTCTCCTTCCCCCTCCTTCTAATCTTCAGCCTTCTCTTGTATACTGATGTGTGTTTTTTCTCTTTCCATCTATAAACATAATCAAGTCTTCCCAATCCTTTAAAAATCTTCACTAAATCCAAGGGTTGTTCATTATTTAATATCCTCCCTTTCTCAGTCACATTCTGTGGGAAAAAAATTGTCTACACTTTCCTTCACTTCCTCTCCTCTTGCCTGATGCTAAACCCTTTGAAATCTGCCTTTCAACCTCATCACACAACTGAAATTGCTCTCTCTAAAGTTAACAGTGATCTTTTTAGAAATTTAACTTTTTTTCATTTAATGAAAATTTATTTTCTCTCCCTCAAATCTACCAAACCCTTAATTATATATATTACATAAATGATATCATATCTATAAATACAGAATATATAAATAATATACTATTGCATATGTAATAATAAATAATACACACCAAATAATATACATATATGCACATGTATATGTACATATACACGTATGTGTGCATATACATATATACATATATATTTATGTGTGTGTGTGTGTGTATATGTAACTTGAGTCCCTCACCTCTCTGTCAGAAGGGTGGCATATTTTATTTTGGATCCTCTGGATGGTCACTGCACTGATCAGAATTCTTAAGTCTTAAAATTGTCTTTACAATGCGTATAAATTGCTCTGACTTTACTCTCTTCCTAATCATCTCTTCACAAGAGAGAGGTGATTTTGTCCCTCCCCTCATTCCCAACTCAGTTGATGTATTCACAGATTGTAATTACAAGTGATAAAATGTTAATATGTTAATAAGATGTTAATGCCTTGTCATCCTTTTATGAAGGATGAATATCTCTCCCTGAAAGAGTCAGTTGGGAGCAATGCCATTGTGTAGATATAATTCCCTAGGGCCCTAAGGTTGCCCTTAAAAGATATAGTCGAGGGGCGGCTAGGTGGTGCAGTGAATAGAGCACCAGCCCTGGAGTCAGGAGGACCTGAGTTCAAATCCGGCCTCAGACACTTAACACTTACTAGCTGTGTGACTTTGGGCAAGTCACTTAACCCCAATTGCCCTACCTTCCCCCTCCAAAAAGCAAAAAAAAAAAAAAAAGATACAGTCCAATCAGTTTGAGTCAATTGATGGAATTTGAGGTAGTCCAGATTGAGAGCAATCTATAAAGTAGATCCCTGCAGGGGGCATGGAAGAAATTCCTCCTCTCTCTTTTCAACTCTCCCTTAGTCCACATATCTACCAGCACAGGTACTCACTGAGGAGATAATCTATTCAGAAGTTTGAGAGAATACAGGCAGAAGACAGCCATTGAGAAAGGGCACACTCTCTAGACTGTCCAGAAAGGCATTCACCCAAGGCAGGAAGCAACTTTGAAGAGTATGGAGGGGGAGTTGCCTGGTATATTTCACAAGAAGAAAAAGCACTTCAGGGTGAAGCAGTGCTGAAGTTGAGAATCTCCTTGGTTTATTTGCTATTTCTTGCATATAATCCTCTGTGCCTTTTCACCAACTGTGCCCCATGCCTAGACGTGGACCTCCTCCTTCCATCTCTTTCCATTTCCACCTTGCTTTTTTTGAGGCTTAGTTCAAATCAAACATTCTGTATGTAGAAAGCCTTTCCTGGTCTTGCCAGCTGCTAGAATCTTCTACTATGATTTTCTGTTTATTTGATATAATTGTTCACTTGTGTCTCTTATTAGAATGTGACCTTCTTGAGGGCAAGAACTCTTTTTT
Source organism: Pseudocheirus occidentalis (assembly GCA_028646575.1). Classification (NCBI taxonomy): domain Eukaryota; kingdom Metazoa; phylum Chordata; class Mammalia; order Diprotodontia; family Pseudocheiridae; genus Pseudocheirus; species Pseudocheirus occidentalis. The sequence goes on from CM053597.1 coordinate 216,531,910, forward strand.
CTTTTCTTTGTATCCTCCATTCTTAGCACTGTGCCTGGCACTTTGTAAATGCTTAACAAGTGCTTGTTCAGCTAGGTGGCACAGTGGCACTGGCCCTGGAGTCAAGAGGACCTGAGTTCAAATCCAGCCTCAGACACTTAACACTTACTAGCTGTGTAACCTTGGGCAAGTCACTTAACCCCACTTGCCCTGCCTTCCCCCCTCCAAAAAGCAAAAAAAAAAACCCCAATAAACAAAAAAAGAAGTCCTTGTTGACTGACTTACAGGTGTCCCTGCTGCTATTCTATTCCACGTTTGTGGCCACCCTTCCCGAAGATGATGCATATATGGGAAAGTATGAGGGAAAGTATGCCCTAGCTTGGGGGGTAAAGGTGGGCAAGATGTTTTTTAACTACAGTTCTTAGTCAACTATCCTAGTAAATGCCTTTGCCAAAAGCTAAATATAAACACTGACTAATCGTTAAAGGGAAACGCACGGGTAGGGGCTCATGAGCTACAGTTTAGGAGGAACCATTCCCAGGGCACCTTAGAACCCAAGGTAGCAGCCATCATCTAGGGACCCCAGATGCGAATACAAGTGCCAGTTTAGGGGAGTAATCCAGAAGGAATGGAATTAACAAATTGTAATCACCAGATCTAGTGACCTTTTCTCAGTCTTTGTCCTATTTTACTTGTCTGCATTGTTCAACTTTGATAACCACCTTCTCCTGCTGGATATTTTCTCCTCTTGTTTTTATTCGCTTTGTTTTGCCTTTTTCTGTCTTAGTTCTTTTCCTACCTGGATAATAGCTCCTTTTCAGTATATTTTGCTGGGTCATCTATGCCACAGCCCCTAACTGTGTGTGTACCCCAAGGCTTTGTTATGGGACCCCTTTTCTCTCTATACTCTCACTTTGTGAGTTTATCAGCTCCTATCACTTGGCATTCTGCCAAGGACAGGAAGGAGGAAATCCACCCAATGTTCACACACACACACACACACACACACACACACACACACATTCATGTCTAAGAAAAACCCTTGGTCCTCCCCTTCTAGCTAGTCTTGGCTCTGTTCCTCCTCACTCTTTAAGTTTCTAGGAGATTGGGTCAGACTAGAAAAATGGAACTCTTTTCTTATTCGTTCTTACTTGATAATTTGTGCTTCTCTTTCCCTGCTCCCATTTGCCTTTTCTCTTACCTACCCATCAATAGTCATGACAGACAATCCTGGGTCATCAATCGGACAGGAGGGAATGACTCTGTCTGTGAGTTATGCAGAAACCTGTTTTTCCTCTTCTTTCTGCTTCACACACCTCTTGACCAGTTTACTATTTATCAAACATTCCACCAGAGGGCAGGCCCAGTCTATGTAGAATGAAAGTCAAGGTATTGGATTGTCTCACTTCCCTCCCATCACCATCCTAAGGTATCTGGTATATGGATGCTTTTCTGGGCTTCTAAAAACTTTAAGATTATTCCCTGTCTCTCCTTCCCCCCACTCCCTCTTTTTTTCTTTGTACCTCCTGTCTCCTTTTATCCTCCTCCCTATCAATATCTCTGCCTCTCCATTCCCACCTACACACACACATCTCCATCCATTATTTCTGCGGCATTCTCTCTGGAGCAGATGAGTTCTGAAATAATTTATTTTAGATTCACTAGCAGTTTAAGTGGGACCAAAAAGGCATTCCAGGAATGGGTGCTAAATTTACACAGATTTTCAGTGGTCAGACATAATTCAGGCCCTGGCATTAATGTGGGTAATTAGCCATCTAGTCCTGGCAGATAACAATGCCCTCTCCTGGTGAGGCAAGCAGAGTAGATAGTATTATTCCTATTTTACAAATGACAAAAGAAAGACCCTGGGAGATTAAGTGATGCTTGTGGTTACTCAGCTAGCAGAGAGTAGAGCCAGCCTTTAAACTCGGGTCTCCTGATTCTTTTGCCTGCTCCACAAGGCTTTGCCCAGGCCTTCTGAGTCTTGCCTCTCAGAAAGCAGGGATGAGTATTTACTGCAAGTCCTCCCATCAAGTGTGCATGGGCGGGGGAGGAGGGTTGCTACAGCAGCTCTTTGGCAGAAGCAGCCAACTGAGCAGAATTTGAGCAGAAACCAACCAAATTTCTTTTTTTTTAATTTATCTATTTATTTTTAGTTTTCAGCATTCATTTCTACAAGATCTTGAGTTCTAAATTTTCTCCTCCTCTCTCCCCATCTTCTCCCCAAGATTAGCATTCAATCTGATATAGGTTATACATGTACAATCATATTAAACCTATTTTCACATTAGTCATGTTGTAAAGAAGAATTAGAACCAATGGCAGAAACAATAAGAATGAAGAAACAGACAAAAAAGAGAGAGAGAGCAATAATATACTTCCATCTGCATTCAGATTCTATGGTTCTTTTTCTGGATATGGACAGCATTTTCCATCATGAGTCTTTTGGAGTTTTCTTAGATCCTTAAATTGTTAATAAGAGATAAGTCTATCAAATTAGCCATCACACAATGTGGCTGTTACTGTATACAGTGTTCTCCTGGTTCTGCTAACTTCACTCCACATCAGTTCAAGTAAGTCTTCTCATCATCTGTTATGGAACAATAGTATTCCATTACATTCATATACCACTACTTGTTCAGCCACTCCCCAGTTGATGGGTATCCCCTCAATTTCCCATTCGTGGCCTCCAAAAAAAGTTGCTATAAATATTTTTGTACACATGAGTCATGTGAGTTAGCTAAAGCTAACATTTCTAGTACAATATTTTTTTTTTTGCGTTTTTGTAGGGCAGTTGGGGTTAAGTGACTTGCTCAAGGTCACACGGCTAGCTTTTTTGTGTTAAGTGTCTGAGGCCGGATTTGAACTCAGGTACTCCTGACTCCAGGGCCAGTGCTCTATTCACTGCACCACCTAGCCGCCCCATTTCTAGTACAATATTGAGTAACAATGGTGATAACGGACATTCTTGTTTCCTCCCTGATCTTACTGGAAATGCTTCTGGCTTATCTCCATTACATACAAAGCTTGCTGATGGTTCTAGATCAGTGGTTCTCAACGTTCCTAATGCCCAATACTCATATGTGGGCATATCTGCACGTGAGCAGATCCGCCTGGAGACGTATAGAGGGGTGTGTCAGTTCCTAAGACCATCAGAAATATGTGTTTTCCAATGGTCTTAGGTGACCCCTGTGACCCCTGTGAAAGGGTCGTTCGACCCCCCCCAAAGGGGTTGTGACCCACAGGTTGAGAACTGCTGTTCTAGATAGATGCTACTTGTCATTTTAAGGAAGACTACATTTATTTCTATGCTCTCTAGTGGTTTTTTTTTTTTGCTTTTTTTTCTGAAGGGCAATTGGGGTCAAGTGTAAGTGTTAAGTGTCTGAGGTCCAATTTGAACTCAGGTCCTCCTGACTCCAGGGCAGGTGCTCTATTCGCTGTACCACCTAGCCGCCCAATTCTCTAATGCTTTAAATAGGAATGAGTATTGTATTTTGTCAAAAAGCTGTTTTCTGCATCTATTGAAACAATCATATGATTTCTGTTAGTTTTATTATTGATATGACCAACCAATTTTCATCAATAAATGCACAGAAGAAAAAAAAGAAAACAAAGAAATGCACAGAAGAGTTCAAGCATTCGTGAAAGTAACACATTTTTTGTCAGGGAACATTCGTAGGCCCATAGTAGAACTGGAAGGGGCCTGAAGAGAGCTCTTCCATTTTACAGATTGAAAAACTAAGGACCTTATTCATTTAACTACACTTAAGTTACTAAATTTAGCAGAATTGGGATTTGAATCCAGGACCTCTGACTCTATCAAGGATCATTCCTGCTGTATTCCTCCACCATTTTCTCTGTGACATTGAACTGAATGAATTCCTATACAAGACTTCTTTTTTTTATAATTAATTATTTTATTTATTTTCTTGTTTACATCATTTGTTTCCACAAGATTTTGAGTTACAAATTTTCTCCCCATATTTCCCCTACCCCCAGCCCCCAAACTGCAATCCCACTGTAAATCCCCTCCCCCAATCTGCTCTCTTTTGTGCCCTCCTCCAATGCTCCTCTAACTTTCTGGCAGGGCAGGGTGGGTTTCCCTACCCCATTGCCTGTATATCTTAATTCCCAGTTGCATGTAGTTAATAATGATAATAATAATAATAATAATATTTTTTTTACATTTGATTGTAGAACTTTAAATTCTAGATTCTTTCAGTTTCTCCCTCATTACCCACCCCCACTGGAAGGACAAGCAATTCAATACAGACTGTACATGTGTAATTACACAGGACATCTCCACATTGGACATATTGTGACAGTCTCATCATATGTCCCTCCTTCCTATCCCTTCCCCCCCCCTTGTTCTATTCTCTACCCTGTCCCTCTCCCTTTACTGAAGTGTGCGCTTGCAGCAACCCTCCCCCAGACCGTGCCCTCCCCTCCGTCATCCCATCTCTCATCCCCTACCACTCTTCTGTGTGGCATGATGCCCAGTTTAGTTTATGTCATTCCTTCCCTAAGCCAAATTCAATGAGAGTAAATGAAAGTAAAGTTGTAACAGTTATCTGTTGCCTCTTCTATATGGAATGATTAACCCCATTCTGTCTCTCCCTGTCTCCTCTCATTCTTGTCCTCTCCCACCTCAGAATTTCACCTTTAAAGTATCATCCCTTCATATTCAATTGATCCTGTACCCTCTATGTACACAT
>CM053597.1:216537103-216575231 GCA_028646575.1 Pseudocheirus occidentalis
GATGCTGCAGCTCCCCCCCCCCAGCTTTGGCTCACTGAAAGTGCACCCCAGGACCACCACTCAAGACCATGATCCAGATCCAGACCGCTCAATGCAAGAGCCCTTGGCCCTGATGGATTGCCTCGGCCCCCCTGCTATCTGCAGGCCAAGGGCTCTGAAGTAGGCCAGTGGAGGCCTCTGCTGCTCCGTTCCTGCTGCTACAGCTGCCTCCCACTGCTTCCTTGCCCTGGGAATAGTTTGGCCAGACCCGCTCTTCTCCCCCTGAGTTAGCAAAATCCACTGACCTTTCTCTTAGCCTTTTTTCCTTCTGGCCTGATAAATGTGGTAACTGTGCCTCCAGTGCAGCCAATCTGCTCTCCTATAGACGCGGCTCCCCGCCCGATGCACCAGGCCCTGACCCAGCCGGGGTTTTGGCCCGGCTCCCAGACTGCTGCAAAGAGTCCCACCTACTGAGCTGCCTGTAGTAACAGATGTGCTTTCTGTCTTTTGCAGAGTTTTGGAGCTTGAAAATCTGTTTAGCGTCCCATTTTATGAGTTTTTTAGTGTGTTTCTGTGGGAGCTGTGGTGCTTTGCTGCTTCTACGCCGCCATCTTGGCTCCGCCCCCCCCACAAATACATTTTTAGAAGTGGTCAATGTGTAGATTTGTTTTGCCTGACTATTTGTTATAAGGGAGAACTTTTTAGGGGAGGCAAAAACATGGGACAGACTAGAGCGTAGTGATAGTAAGACTAAAAAAGGAAGAAAAGGAAGAAAAAAATCAGAAGAAAATAAAGAGACCAGAAGTTCAGAAGGAAACATGGACAAACAGAACAATGAATTTGTTAAATTTTAAATGTATATAAATAAAAAATCCCCAGTACATAATGGAGATTCATGGTTTCCTACTCTGTTCTCTCTCTTTTTTTTCTTTATCAGGAAATATTCATGTTTGCTGATGTTTGTCAAGTTCATAAAAATAAAAAGGAAGATTTTTTAAAAAAAATTAAAATGGTGCATTTTTCTCTCTTCTGCCAAATGTTCTCCCACTTCTGTATATACTTGTGTTCTAAATTTGTTAAATTCTGTATTGAGAGCTTTTATTTTTAACCCAACTTTGTTCCTAATATCTTCTTTTTAAAAGTTTTTCTTTTTCTGGAGTTTCTTCTTATTTGTCCTCAATCGCAGCAACATTCTCATTTTCTTCAGGGAATTTTGTTAATTTTTCTTGGAATTGAAATATTTGTTCCTTGTTTTCTGACATCTCTTTGCATCTTTTCTCATTTTTTTTCTTGTTATTATCATTCTCTCTATTGGTTTATCTTTCTTTGAGCTAGGAATTTGTTTAGGATTCCTCTCGAGAACTTTTGGTATTTCCAGGGCTTGTCTATAATTTCCCTCTTCATTATTTGATTGGCTCCCTTCCACTAACATACAAAAGGTGCATTCCTTCATCCCTCTCTTCTCCTACACCAGTGGTTCTCAACCTTCCTAATGCCGTGACCCTTTAATACAGTTCCTCATGTTGTGATGACCCCCCCCCCCAGCCCAAGCACAAAATTATTTTCGTTGCTCCTTCACAACTATAATTTTGCTACTGTTATGAACTGTAATGTAAATATCTGATATGCAGGATGTATTTTCATTGTTACAAATTGAACATAACCCACAGGTGAGAACCACTGCCCTACACCAAGTCTGGACGTCTTCAGCTATTTGTATTAGAGGACATTGGAATCCATGTCTCTGAGCCAAGAAAATGTCAGGAGTTGAGTCCTGATTCCAGTTGGGTTTCCAGTCCCTCTCCTCTCAGGTACAAAAGCTCCCTAGCTCTGGAGCTGGTGTTGCTTCAATGCTAGGCCCATGTCTTCCCCAGAAAGTTCCCTCTCCCCACTCCTCACACACCTCCTTTACGAGGCTGGGCACAAAGTCTACTGCCTTTTTCAGAGTCTGAGGGGAGGGAGAGTTCAGGCTGAGTCACTGCTTCGGGGCACCGGACAGGAGCTCCCAAAGCCCCCTGGGTAAGCAAAAACTTATTGTTAGTGTTACCTGAGTTTGTCTGTCCCTTTGTAGAAGGTCAGAAAGTGACAATGCTGAGTGGGAACTCTACATATTTAATTTTTTTTCAATGTTGATTTTAACCTTATGAAGTATTTCTGTATTTTCTTATAGATCTGGTTTCAGAGCTGGAGGAGTTTGCAGAAGACAACTACTTTGCCATCTTGCTGGTCGTGTGATATTTGATCATCTACACTTATTTTTAAATTAAGGTTGCCTGTAGTGAGGATCAAATGAAATGATACTTGAAAGCACTTAAAACATGGTAGCACTTAAAACACTTAAAACACTTACACACGGTATGCGCTATATAAATGCTTATTCCTGGCACATGGTAGGCGCTATATAGACACTTATTCCTTTCCTCATTCCTCTTCCCTTCCCCCTCCCCATTATGGAAAGTCTTTAAGAGGGGACTGAATGATACTTGTTAGGGATGTTTTCAAAGAAAGTTCTATTTGAGTACAGTTTGGACTAAATGTATGGCCTTTGAGGATCCTTCCAAAGGTGATTCTGCAGTGTTAAGAATGTTGATCTAGCACTAATGATATTGCTTCATCTCCATGAATGTCACCAGCATTCACTATAGACTTTTATTGAATGTTTACTTGCTGTGCCATTGTTAACATCCCTGTACAAAGGCAATTATACTGCCATGGTCCCTTGAGGTTTCCTGTCTAAGAAGGACACAAGAGATATATTAGCAAAGGACATGTAGGTGATGAAGCAAAAGCAGCAAAGAAGTACGGAATGTGACTGATGTTAAAATATCTTATGTTTATGTTCGATTCAGAGGACATTTTAGTAGCATAACTTTGCATGTTACTGGAGTGGAGACCTAGGGAGGGAAATAACAGTATAGAGTTTTGAATTTTCTCTGGAAAATCCAACATGGTTTTTCTTTGCTCCATTCAGGAAGACTTCCTGTAAGTGCTGAATTTTTAAGAGCTGCTTGAATAGTAGAAGAGTCAGAGTGGGTTCAGATTCTACCTCCATCACTTACTAGAACTTCAAAGATCATTTAGCCTAATCCTCTCATTTTACATATGAGGAAACTGAGGCGCAGAGAAGTCATGACTTCTTCAGGGGTCACAAAGGTAGTTAAGTGAGGAAGTTGGGAAGTGAACGTGGGTCTTTTGATTCTTAATACACCACTCTTTCTAGCACCATGAACCTGAGCAAGTTACTCTCACAGGGCTGGTGGGAAGAAAGCTCTTAAAAACTTTAAAGAGCTATGAAAATGAGAATTATTATTAATTACATTTCTTGTTGCTTATCTCTCTCTTTAAAATCAATTCCTTTAACCTCAAGCACTGACAGCAGTGTTCTCTTCTCACGGGTCTTTAGTAAACACTCATTGACAGACGGCAGCGATGTGTTTACTGATTTTGTTATTTTGAAGGACAGAAATAAATTTCTGGAGGGATAAGTGATGAGGAAATATTAAACTGACCTCACTCCTTGACCATTATAGCATTAACTCACTCCACAACTGGATCTTTATTGCTTGAAATCCCATGGATGAGCAAGGGAGTTCTAAAAAAGGAAAAAATCAGGTTTGGGTATAATTACCTAAGGAAGAAGACCAGGCTTTGCAAAACATAAGGCTTTCCCCTTCACTCCTGATATATGGGGGTGAAATATGGAATGACAGTAATGGATGGGGAGGCATCATGATTGGTAATGAGAGGTCCCGGGTTCAAATCTCCATTCACTACCTGTGTGGCCCTGAACAAATCACTTAAACTCTCTGGGCCTGAGCATCTTTCCTTATAAAATGCATGATGGAAGAGGGGAAAGGGAAGGAGCTGGATGAGGTGACCTTTAATGTTCCTTTCAGTTCCAAACCTATGCTCCACTGATGAGAATCAATTTCTCTTGTCACATTGATGAGATGAACAGAATGTGCACAGAATTCTTGGGATGAAAGAGATCTGATCTGGTAAGCCTCCAGGTAAAGCTTATCTATAATCTCCACCATCTCTTCTGGAAACAGGGGAGTTTCTTTTTAATAAGTAAATAAAGTATTTCCTTGACAATGTAGAAATCTCTGGCATCTGGGATATTATTATTTCCAAAGCATCTAAATGCCATTCTGTCCTTAAACTCCATCTAGGGGTCAAAGTAAAATCAATAAATGCTAGGGAGGGGCTGGGGAATGCTTAGTCTTTTCAACCTTAGCTATCTGAAGCATCATTTTTTTCCCATTATGTTAAAGACCCCTAGAAAGTTGCTAAGTACAGTAAACCCCAAAGCAGCATAAGGGGTGAAGTCCATGACTCACACATCCCTATTGTGGTTCTATTTGCCTCTAGGAGACCAGATCCTTTGAGTCCATACATTAGTTCCCCTCAATGCAGCAGTTGGACTAAAGGCTCCCTGGGTTCAAGGAATCTAAAAAACCTGGGTTCATCAGTCTCTCGACTAACTTCAATTCCTTCATTTGGTGGCAAATGCCTCTTTAAATGAATGCTTATAATCCAAACATTTGCATTAGAGAAGGAAAAAAGAAACCCACACAAAAGACTTATGTGGTCTAAGGAGATTTATTAAAAGATGTTCTTTATAATCAGCTAGTGGTGGGAATAGGATACTGTAGGCCTCCAAATTTGCATCCAAATTGGGGTTACAGTGTGTCAGGCCTTCAGGTATTGCAGCTCTCAATATGTATTCTCTGCCATGTTCAGTCTCTTCCAGGGAGAGATGCTCCCTTCTCTTCCAGGACAATGATTGGTGGGGAACATAATGTTCTCTGCTACCTGTGGTTCCAGATCGACATTTTGTGTTCTCTGAGGGCAATAATTGGTTGAGGGGATAAGAGTATGAGATTGGAATGGTTCTGGTTTACCCAAGATTAGCCAACAAGAAAAACATTTTTAATAAAAAATATTAGCTAACAAGGATGATGTGGAGATTCCTATCCATGATGGCTATAGAACCACCTGGGTCTAAAAGAACATTTTGTGAGGTTATTATGAAAAGAGAGGGAGATACTCTTGTCTGATTTTTAGGGGTTAAAAAAATCAAGGGATGATTAACAGTTACAGGCTACACCCTGGTTTTCTTTTTTGCTTTTTGGAGGGTAATTGGGGTTAAGTGACTTGCCCAAGGTCACAAGGCTAGTAAGTGTGTCAAGTATCTGAGGCTAAATTTGAGCTAGGTCCTCCTGACTCTGGGGCTGGTGCTCTACTCACTGGGCCACCTAGTTGCCCCCCCACCCCAGTTTTCTGACATGTCAAAAAGAATGGTTTATCCTCTCCAATGAGGAAACAAAGTCCTCATCGGGGTACTTAATAGGAGTTTTTTTCTTCGGATTCTACATAATTCTACATGTGAATGCTCATTCAGATTCTTTAGAAGAGATGGAATAAATTGCCAATACACCAAGATCCTAACGAGTTGTTCTAGGCCAGGCCTTACTCACATGAGTTTGGTAGTTCAGGCTGAGGACTTGAATGAAAAGAGACACTTGTAGTGCTATCTAGCATTTAACAAAAGGTTTACTTAGCAATGGCAACCAGGACCATGTTCCTTCCAGGTGGGCACAGCTCCCTTCACCTCTGCATTTGCCACAGTGGAGCACTTGCTCTGACTCACTTGATCAGACCAAGTTGTTGATTTACATGCTAATGAGAAGTCTTTCAAGCCTGAGCAATGTCTGCCTACTCTTGTGGAACACCCTGTTACGATAATTAACTTGTTTTAAACCTAGGGGAAATACAGTGGTTCCTAAGGCCCATGTAGTTTCCTTTTGTGTAGCTTTCCAAAGTTCATTTTAAATGTTTTTTTTAAGTTATGAATACAACCACAATTTCTCAGGCTCCCAGTTAGGAAAATTCCTAATGTTTAGTCAGAGGTTTGGCTTTCTTTCTTAATGTACATGTATATCTACCTCTTTGTGGTTGAGGTAACAGAAGATTACATTACAGCATCTGCTGATAGATAGGCACCAGGAGGGGAAGTTGAGGAAAGAGCATATCTTTTTTCTTAGAATTTTCCTCAACTTGTGGAAACACCCTGAGTCTTCTGTTCTAAGATTCGTGTGCTGATGAACGCCCACTTTGATATCTCTCTTCGGCCACAACTCAGTCCTACCTTCTCTTTTTCCTTTCACTGGTTGCCTCTGAATTGATAGGTCGCTTCTGGCTGTTTGATTCCAATCCTTCCTCTGTGATTCTAGATGCCTGAAATCTTTGATTCTGAGATAACTCCTCCTTTTGATACAAATCCCCTAGGATGTGACCAACTCTCTCCTGATGATGGCTTTGATTGGTTGAGGGAGGTGTACAGGTCCTGCTAATGTTTGGTTCTGACTCAATAAACATTTCTTAAGTACTTATTGTTTACAAGGCACTATTCAAAGTGCTGAGAAGACATAAAGGCAGACAGATAATCCCTCTCCTCAGCAGCTTACATTCTAACAGAGGAAGACAACATAAAAAAGAGCTGAAAAGGGGAGCAGGAAGGGAAAGAAGGTACCCAGAGCGGGGGCATGACAGAGAGAGTCCTGTGGAGATGAGTCAGCAGTACACCCTGGATTGGAATGAAATCATCTTTGGCCTGAGCTTCTTCCTTCAATGGGAGGTTCTCAGAGGAACTAGTAGATTAGAAGGTGGGACCTCAGAGGCATGGGATTTATAATATGAGGTGTAGTCTAGGGCTAAAATGATCTTCCTGATGAAGAGGTTTCTTTTTTAAAAAAATAAAATTCACACACACATATACATATACATCTATCTATCCATCCATCCCTCTATCATCTATCCATCCATCCATCCCTCTATCCATCCATCATCTATCCATCTATCTATCCATCTATCTATCCATCTATCTATATCATCTATCCATCCAACTATCCTTCTATCCATCCCTCTATCATCTATCTATCCATCCATCCCTCTATCCATCCATCATCTATCCATCCATCTATCCATCCATCCATCCCTCTACCCATCCATCATCTATCCATCTATCTATCCATCTATCTATATCATCTGTCCATCCATCCAACCATCCTTCTATCCATCCATCTATCATCTATCCATCCATCCATCTATATCTATCTCAGCAAAAATCCACTTTCTTACCCTCTCACTCCAACCTTCCCTCCCTTCCCCCATTGAGAATGAAGCACAAAACTGATTACAAACATATAGTAAGGCAAAACAAAGTTCTATATTGAACATGTGCCAAAACAAACATTGAAACACACTGTCCCCACCTTTTTAAAAATCATGGTGTTCAGGGAGTGAGATGATTCTCATCTCTTTGACCTGTTTTCCACATCAGCTGTTTGTGTCATCATATATATTACATTTTCTTCTATTTTTTTAATCTTCAAATTTTGTTCAAATAAATCTTGCTATGTCATGGAGTCATTGATTTCTGCTTAGTCTGTTCTAGTTTTCACAAAATTATTTGCCACAGAATTTGTTAGTAGGGGTTTCTTTCCTATTTCTCATGGATTTCTGGCTGTAGTTTGTTGGAAAGAAGAAGTCAATGTAGTTTCTCCTTGGATTTCTTGATCATTATATTTATATAAAATCTTACAAATTGATAGGGATTTGTCTTTTTTTTGGAGGGGGGAAGGCAGGGCAATTGGAATTAAGTGACTTGACCAAGGTCACACTGCTAGTAAGTATTAAGTGTCTGAGATCAGATTTCAACTCAGGTTCTCCTGACTCCAGGGCTGCTGCTCTACTTGCTGTGTTACCTAGCTGCCCCTAAACCAGAGATTCTCAACCTGTGGGTTATGTTCCATTTGTAACAATGAAAATACATCCTGCATATCAGATATTTACATTACAATTCATAACAGTAGCAAAATTACAGTTATGAAGTAGCAACAAAAATAGTTTTATGGTTGGGGGGTCACAACAGCATGAGGAACTGTATCAAAGGGTTGCGGCATTGGGAAAGTTGAGAACCACTGCTTAAACTGATGGCTTTTACTGGAGGCAGCTGGTGGCACAGTGGCTAGAGTGGTGGGCCTTGAATGAAAAATACCCGGGTTCAAATTTGATCTCTGACATTTACTAGCTTTGTGGCTAGGGATAAGTCACTTAACCTGTGGCTACCTTTGCTTCCCTACATATAAAACAGAGATAATAATGCTTCTGAGGGTTGTTGTGCAGACTAGATAAGATGGTTTTGTAAAAGCATTTAACACAGTGCCTGGCACATATATGCTTGTTCCCCTCCCTTTTGCTGGTATTGGTATGTGGGAGCTGAACAGAATATACTTGTTCAGGGGCGGCTAGGTGGTACAGTAAATAGAGCACCGGCCATGGAGTCAGGAGGACCTGAGTTCAAATCCGGCCTTAGCATGTAACATAAACAAACTAGCTGTGTGACCTTGGACAAGTCACTTAACCCCAATTGTCCTACCTTCCCCCTCAAAAAAAAACCCCAAAAACAAAAACTATACTTATTCAGAATGCCATCTTGTATGAAAGTACCCTTATACAATTGTGCTGGGCTTTCTATCCCTTAGGTGACTAGGAAGCTGTATCAATGGTTTCAGTCTTACTTTCTAAGGCCAATTAAGTTTCAAGGATGGTTTTATTGCCTTTATAGAGAAAACTAACCTAGTCTCAATGGCAATTTCCAGTTTTGGTACATGCTGCTCTAACTGCATATAGGGATAAAGGCCTTACTTATTAACATAGCTATGTATAAATGTGTAATGAATGCATGCATATATCCTACAGTAATCAACACTGAATCACTTACATTTAGCGGAAAGCAAGGGCTTGTAACTACAAAGTTCTAAGAAGCAAAAACCATGTTAATAATAAAGGGGTATAGAAACACAGAGACTAGACATTGTGGAAAGCATTATAGCAGTTAAAGTTTGGCCATAGTCTCTGTTTTCCCTGGTGTTTTGCCTGTCTTCACCTGAACTATCAACTCCAGGGATTCATCGGCCTACTCCATGCAAGGGAAGTAATAAGCCTTGTCTTGGAGATGGGCTTCCGGCTAAGTACCCAGAGAGCACCTGGAAGCAACATGAAGAAAAGCTAGTGTGGGAGGGGAGCAGTGTATTCAGCTCTTTGGGGACTAGATTTCTGTATCTCAGTTTCTTGCAAATCTCTAACCTGGTGATCACACTATTAGCCCTTTCCACCTCCTGGGGTAGCTGTGCAGATCAAATGATTTTCACTATTATGAAAGTACTTTGGAGAATATGAAAGATTATAATGCCAGGAAATGATACAATTATCCCTCCTTCTTCTGATGCATATTTAGAGTATTTTCTGGTTAGACTACTAGGGGGACAGCATGAGAAAGACCAAGAATCTTCTGGCACCCAAGCAAGGACAGCTAGCCGGGAGCACTGTTCACTAAAGCCCACATGGGCCATTGGCCCATCTGCTCATGGGTATGGCTGAGCTAGAAGCCTCAAAGTGCCTTTGGGCAAAAGAAACAGGTTTTCTTCTCATTTCACAAGTGACCTCCTTGGCTTCCTTTAAGGCCCAACTAAAATCCTGCACTCTACAGGAAGCCTTCTTAATCCCAATGCCTGCCCTCCATTTATTATTCCCTATTAATCCTATATTTAGTTTGCTTTGCATACATTCGTTTGCATGTCATGTCTCTCCCATTAGATAGCAAACTCACTGGGGGCAGGAACGATATTTTGCCTCTTTTTGTATTCCCAGTGTGGCCACACAGTTGAGTTGTTTCTCCATGACTGCCTAGTGAATGTTTATTGCTTATTAATATTCTAATTTCATAGTGGCTAAGGAGCTGGGCTGAGAATCTGGAAGACCTCTGTTCAGATTCAGCCTCCACAAATTACTCATGGCATGACCTTGGGCCGGATCAGTCAATTTCTGATTGTCCCAGTTTGCCCAGCTGTAAAATGGGGCTTAAAAATAGCATGTACTTCACATAGGGGTTGTGAGAATATTTGTAAAAGCACTTTGCCTAGTGCCCGGTACACAGTAGGGGCTCTGTAAATGCTCATTCCCTTCCTGTCCCTTTAAGGAAGGGTTCCTCACCCTCAACCTGAACTCATTGAATAACCTCGCAAGCTGTTCAGTGCATTTAATGACAATGAAAGTGATGAGTTGGTGGATTTGGCTGGCAATCAGGAAGGGGTGAAACAAGCATTTCTCTATGCCATGCTTTCCCCTAGATCAGAGAGGAAAACAAGGAGTGATTGGCTGATAAAATGCCCCTACACACCCCCCCTCCGCCTCCCCACTCCAGGGAAGGAGTGGTAAAGAAAGGGCTGTGGAGGGAACCCAGGTTGTTTCACCAACCACTGTCTGTTAACTTGACCGTCTATTTAGCAACTGATGTCCAGTCTCCTGCTTAGCTCTTGATCTGATCACCTCCACTCGTGTCATTCCTCTGCTCCATGCCCAACTGGCCAACCTGGAGCCTGCCAAAGACTCTCAAGAACTTCTTGACCCTCTGGGCTCCTCTGAGGGGTCCCCTTGACTTTTTCTCAGATGTCACATTCAAAGTCAAGGCCACGTGAGGCATTCTGGATAAATGGGTGTCCCTCTGAATTCAGGCAATTTGGGTGCCTCAAGTAGCCATGGTCAAGTTTCTGGGAAAGTGCAAAACTGGGTTATAGGAAAACAAAACAGAAGCATTGAATGACAACCTACCATTGTGCAAAAAGCATGGGATTTGGAGCCAGAAGACATGAATAGAAGTTGTCTGGCTCATGAGACTTATACTCCATAATAAAGGTCATGTTTATATTGCACTCTTCAGACTTTGTTTTGATCCAGGCAGCAAAGATTCTTTACCTTCCATTTATGCCACACACAGACATTTATGTAATATATATGTACGTATGTATGTGTTGTGCATTTGCATATTGCTTCCTTCATTAGAATGCCAGCTCTGTGAAGGCAGAGATCGTGTATTTCTCTTTCTTTGTATCCCTAGCACTTAGCACAGTACTCAGCACACAGTGTTTAATAAATGCTTGTTAACTAACATTCTCAGTTATGTAAAAAATGTTTTCTCTCCATATCAGATTCAAAAATAGGCACAGACCTACAAATCGGACACAATGAACTCAGATCTAATATAAATGTACTCCCTTTCAAGATCCGTCCCTGCCTGACAAGCTCTGTTTTAAGGGGACGATCAGAGAGTTAACAATTGCAATGCCAAAAATAAAGAGGGCCACTGAAACTCTTTTAAAAATGCACAGAAGGAGCAGAAGCAAGTTGGGAAAGTAATGTGAGGAATCTATGATATACTTTTTAAAAAAGACACAGAGATTCCTGGTTTCATCTACAATCCGCTATTTATGTTCAGCTGTGTATATGGAAATTTTATGTGTATGTTTAAATTTAGAATAATTTTTTAAAACTCCCTAATCTTGGGTAAATCACTTGACCTTTCTGGGCTTCTGTAAAATGAAGGATGGACTATTGAAAAATGAGTAGCGATCCAGCAAAGGTTGGATTACTGCCATGATGCTTTCTATCTCTAAATCTTCTGGTCTGGTAAGTTTGCTTCCACCTTTGTAAAATGAAGACCGTGGTTGTGCTCCCTACATTGTGGAGTCATGGTGGAGAACAAACGGGACAGTGTCCATAAAGTACATTGTGAACCTCAAAGCACAATGTCAACGTTGGGGATACGAATTTAAATCCCAGCTCTCTTCCTTACTACGTGTTTGATTTGGGGCCATTCACTTCATTGCTCTAGACTCCAGGTTTCCTCATAAATGTAGAGACTGAAACTAAATGCTGCCTCAGGTTGTACTCTGATAAACTTGACCTAAATTTCTGGCCAAATTTAGTACACATTATTTTATTGAAGGGATGGTTTATGAGCCCTAGACAGGTGAATTGAATGGAGGCAATGAGGTGGCACAGGGAGTGACCTGCAGTCAGGAAGACATCCTGTCCACCCTTTGAGAAGCAGTGCTGTGGATCAGTGGTTAGGGACGGAGGTGACTAGGTTCTGTAATCCTGCGCCCTCAACATGCCCTTAGCAGTGGTATCAAACTTCCATCAGAAGGATCCTTGAAGGCTGCATATCGACTTTAAACCCATAAATTAATGCTGTCTTCGTCCTATTGCATTTCTATTTATTTTGTTAAATTATTACCTAATTGCATTTTTATTTAATTTACTTATTATTAAATTTAATTATTTCCTAATTACATTTTCATCTGGACACACTCGGGAGTGCAGGAGAAGAGTCTGACTTTACTAAAGGAAAAGTTTAGAACTGTCAAGGATACAGTCATTACTCACCTGATGCCCACAGATTCATCAGAGTACGTCTCCTTGGAGTTCTTTGTGCCTGAGAACTCTTACATTATCATGTTTATATGGGGAATTCCCTCACACAGACTTAAAGCTTTCCCCAAGCCACACACACTATAGGCCCCACTTGTCTCACCATCACCATGTTCTGCATGAGCATGAGTGCTGGTCTTACCCATGCCAACAGCAAAAGGTAGGCTTCTCCCTACATTTATGGGAAAAGAAGCCAGTGCCTTCCAGAAAGCTGACTAGAGCAGCTACTTTCCCACCCTACAGTTCAGTGACATTACCTTTCCAGTCATGCTAACATAGTGTGAGGTAGGGAACCAAAAGGTCTTCAAGAGAATTCATATGGAGTCTGGAATCCCAGAGGAAAAATATCTGCTCCTGCTGGCCTGGGGATCCCACGCTCAAGTGGGGCCAAGAATTGAGGAGGCAGATTCTAGAATAGCTGAGATCACAGTATTGGTCAAACTAAACCCATGAAATAGAAACCCAGAGCTTTATCTAACATCTGGTCCAGACTAGATCAGCTGATTCTAAGGACAAGCTCTGGAATGGGCAACAAGAAATGGGAAGGCAGCAGTAGTGAATCAAGTCCTAGGACTTCCTGGTAGAGAAAAAGAGACCTGTCAGAGGGATCCCAGAGCCCCAGTCAATTAGAAAGTCCCTGAAGAAATTATTCTTCCTTCCTCTGAATTCCCTGGCCCCTCCTCTTAGACCAGAATTCTGTACTTGCTGGGCATTCTGGGTGTGACTGACCATTTTTTCAACCAGGCATTCTCCTTGTCCTTTATTGATCATGTCACTTTCTTCTATTCCCAAACACCAAAACCTAGGTAGCAACCATGAGTGATGAGCACTGATTTGGAGTCAGAGGTCACAGGCTTGAATTCCTGCCTCTGGCAGTTACTAATTGTGTCATCTCTCCAGGTCCCAGATTCATCTGTAATATGAACAGCATGGTACCCTGTGACTCTGAATCTCTGATCATTTGGTCTCTGTCAAAGAACAGTAGTGGTGTGGCTATTTACACAGACATTTATTTTTACCTTTAGGAGGCGAGCATGATGGAGATACGACAGATACAATTCCGGTTGTTTCAGAATCACAAACACTGGCTCACACAGACACAGACTATGAGATGACACAGGAGTGGGGAACAATGTCCATTTCTAACAGAGACTTTGATGAGCACATTATAATTACATAGTTGTCCTCCATTTTATTTACACCATATGAGTGTGGAGAGGTTTACATTTCATACAACAAAAAAATATATCTGGGAATCTCTAAAACAAAAATATCTCGATCCCTACATATAGCAAACTAGAAAGAATATAGAAAACAGGAAAAAAAATGTGCCAGCACCTTTATTTTTCCCTTCCTTAGTGAAGGATTGCTCTGCTTTTCACTTGAAACATTATCAGCATGAAAGAACAGACATTTTGTCCAATGGACAGACAGACAGAGGAAACCCAATCCCAGAGGGCTGAGCACAGAAGGAAATGGGGGGTAGAATCGCGGCTCGTCTTCCAGAAACAACGCTTGCTCATGGCAGGTTGGCATTTCAGCTTCCAATGTTACCACGTGTGTAAGGAAACCATGAGTTGGCTTAAAGTAAAAATCTGTTCAGAGAGACCCAAGCCATGTTTGTTACCACTGATTTCCCAGGCATGTTGAAGTAGCTTTTTTTTTCCTGAGGAAGCATGAATGCTGTTGATTAGAAAGAAGCTCTCCGTCCCCGGGAGCTGGGACTGGATTGGGATGAGGCAGGGGGCTGTTTTAATTTACTCCCTTTTAACTACCAAATCTAAAATGGCTGTCCCTGTGGTAAGTCATCCCAATTCTCACTAGCTCCCCAGATCACTTCCCTTCTTTGAAATCCTATTGAGGTCATTGCTTTAGCCCTTGTTTGGTCTTCACCCTAAAAAGTGTCAATAGAGTCAATCACCCATTTTTATTCATCTCAGGGGAATCAAGTGGCACAGGATCATAAAAAGCAGATAATAGAAATCATTTAATTTTGGAATGTTTTTGTTTTTATATTGGACAAAGTCACAACACCACACCAAATAATGAAGTTTTATTGTTACAACCTCCTTCTGGAGGAGTCAGAAAGCCCCTGAGCTTTCCTATCCATTCGCCTTCCCTTCTCTCCTTCATTTTCAACTTCTCCCTGCTCTCCCTCCATCCCCATTGGTGATGAATGGTACCATCCATACTGGTATTCTGGACCCAAAGCAGGATTTAGCAGTACTGCCTCTCTTTTGTTAAATTTGCTGCCCCTCTGGCTCACACTTTCACAGGCACAGAAATTATTTAAGGACCTATGATGACCATTTGAGAATGAGGAAAGGCAGAAGGTAAATGAGGTCACCAAATCTTCCCCCTACCCCACCCCCAAAAGAGGACAGCTTAGAAAAGCTGAAAGAGTAGACATTGGAGGAAAGAAAAATATTCTGAATGGCTAGCTCACGCTCTAAGGAATGTTCTACTACACAGGAGGCCCAAGAGACTTAAGCCAAAATAAAGTTGATGAGAAGTTGAGGGCTACTGAGTCCTGCCTAAGCAAGAATCTTAAATAATTCATACCTTAAATACCTAACACAGTCATTTAAATGCCCAAGAGAAGTTACTGAACCCCATGGTCAGCAAAGTGAGGAGCATGAAAAGCACAGAAACCTGTTAAGTGTCTCATGGCCAGTCAGAAAGGCCAGGAACCTCCTACCTCACGAAAGGACTGGAAGACTGACAGAAAACAGGTGTGCAAATCAATAGAAAAGGCCCAAGAAAAAATTTCAAATGTCCTCTTGAGAAGCGAGGAAACATTGGATGCATAGTAGATGAGTAAGCCCTAAGAAGTGACCAGCTGACCAGGTAGGAACCCCAGAAAGGATCCCTCAGACCAAAGATTCCCATCAAGGCTACAAACATGACCTGTTGCACAGACGTAACCTGGAATAACAAAAGAGGGAATAATGGAAGGTCGCCAGCATTTTGGGTGGACTACAGCGGACAAATTTATGGGAGGATAAGGACGGACAGGTATGCATGGATTTCAATCAGCATTGTTCAAGAGAATGTCCAAACCTGTTAAGATCAACAATTCCTTTGAGTATTTCAGATATAGAATTTAAACTATCTTTTGTGGGGTATGTTGTTCACTTTTTATTTCACAGACCCCCCCCCAAAAAAAGTTCTGGAACAAGTTGAATTAATATGGGTAGATATAAGGGGAAAAGGAAAATCATTTTCTCTTGATACAAACGTGTTATTGGAGGGGAATGACAGACAGTTACAAGTCTCACGATATACACCAATCACCTCCCTGAACACTCCGTCTTGCCATCTTCTCCAGAGCCTCAGAGAGGTGACAAATGTTTCCCTACTGCTGGCAATGCATTTAGTACTGCTTCTTCAATCGCTGATTTACGTATTCATTCGTTCATTTGTTCATCCATCCATCCATCCATCCATCCATTCATTCATACATACATACATACTAATACATACATAAATACAACAAGCATGATATTAATTGCCTGCTATGTGCAGGCCAGCCTACTGCACCAGGCTGGAGGAGAGATAACTAAAATGTGGTCCCCTAAAGAAGTTCCAAGTTTCATACAAGTGCATGGGTTGCCATCCTTCTTACCGCTCTGTTACCACCCTGTCACATCCAACTGATGCCTAGAATCTCTCCTTTCCATAGTTTTCCCAGTCAATGAGAAAATGCCTGCTTCTGTGTCCCACTCTTCTGTGAATGCTTAGCTGCTTCCCTAAGTGGCTCTTCACCCCCCCAAAACAGGTACTTACCCTTAATATGTGTTCACTTTTCTCATCTATTTATGCGTTTGTCCAAAAATGCTACTGCTTCAGTTTGTCCTCAATTTATTCAATATGAAATTAGGAAACTCATACACAGAGAGAAAAATCATATTTTTTAAATCTTATTTTTAAAAAAATCTGGATTAGTCGTGGACTATCATAAAGTACTTAAGGAAAGTATTTTGTTGGTTTGTTTTGTTTTTAAATGGTGGTGATGATGGCCTTACAGACATATTCTCCTTCTTGCCACACTTCCATGTTCTTTTTTCCTCTTCTCGAACTATCTTCTTTCCCATTTTCCCCTTTCCATCCCAACAGTAAACTCATTGTTGGGATTGATCGTGGTGAGGAGGAGAAAGAGGAAGTTGTAGAATCTAGCTCCGCAAACACCTACACGTCTTGCAATTGTACTAGACAAAGTTAAGCAAAGATGTGTTTCCTGGCCTTGAGTAGTACACAAAAGTCCAAAAGAAGATAATTTATTGATGCCTTAAAAGAGAGGTATTTCTCTAAGTGATATGGGTTTTTGCATTTGTTGAGTGCTTTTCTTCCTGATATATTCAATCTTGTGCAACTGACAACAAGGGGTTAAGAGAGCAGAAGAGATCAGAATGGTAGGATAATTAAAAAGCATAGAAGAAAAGGAGGTCAGCCAATTTCCTCCCCCATGTTTAACAATCCTATCCCCACCCTCACCCCCAAACCACATCAGGAACAGAGAAGAAACATATTGCTATAATATATATTTTAACACAATCCCTTTGGGGGGCTCTGGATTCTCAAATTTTTTTTAATTTGGGTGAAGCATTCACTTCAGCACTCAACATAAAGATCTCTGAGTCAACTTCGAGCAATTTCTTTTGGAAAGATCACTTATCAGAAAAATTTGCTAATGAATATCAGTGTGAGATAGATTTTCAAAGTAGCTCCTGAATGAGTTGAAGTTACTTGAACTTGACTATCAAGCCAGGTGCCAGTTCACAGGACCTGATTATATGAACCAGGTATCTGCTAAGAGATACAGCATTTCCTACCTTTTGTTTATTTTTAAGAAGATGCTTTGGTCGAGGGCTTTGTACTTTTGTCCACGGAGAAGGTGAATGGGGGGTGTGGCAGAAGGAAAGGAGAGGAGGTAGAGGGAAGGAGGAAGAAGCTACTGGAAAGCAGAATGAGGGCTGAAGGGAAAGCCAGGTGGATGGGGGAAAGCAGCAACCTGCTTCACCTGAGAAAGCCACAGTGGCCAGGGGCAGCCTGCTTCGCCTCTTCTGTCCCATTAAAGGTGCCCACCCCCCATCCACCCTCCAGCACCCCCATACAAAGTCGATCAGTTCCAGAATACCCTGTGTATGACACAACCAAGTTCTCTGTAGGCTGTTGGTGTGATCTTCATTTACTCCAATACATTATGTGAGCAACTGACGATCAGTTCCAAAAGCATTAGAGTAAAAACAATTGATGTTGCTTTTAAACATAAAGGAGAGGGCAGACTAACTCTAAATATTGATCTTAAATTAAATATTAAAATTCATTTCACCACTTTCAGCTTTGTTTCCAATTATGTTTTTGTATCTGACATGTGAAAGCCTGAATTTTGGTAAACTAGTGGAAATTCAAGATGATGCCTAAACTATGTGACTGAAGGTATTTTCTGTCCATTGCCTACAGTTGTTTGCTACTAAGGCAGCTAGGGTGACTTACACAAACATTGAGTCTCTCCAGAGGTGGCACCAGAATGTGCTCACACAAAGCAGTAATTCATGGAGAGCAGCAAGACACTGAAGTTTCCATAACATGGTAGTAAGATTATTTTTGCAGACTCCCCAAATCTGGAAGAACCTTGAGAGATCACCTCTCCCTAGCTATGGGAAGGATTATGCTTTAAGGTTTACAAAGAGCTTTCCCCAAAGATAACTACCTACTCATCTCTTATAAATCTACCAAAAAAAGAGATACTATATCAAATCTTATGTCTAGAAAGTACATCCTGATTTTAACCTAAATCTCTTCTGCTGCACTTTAATCTTTAATCTCAATCTCAATCTGTCTCTCTCTCTCTGTCTCTCTCTCTCTCTGTCCTTCTCCCTCTCTCTCTCCCTCTCTCTCTCTCTCTCTCTTTCTCGGTCTCTCTCTCTGTCTCTCTCTCTCTCTGTCTCTCTCTCTCTCTCTGTCTCTCTCTCTGTCTCTGTCTCTCTCTCTGTCTCTCTCTCTCTGTCTCTGTCTCTCTCTCTGTCTCTCTGTCTCTCTCTCTCTTTCTCCTCAGCGGAAACTGGGAAAAGCTACACATCATCATTTAAATAATCTCCCTTTATAATAATGAAGACAGTTATCATCTTCCCCCTCAGGCTTCTCTTCTCTATTATAAAGAACCTCAATTTCCCTTTGCAAATTTTTACTTCCCAAGATTATCAACAATGGGTACCAGTGTGGCTGTGGAGCTATGAATCTGCCACTTCCTCACCCACCATCATGATGGGCAGCATGTCAGAAGTCCAACTCCTGCAGAAGTCCCACTAGGGCAGCCATAGCGAGCTCTATTAAAAGGTCTTTAGGTCAGAAGGCTGACTTGCTCACTGTCCAAAGAGAAAACCTCATACAATGTCCCCCTCCCATCACTTTTTCCTCTGCCCATTTTTGTGGTCCAGCATGGCAGAAGAGGTTCTGGTCAGAGGGTTCTTCCCTCCCATCCTCTCCTGGTCCCACGGAGGACTGGCTGATGGAACTCTTCAGCAGCCAAGGAGGAGATTCAACTAGTCAGCAGGGAAAGAATTTCAGAAGTGTCCAAAAATGGAATGTTTGACGGTAAGTGGTGGCAAATGCTCTGAAGTCAGTACAGGAGGAAGAGGAGGGAGAGAAGAGAGATCACCAAGAGGCTTTCTTCCATTTCCTTCCAAGCTTATACTTGGGGACTGGCTGCTGGTATGAGGATGGCTGAATGCCCTCTAAAGCGCACTGGAAATAACTGAACACTTCTGCGTGGCTTTATTATGAATCCAGTTATCTGAATGAAGAAGGGGTCAGGATGAGACTTTCTTCATTTCTAAGAAACTTGCTCCCTTCTCTGTCTCCTGGCACTTCCCTGAGATATCTCCCAGGCCATCTTTTCCATCCCAGCAAAGATTCTTAGTTGAAAAGACTGAATAAAAGTATTACCATTAGCCAAAAAAGGGAACACATGATTCATTCCTGCTTTTAACACAATACTTTAAAGATGTCACCAACAGTTTGTATCCTGCTATATTTTAAGTTCATTTTACAAGGAGACTAGTTCTTGGCTAAAAATAACTGTGTGCATTAAACAGTTCAACAGCTGTCTGGATTTTCCTCTGAAGGAAACCAAATTCTCCGTTTCACTCACATTCGTTTTAACCCATTCAATCATCACAGATCTTTGGACTTCACTTTATCCTCAGAACAATGCTATTTTGTAGGCAAGGGGTTTTTAATCCTTATTTTACTGAGATGTAGAGAAGCTAAGCCATTTGTCCAAAACTACATAGGTACTTGGAGGCAAAGATGGAATTAGAACAAGGCCATCTGGATAACCAGATGAGCTGGGGGGGGGGGGAGGTGTATCATGTAAAGAGCACTGAACTTGGAATAAGAAATCCTGGGGTCAAGTTCTGCTTCTAAGATTTGCTCTCAGTATGACCTTAAGTAAATTACTCGACCTGAATCTCCATTTCTTCATCTGTAAAAGGGTAATAACAATATTTGCACTATTGATTTCACAGGATGGGTGTCAGAATCCAATTGAATATGATCATAGGATCACTGTTTGAAATGGAAAAGACTTTGGAGAGTACCAGACCCAATGCCTTGGTTTTACATCCCTCACAACTCAAAAAGCATCCGATTAAGCACTTCTCTGAGGCACTGGAAAGACAAGGGCAAAATGAAAAACCTTTTTCCCTCAAGGAATTTACATTCTATAGGGTAAATGTGCCGTGTAAACAGATGAGAAAACTGAAAGATCTTCATCTTTTTGATTTACCTAAGAACACACAGGTAATAAGTGGCAGGGCTGAAATTTGAACCCAGGTCCTGTGACTCCAATGTGAAAATGCTTTGTTAATTATAAAGCATTATACAAATGTTACCTGTTATTATTCCCAATATGACTCCCAGAATGTTAGAGACTTAATGTCAATTAACCAGATAAGAAAGTCCCCAAACTACTGTGGCTTCAATGATCTGAATATTGTTTTCAACTGGCTTTAGACTGAATTAGCCCCCACATCTAAGTGTACAGGCCTAACCTTCATATGAAAAAGCCATTCCTCAAGCCCTCTGGTTTCCTTCACTGACCTGGTTAACACTGAGCCATGATAACTACAAATGAAATCTACAGAATTTGGTTTCCACAGTAGGAGAAGATAAAAATCTATACTTGAAAATCCTCAGTATTTGTAGACAATCTCTTTACCAAGCATAAATTAAATTAAAAATTATAGCTGTGCTACCCAAAACAGCCACTATTTCAAGCACTTAAGCAGATTTTGTAACTGCAGCACTGCGACAGAGTGACAAACAGATTTTTGAAATGGAAACCAAAGAGTTATCAAAATCCCAATGGGTAAAATGGCCTTGAATCTCAAAATAAATTAATACAGAATTTGGGAGTGTGTGAATGGGAAAGCCAGAAATGAATTTGTCTGTAAAAGTATTTAGTGCTCTGGCACTGTGGGCAGCCCTGGGAGGCGCCATCAAAGACTCTGTTCTCCAAAGCAAAGAAGCTGAATTTTAACTCTGATTCAATTGCAATTAAAACAAGACAAATCAGATCAAGAATAAGTGAACAAATTCAGTTCTCTTTACCTCTTTTCCTTGGCACTTCCTGTGTTCATGCTAAGAGCTTTCCAGACAGTAGTTTTAGGCATTTCATCAGAAATATTAATCTCAGAAGGGTCACATCTGAAATCAGGAGTTAGAACAATGATTGCTTAGTCCACAAAAAAGCAATTACTATCTATCTGTGGTAAAACCCTCAGAAGGGAAAAGATTAGCATCTTTCTGAAAAGTCTGGAGGAATGATAAGGAAACAACATTTTATGCTCAAATAGCCCATTTTCTTCCCTGAACTGAATGCATTTTGCTAATATCACGTCCCTCATTCACTACCAAGCATCTGGAAGTTTATTTCATTGGTGGAGTAAAAAAGTAGACATTCCCTGTGTCTGGGTGGGGTCTTAGGCAATATCAGAAAGAGACTGTGGAATATGGTCTTCAGCGTTAAGCCAAGCGGTCATTTCACTTTACCTTCAAGCTGCTTCAGTTCTAAGGCATCAAGAGATCATCATCAAGAGAACTAGGGGCTCTTCTGACAAGTCAGACACAATCTCACCAAGGCGGGCAACTAAACAGAGCTTCTAGGGGTGATCCAACATCTCCCCTTGGGCAGTCAACTGAAACTGAGGAATTCCCACTAACTACTAACAGTTTTAAATCTGGGGTGACTCCATCAAAGTCTCACAAAATTTACAGTAGATATAGAAGTTCCCTGAAGGCACTTTTGTATCTTCAGGAGAAAGCACAATGTCTACTCGTTGCTTAACTGAACTTAGTGGCTGAATGGAATTTCTCATGCTTCTCCAGTAATTTCATAAAATCTTAGTCAACTCTTAAAGGCCCAGTTATAGAATCAAAAAATATTAGAGCTTGAAGTAACTTCAGAAATATAGTCTAACTTATACCTGAGTAAGAATCCTCTCTACAATATACCCAAGAAAAAAAATCATCTTCAACTAATGTCTCATTGTGACACGGAGGCAGGAGCATTGCTGGAGCCAGCTCAAACTGGCTAGCATGAGCCAATTGTTAAATTTTCATTGAATGAACATGCACACCTCAGAAACAAGAAAATGCCACAAAACAAACCTGATTTATTATTTTGTTGATTGTCTAGATTTGAGAAAG
Organism: Pseudocheirus occidentalis; assembly: GCA_028646575.1. NCBI lineage: Eukaryota > Metazoa > Chordata > Mammalia > Diprotodontia > Pseudocheiridae > Pseudocheirus > Pseudocheirus occidentalis. The sequence continues at coordinate 216,559,130 of CM053597.1, forward strand.
TAATGGAAAAATCTCAATAAAGCAGATCAAACTTAAAAATGTGTCTCACATATAATTTTTTAAATTTTCTTTCCTGGAAAGCTGGTTGTTAAATATTTACTAGTGCATTACTACACGGAGGTGACCTGGGTCTTCAAAGGCTATGCCAGCAGATGGGCAAGTCCTACCAAAGTGAATCAAAGCCTTTACTTCTGCACACAGATATGGATTGGGTCTCTCTTGGAAAAAGACCAGTCTAGCTGAGTTTGGCGAGTTGATGCCTAGAAGGTTGGCCAAAAAGTTCTACTAAGACATGGAGAAGCTGTGACTGCAATGATGGAAAAATGATAAATGATAAAACCACAAGTTTTCCAAGATACTGAAGGGAAGAGAGCGATGAATCTGCCACTTCCTTGCCCAACAGCAGCATGTCATAAGCCTCATCCATGGAGGAATTCCAACAGAACAGCCATCCTAAGCCTGCCACTCCTTTAATGGGGTGCTACAGAAGATCCCGAGGCCAGAGGACTGACTGACCTGCTCACTGTCCAAAGGGAAAACCTTATACAATGTCCCCCACTCCTCCACCCCCATCATTGGAGTCCAACATGGCAGAAGAAGCTCTTCCCTCCCATCCTCTCCTGGATGACCATTATCCTCATTCAACTTCCTGCCTAATGCAGAAATCTCCTTTACAACAGACCTAATTAGGGGTCGTCCACTAACTGAACACTCTGTATGACTAGGAAGTCATTCACTGACCTGTTCCATAATTAGTTCAAATTGTTAGAAAGTTCTTCTTGACACTGAGCTAAGATGCTGATATTTGATCCCAAGCTCTCCCTGTAATGACCACACCCATTTTCTGCTCTATGGCGTCACACCAAGTAAATCTGATCTTTCTGATGACAGTCCTAAATATCTGAAGATAGCCAGCATATCCCCTTAAAGTCTTCACCAGACCCACTGTTTCTCTTCCTTCTCCTTCCTATTCCTGGAAATATATCTGCTGTGAAGAATTCAAACACGATGAGAAATAAGATCTCTGTAACTAAAATACGGGCAAGTTGGGCTTCCCACTAGCAGCTGAGGGGAAAAGGCCTGGTGAGATGCCTCAACGCTGAAACTAACAGCTGAAAATAGGATGTGGGATTCTCTGGACAGTTCCGTTTATCTAGGCTCTCTTTGTATATTTACCTCGGTGACCAAGACCACACAGGTCATTCAGTCCTGGCTAAGTTCCAAGTTTTCTGTTCTCATTTTGAAAAGTTCTGACTATCCTGAGCACAAATATTTTCATACCAAGAAAGGAAAAGACATTTTCAGGAAAGGGCGGTTGAATCCTTATACTAGCGGACAGAGGGGCCTCAGTGACAAAACTGGGCCTAGAAGGCCCCCAAAGTCTCCAATTCTTTATGCTTTAAAAGAATCTTACCTGAAATTGTTATTCCTTCCAGGACTACTCAGTAACTTCCTGCTCTCCAAGGGAAATTTGTCTGGTCCCATTTCTAACATTTTCTCATCCTCCTGTGAAAAAAGGGGGCATTATTACTGCTTAGACCCAGCAGTTCCCCATAAGCATGCCCATTCCATGGCCATTTTCCAACCAACACAATCCGTGTTCCACGTCTTACAGGAAAACCTTCTTGTCCTTTTATAAAATCATAATTTTGTGTTTCTATTAATTATATGTTCATCTACCTAGCCTATGCCCTTTGTAAGCCACTTAAGGGAATAGGTCGGGTTCTTTTCTACACCCTTGGCCATTCATATGGATTGTGTTCATCTTTTATCCATATTTGATATAAAAACTAAATCACTAATTTTATGATTTAATATTTATTTTCCTCTAGACCATTGCTATTTGCCTCAGAGCATAAGAATTTGAAGCACAGGAACTGGATCTACTCAGTTATAACCCTGTGCAATCAGATATTTAATATATTATTAGATGACAATGTATTTTTTCACATTTGATTATAAAACTCTAACTGAAGAACAGGAAGGGACAAAAGTCCTTAATCAAGTCTTGGCAAATAACATCTCTGGGAGTTGGTCTTCCTAGGCTAGCTTTGGAATTCTGGAAATAAGAGCTTCTTATATGGTCCCTTTTTGCATTGGGAATTGTTGTTGGCACAATGATTATGACCTCTTCTTCCTTGGCCTTCTTTTTAGCATCATCTAACTTCTTCTTCTTGCTTTCAGGCATGAGATCATCTAACCAGCTCAGTTCTCGTTTAGAGAAACAGAGATCCATGACTTTCCGGACAAAGACCAAAGCCAAAACCTATGGAAGAAAAGGGATATAGATGAAAAGAGTCAATTTCCATCCTCGACACTACTTTCCAGTAGAATTAAAAAGCAAAATCTATTTTATAGGGTCCAATAAAATGGATTTCCTTAATAGAGAAATATGACACATGAAAATGGAGAGATGGGACTCATGTGAAGAGGGGTGGGTATACAGCAAAATTAGGATGATCAGACACACAAGAATGGAGGAACTAGGTAGAGCTGCAGAGGTACCTGCTCCACGGTAGCATTAAGCTCTGGTGACCAGACATGACTAAACAGTCCATCAGTGTTTCCAGTTTAAGGAAACAGAACCTAGCTTTTCTCCAAGTTCACTGATGACCTCCCCATCCTGTCCAAGATCAGCAGCCTTTCTCAAGGCAACAGCTAGCTCTTTACCCAGACCCTCCACCATCCCACGTGAGACCTAAATGTAAGTCACTGGTAGTTTTGTGACCCAAAACAGTACCCTAGGAAAGTCACAAAAGAAAGGAAGAGAAACCAGGAAAGAAAAAAGGAAACCAGTGAAAGTGCAAAATGCTACTCTTGATGAGGGAAAGGCAGGGAAGAAACTTACTGAATGAATCATTACGTTTTCAAGTTGTCAGGGCCTTTAAATGACATTAAAGCTCATCCTTTCCATTTATGGATGAGGAACTGAGGCCCAGGCAGGTAAATGGCTTGCCTAAGGTTGAGCAGTGAGTATAGTTCCTCATATAAGTGTGGGGGGACAGGCTCATAAAAGAGAACTTGGGGGTCCGTCCAATCTAACTCCCTCATGATGCAGGAGACTGACAATAAAGAAATTAGGTAATTGCCCCAGGACACGAAGCTAATAAGAGTCAGAGGCTGTATTTGAACTCAGTTCTTCCTGGCTCCAGCCCTCTATCCCCTCATCTTAAGAATGACAAATGTCCGAACCAAGTAAACTAAACGCTTAATTTTTCTCTCCAGAAGCCTCGTAACTACAGACTTCAAGACACTGGGGCAGATCTCAGCACTCTTAAAACAGACAGACCAGCTCCTGTGCCACCAAGACTTGGTCTGGAAGAGGGAAGAGAAGAGACCGACTAGAAAAGCAAGACTATCTAAGGAGGCTGCCAGCCTGCCCGGGATCCCAGCCCTGGGGGCCAGCCTGCTTCCCCTTCAATCCTCCCCCACCGCCCCAAAGTTCCTTGGGTGAAACTACAACTTCCCCAGCCTCCTTTCCCAAGCCTTTGTCCCTTTTTCAGAAGGAGGGACAGAGGAGGACGTCACCCCAAGCACTGCCACTGCTCTACTCTGTGCCTGCTTCCCAATGGCTTTAAGAATCTGCTGTTCACTCTCACATTTCAGTCACTGTTGGCTGCAACAGCTTATGCTATTTGACCTTAGATAACTGGAGCTGAAGTTTCTTCACATCCATGTGCATATTTGCAGATGCTCTTCTCTTCCTTCACTCCTCTAGATCCCCTGAAAAGCTCAGGCAACCTTACAGGGCAACTAACACAGTTAGAGGAAGCCACTCTCCCCCCAGTCCAAAAGCAGACAATGCCGTCACTGCTGTAAAGGAAAGGAAAGAAGTTACCATCATTGGGAAGATGATTGCCGCTGGGGATGCCTTAATAGCCCACAGCAGGACAAGACAAGTCAGCTGGATGAGGGTGAAGAGGTGCACTTTACGCAGGGGGACGTGGCGCAGGTAGATGAAGTCAGGCTGGTGCTTTGCCGGCATCCCAAAGAGCTTCAGGCGATCAAAAAACTGAAAGGCAACCATTTCCCAAAGCAACATTAAGGGAGCTTTGCCCACCAAGGGATAACATCTTTCTATCTGTCATGAGAAACCACAAGCATTTTGCTCCTCTGAGGATTTCACTTGAGAACACACTTGGTAGATGATTTCTCATAAAAAGAAGAAATGAATGTGATACATTAAAGAAAAAGAGAGGGAGGTTAAATGACAAGATTGAAACCAATGTTTTAAAAACTGCCCAAGGTCACAGAGATAGTAACTAACTAAGGTGGTAGTAACTTATGTCAGAGCTTGGTCTAATTCATGTCCCATCAAAGCAAAGAGAAGCCAGGGGCCAAAACGGCAGACAAGGCTCCTCCAAGCTCTCATGAAACAAAGCTGTATCCAACAGCACCCGTTTACACCTGAATCCTCTATTCTGAGCCGGAAGCCTCCTTCCTCTGGATCCATTCTTGCCTCTGCCCCTATAGCCCCTGTGGCCAGTTGTTAATAAAGGCATAAGGCCTGGTTTGACACTCAGGGCATAGAGTATCATCCACATATCTATAATAGTGCCCTAATCTCTTGCCCAGTACACTACATGCTAAAGTCCTCTGGATTCTCCCACCCTGACAGTCTGTCATTAAGGCAAAAGGTGTTTCATTTCTGTCCTTGTAGGAAAAGTCTATTTAACTCTCAGCCAGTCCCAAGGATCTGGATCTACAGTAGAACAAAGAGACTTAGCCAGGTCTTCCCAGGTCAGGGGCCCTTTGAGAGAGCAGCCAGGGTAGGCCTTGAACTATGTAGGGAGGCAGGTTCATTCTAGAGAAGGGATCAGGACACCCTGGCAGACTGTGTACCTCAATTCTTGTATTGTTCTACTTGGCTCTTCCCTGTTTTCATGAAATATCTAATGCCACAAGCTCACTGCACCATCACACCAATAAACAACTTTTCCAAAACAGGCATGCACTTTGTTGAGGCTTTTATCCTGGTATCAAATATGAGCCCAGACTGAAAAAAAAAGAATTCAGGAAGAGGATGTGTGCCCTACTAGACTAGGAGAACTGAACAGAAAATGAACAGATAATTTCCTTGGAACAAAGTCCAAAGTGAATTCCAATACCTGAATTCCTCTAAGTGAAGAAACTCCCATGTAGAGGAAAACTCCATAAAGTACCGGCATTGGAATGAACTAGAGACAAAAGGAGAGAAAGGCACATGCTTAAATCTAATGGTTCATAGTAAAGTCAGAATTAGCATTTTAAAACGGACAGAATGTCTAGACTAGCTGGTTCCAATTTCACTATTTCTGTTAATAACATTTTCAAATTCCCAGTGAACTTGGTTCAAGGCTTCCCTCAACGTCCTCCTCCCTCTATATTGCTCCCTGCTGACAATTATTTGTCAAACCCTTGAAAAGGCAAGCAATGGCATTGATTACGCATGTGAAATCGTGCAAAAGAGATTCCCCTATTAGCCAGGTTGCTGCCTCCTACTTTTAGCAGCTTCTTGTACAAGCTCAGCTAGGGAGGATTTCACCTTGAAATGGTGACAGAGTCCCCAGTCCAGTGTTACAGGTTTTGCTGTATTCCTCCACTCCATGACTATAAACCTCACCGTTTAGTCACTACCTTTCCCACCCAGTCCTGGAGGAACACAGAAATCTTTCTTCCAACAGGGCGTTGGTCCAGAAAGCCCCGTTAGTGTGATCTGCCCAGGCCTCTGCTGGATTCAGAAGTCCATGGTGTGGGGCAATGCATGGCCAGTAGGACCACCTGCTTTTGAGGTTATTTTCTTTCATTCTCTGATTCCTATTTCAGTGAATGCCCTGTACGGAGCCTCATTTCCTTCTACAACTTTAAGTCTTCCTCATGTGGGCACTTCCTATACCTCTCAGTTCTAACAGCCTCTGACTGGCTTTTTCACCAGGCCAACAGAGATCCCATAAGCTTTGCTGGTTGCCATGTTGACTCATGTGAAGTTTGTGCTCTATTAAAACTCCCAGATCATTTTCCCATGAATTGTGACCCAGTGGTACCTCTACCCATCCTACACTTAGGCATTTTGACTTTGATTTTTTTTTATTTTTAACTCAAGTTTAGATATTACATTTATCCCTGTTATATTTCACTTTATATTAGGTTTTGGATCCTAATTTAGGCATCTCATATATTAGCTATCCTTCATGCCATCTGAAAATGTGATAGACAATCTAGGCCTTAATCCAAGTCATCGATAAAAACACTGAATGGAAATAGGAAATAAAGAGGAAGGAGCTGAGGTCATGAATGTCCTGAGAGAGGAGACAAGACCAAGGAGGAAGCACTCTGGGCCAGTGCCAGACTGGGCCTGGTCTAGGCAATAAAAAGGCAAATGTTTCTACCCCTACAACTAGGATAGACTTTCTCTGGTCACCTTTAACACAGCTGTCATGAAGACGGAGCAGCCCATCAGCACAAAGATCATGAGCCCTGTAACTCTCTGCTCTCTGATCCCCAGGAATTTGGGCTGCTCCCCTGGAGCAGAGCACTCTGACTCCAGTTTGAGGCTATTGACGTGAGTTATGGAGAGGACGGTGGCTGCCACAAACCAGGGCAAGCCCATGATGGAGCAAACTCCCAGCATCACAGCTACCATCAGCAAGTCGAGGTGGTATCCACACCCTTTCTGTGAGAAAAGAGAATGTGCAGTTAGCAGAAGCATGCTGCAATCACCACAGTGACCTGAGGCGGCATTAGTCAGACTCATTGCAACAGCAGTAGGATCAAGTGCAAGATCCAAGTTTAAAGGGAGCCTAACAGGAAGAAAGCCTGGGTTCAAGGCTCCCAGAGCAGGCCAGTCTTGATGGTTCCCTTTTCTAGACTGCAAGAGATCTGGTCATAGCTGGACCTGGGTTCAAATCCAGGGTCTGCTACTTGGTACACATTTGACTGTGGGCAAGTCACAGGACTGCCCTGAGCCTTAATTTCCTTATATGTAAAATAAAGGCTTTGAAGATTTTAGAAATGACCACAGAATCAGCAGGACTGTCAGGGGCCATCCCAGCTCTAATCCTGTTTCTGTTTCTATCATCACAGGATATAAAGTCAGACCTCCTGACTCCAAAGCCAGATTGTCAAAGCCTTTTGCCTACGTACACCCACCCTCTGGCATCTCACTTCAGGCTTTGTGTTTCCAGAGGACAGGTGCACGAGGTAGGAAAACTAACAGCCAAGCCAAGAATCAATGTCAGGGATTGTTCCTTTGTTGCATAGGGTAGAAGAGGCAATGCAGCTCTTGAAAGAGGAGAGAGAAGGGCCCTCAGAGCCAGAACACCGAGTTCAAGTTCCACCTCTAGCTTCTCCTGGCCATGGGTAAGGAGGTAAGTCCTGGCTTAACCTCCTGGGGCTCTCAGCAACTCTCTGAAAACTTTTAGTTACTTAGAAGGTGTGAATTTGTCTTGGTAAAGGACATTTTTCCCCTGGGAGTTCTCCCTGACACATGTTCTACGTGGCATCCATAACAGAACAGCCTTGACTCAGAGCTTTGGGAAAACAGAAAAGGTAGAGACCCCATTAGGCTCCTTGTCAGCCCTGCCTCCTAAGGGTCACTGTGACTAAGACTCAGCTTAGAATCAGTGACCACTGTCACTGCCGCTGGGACGTAGCAGAACGCCAGGGTTCTAACCTGATGCTCAAGAACACAAGTCAGAGCAACAATCATCAGCCAAGTTAAACAATACTGCATTGGACTGTGCCTATGTCATCAAGCCCTCTGCCCGCATCTTTCCAGGCTTCTGAGGGGTTACTGGTATCAATAAAGACAAGATTCTTTTCTCTTATCTTGCCAGTTACAATGACGTTTGGGTGCACAAGCGCACGCGCGTGCACACACATGCGCACACCACACACACACCTTCCCATACACTAAATCCTAAAGCTGGCTCAATTCATCAACGGATGAACCAGAGATGTGTGAGGCTGAGACGGACTGGAGATCCCTCCAGTCACTGGCAATTCCTCCATAATTTTATGGAGCCTTACAACCTACCATGCCCTAAAATGCCTGAGGTCTGCATGCACACATAACTAAAATTAATCAACATATTCACATAAGGAGACTCCCATGGATCCTCTATAGACCAAAGTTCTTATTACCTTGAGCTTATGTTCCTTCCTATTAATTATGACAGCCGTGATCTGCTGGTCCATGAATATTAAGATGGTGCAGAGGAGAGCTGGGATGATTGCTGCTATCACAGTCCACCAGGGATTGGGTCCAATAGGATTAATAATCCACCCCCGGTCATCCCTTGTTGGCTAAAAGAAAAAGAAAGAAAAAAATCTTTCTATTTGGAATTAGTAAAAAATAATAATAATAATAATAATAATTAGTGCAAAAGTCTGAGACAGTCTCTCTAAGACTTTTTCTCTCCAATATTGCCTGAGACTCCTGACAAGTATTAAATACTTTAACTTCTTCTCAAACCCTTGATTTTTGTTCCAAATCCCCCTTAAACGAGTCAATTCCCAGCCATATACAAGTTTGTCTTTGTAGATTGCCCGTAGGGAATGGAATGTGAATTCCCATAGGGAATTTGAAATTCTAATGATTTTTGTGTACCAACTCCCTGGCATTCCCCCTCTAAAGATTATGTACTCAGAATGTAGCCAGGTTTTATTATTAGCATGAGTAAAAATATAATTATGAAGGCAAATCTGTTGCCAAAAACTATTGCCACATATTCCAAAGCTAAATGTAAATGACCACTGCTTGCCTCTCAGATTCCCTCTTTCAGCACACATACTATGACATTTACAGCAGTCGACTGTGCCATACAACCAACTGCAAAGGTAATCTGGCCTTGTATGCTGTGCAAACTATGGTTACTGTCTAGGGGAGAAGCATCATACAAAGTTGGATGGAGTGAACTGAACAGTTGTTGGGGCTGCTACAAACCCAGTGAATTAAGATTATACGGGTATTGAATGATAGGAGGTGCAATGGAGAGTGCTGGACCTGGCGTCAGGGAGATCTGGGTTCAAATCCAGCCTCAGACACTTACTAGTTGTGTGACTTTGGGCAAGTCACTTAACCTCTGTTTGCCTCGGTTTGCTCATGTATAAATGAGAGTAACAATAGCACCTGCCTGCCCCGCAAGGCTGTTGTGAGGCTCAGATTAGATAATACTCGTAAAGTGCTTAGCACAATGCCTAGTAACGGGAGACGCTTTATAAATGCATGCTTGCTTCCTTCCTTTTCCCTTCCCTTCCCTTAATACCAAATGTTACAGTTTCAAGATATTTAGACATAGTGCTGACACTGAACCTTCCATTGCCTTATTCCAGGTGGCTCTTGGGCTGACTGAGGAATATTCTCTGGCCGTTGCACCTCTACCCCAGGTCATTTACTCCTCACTTGTGGGAGAACATCCTCCACTGGAGGTTTAAAGTCTTTACCATAACACACTGCACACAGTGAGAACCCAAGTACCCTATAGTGTGAAATAATTCATTTTAGCATTAGAAATGTAAGTGGGGACCCTTGGGGTGTCCACAAAGCTGCCCCTCTAGCTTCCTGCCCCGTGTGACTTAGGGCTGAAGAGTGCTTTAAGGGACTCCAGTCTGGGGCATTTTGAGATGCAAAGACAATTCCTTTATTGGCCACAAAGTAGGAAAAGCCAACTTACTGAACTTTTAAAAAGGGGGGTATCCCTCTCCCTGCCTTCTGTCCCTCTCTTCTCTTCTCTCCCCAGCTACAGATCATGTCAGAAACAGTTCAGGGGGCTTCCTTTGAGCACTGGGTGTGCTCCACGACCTTAGAGCACATTATGGATACTTTGCCCTGAATGTAGATGCCAGCCTATTAGGCTTGTGAGAAGTCTGGTTCACCAGAAAACAAATGTGCTTGGCAGCAGAGACCTTGATGACAGTTCGACTCACTGTACCAAAAAAAAAAAAAAAGCTAGAATCCTTGCCTTTGAAGTACTTTGTCACAGAAAAGTCCATAGATTATGTGTCTGGAGTTAAATTGCAAATGTGGTCTGACAACATAGTGCCAAGTTAAGACACCTTCCAGAGATGGGCAGTGGCATTAGATAACTTTGAATTTGACATCCCAGCCGGGTAAGATGATTGGGGACAAAGATGTTTTGTCTCAAAGGCCACCAGAGCTATGAGGACATCTTAAGGAAAGAGTGAATAGCATATGGGACTCCCAGGGAGCAAGCAAGTAGAAGTACTGCTGGTGGCTGGGATCTCCAGCAGACAGCTGCCTCCTCCTTTAACCATACTCTAATCATAATCAACCCAAACTCCCATTCCTTCAGTGCAGTGCTTTTGGTTAGGTTAAAAGCAATCCAGTGGCACCCTAAGAGGTAAGTGGCTGATAGCCCCATAACTCTTCCAGAAGAATTTCCACTTTTAAAAGATGCTTATTAACCAAAATGTATTTTCAGTTGGTGGAATGTTAGTCTCCATGGGCAAGACGGAGTGGAAAAATTTAAGTAGCAAAGAGAAAGGCATTTTAGCCCAGAGGAGTCTGTCTCCCTCCTAGGAAGGCCGGGCCTTTCGAGGAGACTGGCCCTCTGGGTTCAGCTCACTTCTCCCCAATCTCCTGGGCACCTAGAAGTCCTCTAAACGTCTCCTTTCTTCACTGACTATAGCAGCAGGATCTTTGGAGGAAGCCAGGATGGATAGGAGCCAATTGTATATAGGTACACCAGTAACTATGTATTTATGAATTAGAAAATATGCCCTATTTTCCTCCTTTCAGATGCGAGTAGCTCCTGTAAGGTTTAATTCTTTTATCATTTTTGTGACTGCCCAAAGAATAACTGTCATGGTTTACCTGGCATACCCACATCCTGTCTCCTCACCTCCCTGTTGACAGAGCCTGGGGCAGAGACATGGTAGCTGGGGCTCCACCCCTGCTCACCTAGCCATCTGCCTGAGCCAGGGATCAGGGCAGAAGGGACACCAAGAGGGTTCTGGGGGCATTCCTATTCTCCAGCTAGGGCAGATGTGCTGATAGAGCACCTCTTCCATGAAGACTTCCCTCCTCATTTCAGCCCACAGCAATCTTCCTTCTTGGATTCCTCAGGTGCTCAGTGGGCTATACATTTGGCACATGGAATATGAGGTTCAGGCAGCTCCTTGTGGCACAGACTCTGTTCTCACATTACTTTAGATCTAACCTTGCAGTACGATAGATGTCTGCTAACTGATCAGAAGCATAAGGTCCCCGGCTGTTCCAGTGTTTCCACTGCCCCGCATTTTTATATTATTGGAGGTATATTTCGGCAAATTTTCACATTAGGTTGTAAAACCCTAACACCAAATACACGAAATAAAAGAAACAGAAATACTAGTAAACATCTTCATTATAACTGCCAGAACCTTTCCATTAATTAAACAACTGTTTCCATTGCCTTTGGACTAAAAGGAAAATTCTAATGTTCTTTAGCATCAATGTTTTTCCAAATGTCTTTGGAAACGTATTTTGTTCCGTCTGAGGCGCATACGGGGCAGGGTCAAGGGATGCACCAGAACTCATCCTAGGTCAGGCTGGCTGTTCAAAAGGCCCTCTGAGCCCAGCTTAGGACCACATTCTTTGAAACAATGCAGAAGATACATCCCATGAACTGTTTACCTTAAACACACTTGGAACCTGCAGCTTTGGGGATGGCACACCAATGAGAAAATCAAGAATCACCATTGTAAAGATGGTGAGGAAAACTGCAAAGTCACTCACCATGGAGCGTACCTGGAGGAAAAAATGAGGAGAAACTTAGAAAATGTTGTAAAAATTAGCATCAGAAAGGGCTTCAGGGGCAGCTAGGTGGCCAGTGAATAGAGCTTGGGGGCGGGAGTCTGGAGGACCTGAGTCCAAATGCAGCCTCAACCACTTGACACACTTACTAGCTGTGTGACCCTGGGCAAGTCACTTAACCCCAACTGCTTTGCCTTCTCCCCTCCAAAAAAAGAGGGGAAAAGGGGCTTCAAAATCCTCAGAATAAAATACTAGTGCTACAGTAGTATTCTATAGTATAATGAAATGCAAGGATTTATGCACACAACCCAGGACTTTGAGGTGTGACTAGAATAAGGTGCCAGGCAATTGTCTGATGGACCCGACCTCAATTCTTCCTCTCTCCCATCTCTGGAGATTTAAATATTGTTCAAGCCAGTGAAGGGAAGGCTTTAGCTTCTGAATCCAGTTGAATGTTGGACAGGCAGGGATCGGTTCAATCTTAGATCCCGGGGACCACTTGATTAGCTCTGTACAGACAACCCTCAGGTTAGGCCACAGACAAATTAGCCCCAGCATATATGGAAAGAGGGAGTTATTTACCAGAAAATTCACCCAGTGGCTAGCTAGACATGCCTGGATTAGAAGAAAACATCACACAGTAAATAGACATGACATGACACTTGGATTACATAACCAGGAGTTATTTCAGTGACAGCAATAAGGCCTGCAAATGATTCTTTGCAGATCAGTATTTACATTTAGCCATAAGCTATCATGAGCTCTATAGCTGGCTGTTAGAGAGTCTTGCTAAAAAGGATTCTGTGATATTTCTTCCTAGACTAGGCAGTGAACAGAGAGCCGGGACTGACGGCAGGAAGACCCGAGCTCAAATCCAGCCTCAGACGCTTACCAGCTGTGAGCCTGGGCAAACTACAGTTACTTAACCTCCTCCTGCCTCAGTTTCCTGATCTGTAAAATGGAGATAACAATAGCACCCGCCTCCCAGGACCGCTGTGAGGATCAAGCGAGGTATTTATCAAGCTCTTTAAAACCTTAAAGCACCACATAAATGCTGGCTATTACCCGCATGCTCATTCCGAGAAGACTATGGTTGTCACTTGTCTGGACCTAAACCAGAAAAATGCATTTACTATGAGTTTTCCTCCTTGGTCTGATGCTGTGTTTCCCAACTCGATGGAAGTGAGACATTTGGGCTGGTCTGCTTCTACTCATGCTGCCATACTAAGGAGAACCCTCTGTTCTAGCTCACGAGTTACAAAGCATTTTATTCATAATCACCTTAGAAGGGAAAGTATCCCCATTTTACAGATGAGGAACTGGAGACATAAAAGATTAAATAACTTCCCCGCAGTCATCCAGCCAGTAAGTGGCAGAGTTAGGATTCGAACTCTGGTCCTCCACCTGCTGGCCCAGGGTGCTTCCCATTAGAAAGCACAACTTTTTATTGCGATGATAAACCTGACTAACAGCTCCTGGGGGTACCCCTGAACACCACAGCTATCATCTTTCTGGAAAACCAGCTTGACCAAAGCCCCAGCCCCTCTGGGAAACCTTTCCGGCCTAATACACTCACACTCCTCCCTGATTTCCCTATCCACCGAACTCCGAGAGCACTCCAGGTCACTTAGTTTAGCATCTAATTCTATGCTAGCTTGTACCGCATGCCAACTGGATTTCACAGGCCTCAGAACTGGAAGGCTTTTTTGTTTTGGTTTGGTTTGCTTTTTGGAAGGCAATTGGGGTTAAGTGATTTGCCCAAAGTCACACAGCTAGTAAGTGTGTCAAGTGTCTCAGGTCATATTTGAACTCAGGTCCTCCTGATTCTGGGGCCGGTGCTCTATTCACTGCGTCACCTAGCTGTCCCAAGGAACTTTTCAAAAATCTAGTTAAATCTCCTTATTTTATACCTATAAGCAAGATCACTTCTCCATGGAGCCAAAGCATGACTGGCTGGAAAGGAGCACAGTTGTCTTCAGACAACAGAACACATCAATCTACTTTTAAACCAAACCACGTATACAGATTAATTCATTCATCCTCACTAAAACTCTTTGAAGACACAGAACAGAGAGAAGGCCATTAGAAGAGGGCACTGCTGTGTAGCACAGGACATCTGCTCCCCCTTCCCCCACGTATACTCCCACCCCCAGAATGTGATCAGCAAGTTACAAGGGCTGAGCGGTGAATGGAGGCTGAGAACAGGCTGTCGTCCACTGACTCGGCATGAGAACATAAGGCAGAATTAATTTTTTGCCCAGAATGAACATCCTGGTTGAATGTGAATTTGAATGATCTAAGAAACCAGCAACCTACTCTGGTTGGAAAATAGTGACTTGTCTTGAATGTCTTTAATGTGCTGGAGAGGATGAAGGTTGTGAAGAAGAGAATGCAGGACCAGAAGAGCACATCGGGTGTATAAGGGCCATGGTGACCGCAGGCAGACCCAGTGAATTCTCCGTGCATCTGCTGACACTCCTGAAGAAACAAACATCCAAATGATTGAAGGCCAATACAAGACAGCCCAGAAAACAAGCCCTGAAGTGAGGGTGCAGCCTCTCCTGCCTCCAGCCCCCTGGAGTCTCAGCACTCTAGACAGCATCCTCACCTCTGCTGGCCCACAGGACGGGCCACCATTTGCAGCCCTCTTTCCACTGGCCATCTTTCCCTCACCGCTGCTACGGAATATAGGTTGCCACCGGCCTATATATCACCTTCTCATGCAGTCGCTGCCTCACTGGGTAATAGGGTTAATGAGAAGATGTGGGATGGAGGGGTGTGCCAGTGTGTCAATGACTGCCTTGTACTGACTCTAAAATACCTCTTGCTGAGAAGGAATCTAATATCTGCCAATAGCTAGAGCTGTGCCTAAAATCACTGGCAAAGTCCTCTAGAAAGCTTATACCAAGGCTATAGTTCATAAGCTAGATTGCCAAGACAAAAAAGAATGCTGGAAATAAAAGGTATTAACTGTCCCTGGTATCTTCTGTTTACTGGAACACTTCAAAGGAACAGGTAATAAAGAATGTGCCCATTTCTCCCCTAAATATAGGATTGGCAGGTTGGTACAAGGGCCTTCTGCCTCCTGTTCTTCTCCTTCCCTAAGTAAAACACATCCAAATGGCAAAACCGAACTAGGAAGTCCTTAAATGGCTGAGTTATGCAAGCTGCTGTAGCTACACTAATAATGTTCCTGCAAAAAGGAAAGAATCCCAGAGAGATTTACACTCTCCCCTCTGCATTGAAAAGAGCTCTAAGATCATGTCCTCCCAGTCTTAAAAGGGAGAAGACATCATGAATAATTAATAAAGTTTTTTTTCCCCAAGAAAGAGATCCAACTGAGGGTGACCCTATTTCCTCTCTTCCAATTACATCCGGAGCTTGCCCTGCTGGTCTATTTGACAGTTGGCAGCTCAGCTGCTCCTCAGCTTACAGTGACGGTCAGGTTGGCCCAACTGGTTTCCGCAGCCACAATGTTGTGGTCCTTCCAGTACTGCAGCGTGTGATTGCTGGGGTCCTTTGGGAGAGTACACCTGCAACTAGGAGCAAATGGAAGAGATTTCAGGGAGAAAGCACCAAACATAAGAAACAATGCATGGGTGTCCATGGCTTGGATAAAGAAATGGAAAGCAGGCTTACCAAACTGGGAAGGACAGAAAGCCAAGGGGAATGACCAGATGAGAATTCCAAAGGCTTTTGAGAGGTGAAAGGAACACTGAATAACAACGTAGTCAATATGTGCTATTGGGGAGGGAGGGAATCGCCTCTGATGAAGTGTCTAAGGCACTTGGGCACACTGTGCCTTTAAGCATTTCACAGGGATCACCTCATTTGATCCCCACAACCACCCTGAGAGGTAGGTGCTGTTATTATTCCCATTTTACAGTTAGAGAAAAGAGGGAAAACAGAAGGTAAGTAACTGGCCTAAGGTCACCTAGCCTAGCTATGTGGGCCAATTGCTGAATAAGCTACTAGATATGGTTACTATATCTATTATTGCTGCTTAATTGTTTTAAAATTTGTAATAAGAGAGGATTCAGTACTAGCATGAGTATAAGGAGAAGTAAAGCAGAAAATGAACATGGCATAAAAACAAAACAAATCAATCAAATTTATTTTTTAAAATAAGCATACCAGAGATCCACAGGTGTTATGGGAATCTGAAGATCTTCCCTGCCCCTAGGCCCTTTGATAGGCTTAAGTGACTCTGAGAAGCTTCCCTGATTTGAAAGTATACTCTGCCCCCTAATAGGCTGAATGTGGTCACATGGAGCCTGTAGTGGGAAGCTTCTTTTTCAGGAATGCCCGTGCCTTATTACTTTGTAATTGGACAGTGGGTCAAGAGGGCTGTGACATTCTCTGATCCAG
>CM053597.1:216575731-216640986 GCA_028646575.1 Pseudocheirus occidentalis
CCCCCAGCTTTGAAAACCCAGATGTTGGTGCTTCCCTGTCTGGTAACTAACTAGGTATGGATGTAATGGTCAGACAGCTGGAAGCCTGTCTGCTGATCTGTTTCTTTGTCTGCTTCTAACTCGTTGGTATTCTGTTTGTATTCTCTGAAGTTCAGGGTGTTGACATTTTTCCCCTAAACCAGGTAAATGATATGTTTGATTGATTCAAGTAAGACTGTTAACCCATTTTGAGTTGCTTTCCTTTAGAAAAGCAGATCTAAGAACCTGTGCTAGCAGCCCCCCTGGGCATGCTAGGGTGCTTGCTGATACAACAGGCTGGGAATATATTCCAAAGAGGTCAAATTGCTCCCTCTATATCACAACATTCCCAAAAAGCACTTTTTAAAAGTAGGACAAGAGATGCTCATTCATTGGCAAACAGTTAGACAAACTGTGGTGCATCAATGGAGAAGAAGGTTACAGTGTCTCAAGAAACAATGACTAGGATGAATTACTGAGAAGCACAGGAAGACTTGAGTAAAGTCTTAAAAAGCAGCACCAGGAGAATGGAAATGGGAAGAACAAGGACCGAGCAAACTGAACTTGAGATCAACAAGTCTGGTCCCCAGGAAAGAAGAGGAGGAGGAGGAGGAGGAGGAAGAGGCTGCTCCCCTCATTTCTCTCCAGAGGTAGGAGACTATGGGTGTGAAACACTGAAGACATGATGAGACTTTGTCAATATCTTGATTATTTTTTATTCTTTGTTATAAGGCACATACTGTTTTGGGGCAGCTGGGCGTGACGACGGATAGAGCACCAGGCCTGGAGTCAAGAAGACCTGAGTCCAAAATCTAGCCTCAGACACTGACTAGCTGTGTGACCTTGGGCATGTCACTTAATCTGGTTTGTCTCAGTTTCCTCATCTGTAAAATGAGCTGGAGAAGGAAATCACAAGCCACTCCAGTGTCTCTGCCAAGAAAACTCCAAACGAGGTCACAGAGAGTCATACACGACTGAATGACCAAACAACAACAACAGCAACAAGCACATTGCTCTTACGGAGGGGGAGAACAAAATACAACGGGAAATGTAGATGATGTAAAAATGCTATGCCAATAAAATTTTATTTTCAAAAAATGTTATGTCTTTAAAAAAAATATCATGTCCTGCACTTTGGTTAAAAAAATCAAGTACAGAAGTAAAAGCTAGAGGAGAACTGGCTTTTTCATGTGATAAAAGCACAGCTGACTGGCCGCTCAGAATGAGCCAACAAGAACATAGCAGCGCTGCTAGAAACTGAAAAAGGAAAGTTACAGTCACAGCATGCTTCTGTGGCAGTGGCCACACTGGCATCCCCAGGATCTGCTTTGTCAAGAATGATAGCTGTTGAAGGGGTCAATAATCTTGTTTAATTACATTCACTAGTTCAGGGGAAAAGTCAGCACCCTGAACTTCAGAGAAAATACAAGCAGAGAAATAAAAACCAACAGACAGGGCTCTGACCACCTGAATCAACTATACACTTTACATATATCCCTGGATCCAGAGAGCCTTTCATATGAGCAGGTGGGGAGCTCTGTATAGCCACTCAGAATCTTGACCAGGAAATCACAAGAACCTTCTCATAAGTGAACTCCCAAAGCAAAATACCAACTCAGAGTATATATACACATCTCAGAACCAGAAGGCATCACAACCCTTCTGACTCTGTATCTAATTAGAAATTAGCAAAAGGTGTGAAAGCCTTTCTACTAGCAAACCTCCCCTAAGCAAGCTTCCCTTAATGGGCTCCACATGAGGCCTATTAATGGGTGGAGAAGATCTTAAATCCCACTAACATTACAACTTTTTACCTGGGAATCAAACCCTAATAGAAATGGAGATCACTAAATTGTACATACAGGTTAGAGGTCCTAGAGGTCACATATTAACTTAGAAAACCACATATTCACATTACCTATGTCCTACAGTAATTTTTTTTGCATTTTATTAAATGTTTCCCAATTACATTTTCATCTGGTTTGGGTCTCATTGAGTGCTGCAGGCCAAAAGCGGCTGGGTATGTGATTCCTCTGCTCTTTACCATACTCTCTAACTTGAAACCATACTCGAAGAGCAGTACAGGCAAACTGACGACATCTAGAAACCACAGCACATGGGCCCTCCTCTCTTCTTTTCTCCTTCTATACTACCTCACTCGATGACCTCCTCAGCTCCCACAGATTCAATCACTATCCTTACACTGATGATTCTCAGATCTTCCTAACCTGCCCCAATATCTCTGCTAACCTCTGGTCTTCCATCTCCACTGCCTTCAGACATCTCAACCTAGATGTCTAGAGGACATCTTAAACTCAATATATCCTAAATGCCCCTATCCCGCCCCCAACTTTTCACCTTCCCGATGACTGTAAAGGGCAACACCATCCTCCTGTCCCTCGGGCTCTCACCCTAGGAGTCATCCTGGATTCCTTACTACCTCTTCCTCTCCATCCCCAAGCTGTTGCCAAAGAGTGCTGATTTCATCTTTACAACTTCTCTCCAATAAACCCATCTCTCATCTGAGACAGCCACCACTCTAGCATGGTCCTTATCACCTTATACCTGCCTGGGCTATTGCAGTAGCCTACTGGACAGTCTGTCTTCCTCGAGTCTCTCCAGACTCTGATCTACCCTTCATTCAGCCACTAACGTGATTTTCCTAAAATGCAGGTCTGATCACTCATGCACACACACACACACACACACACACACACACACACACACCACTCAATAGACATTGACTCCAGTGGCTTCCTATTGTCCCCAGGGTCAAATACAAAACCCTGTTTGGCATTCAGAGCCCTTCATAACCCAGCCTCCTCCTATCTCTCCAGTCTTCCTACAGCTTACACGCCGACATGTGCTCTGATCCACTGATGCTGGCTTCCTGGCTGATCCACAAACAAAATACTCCACTCCATCTTTTAGATCTAGGACAGTTAGGCGGCACAGTGAATAGAGCACCGGCCCTGGAGTCAGGAGGACCTGAGTTCAAATCCGGCCTCAGACACTTGACACTTACTAGTAGTGTGACCTTGGGAAAGTCACTTAACCCCAATCGCCCTGTCCTCCCCCCTCAAAAAAGACAAAAAAACAGAACAAACCAAAAACAAACATCTTTTAGATCCAGGCATTTTCTCTGGCTATCCCCCATGCCTGGAATGCTCCCTCTCCTTCACCTGACTATTGACCTCCTAAGCTTCCTTTAAGTTCCAACTAATTCCACCTTCTACAGGAAGCCTTCCCCAACCCCTGTTACTGTATTTCACCACATAATCGTCATAGACTTTATGTCAAATTTTTTTTTGCAAAATAAGTGGGTGCTACCATTATGTGAAGCTTTTAAAAATTGAGCCGTATTATTTTAAAATCATTCATTACTAAACTGTTTTTGGTGGAAGATTAGGATGCACCGAATACTTGTGAATATATGGTAAAATTGAATATTGACAATGTGCATGTGCTGAGAATTCTAGATGTGTGGTTCACACTGCTCAAGAGATAAATGCTATCCATGTGCCACTGATGAATACATTGCTGCTCTATTTACCTTTTAAGTGGCATGACAAACAGAATTATACCATGCAACAATTACTCAATGAAAGGTTATAAACCAATTTTTGGACTAAAACCAAAACAGGACACAACAATTATGCAGTCGCAATAATTATGTGGTCCAACACGATCATTTTGGTACCTTCCCTCTTTTAATTTTTCCTATTTATACTGTATATGAATTGCTTTGTATTTATTTGTTTGCATGTTGTCTCCCCCAAATCCAAGCTCCCTGAGGGCAAGTACTGTCTTTTACCACATAGCAGGTACTTAAAAATTCATTGAATTGACTTGATTATGAGAAACGGTTTGGAAGCTGAGAATATTTAACCTAGAAAAAAAATTTTTTAAAGGACGTGATGGTGGCCTTCAAAAAGTCTAATGTGCTCTAGTCTGGAAAAATAATAGATTTGTTTTGTGTAGTTCCAAAAGGAATAATTAGAAATAACAGGGATTTCACTTTTGGCTCAACACAAGGAAGAACTTTCTAATAATAAGAGCTGTTCAATAAGGGTAGGGGCTATCTTACGAAATACGGATTTCCCTATCACCAATGGTGGAATGAAATGGTTGAATAGTGTCTGGATATGGAATATTTCATCCAACAGTAGTTGGATTCCAAGTCCTCAAAGATACATTTCAACTCCAAGATCTCATATATCACTTTGGCAGGTGCCATGAGAGGCCCCAAGGTTCACACTCGGACTGCAGAACAAGTAGGAAGCACACAAAAGTGTGTGGGTGTGATTTCATCAGCTTGTACCCTTTCTCTCAGGCACTCTGAGGCTGTTAACTGCTCCTCCGAGTCTGAGAGGTTACACTGGAGAATCACTAAGGTTCTTTGAGATATATGCAAATAGGGAAAGATCAAGAAGAAGCTTGAGCAAAACATTTTTTCCAGGTGTCTAAAAGCTCCCTGGTTATTATTTCAAGAACCTGACTCCAGAGAGTAGATGGTTGAAAAATCAGAAGTTTCTAGAGACAACAATAAAGAATGTCACGTGTAACTCTAATGAGAGTTTCTTGAAATAATCACAGCCAAGAAGAAGGAACCGTATCTTGAGTTGCCATCTAGTAAACAATCTGGGTTCCCAAACCTTTGTGGTCTAAAATGATAGAATCCTAGACATAAAAGGATTCTTTAAAGAAGATAGTTGAATATTTTTTCCAAAAAAAGGAGGAATTTTTATTATGTCCATGATTTCAAAAATCCTTATACTAAGGAAGTTTTTTCCCCCACAATACTTAAATTCCTATTCACGCTATATCAGATTTTTCTTGTTCACCTTATCCTTAGAAGAAACAGAAGATAGATGTTCTCCACGTTACTCTATATATTCAAAGGCTGATTCAAAGACACACCTATCCATCATTTGTTGAGGCTTCTCAAATTCAAAGAATCTTGGAGCTAAAAGTAATCTTAAAGATCCTCCAGGCCACCTCATTACACAGATAACATGAAGGGACTTGCCTGTGGTCCACACAAGTGCCACAATTAGAATGAAAACAGGGCCTCCTTTGATACCAGAATTCCTTTTGGTTTCTCCTTAACTGCTGGGGTTTCTGCATTTACAACTCTGGTTCCCATTAGGGTTCTAGAAATAGACACCTTTAATTTGCAGGGGCCACATCATGGAGCAGCCAGGCTCCAGACCAAAATCCTTCTCACACAATAAGAAAAAGCTCAAACTTACTAGTAAAGGCTAAGGTGGTCCAGCTGGCTGTGCATGTGGATGGGGTAGGTTTCCCCCAGGTGAATCAATTTCTCTATTGCTTCATAGATGAAAATGATACAAATCAATGAGGCAAATGCTTCTTCAGTAAAGCGGGTAATATAGCAGACGAGAGAACTGGCGTCCGTTGCCACAAGGACGATACAGAGGAAAGCGGTCCAGAGTCCGATGCAGGCTCGAAGGGACAGATAGGAGAGGGCATAGTCTCTGAAACAAAGCCAAAATAAATCAAAAGCATCGATGTGCACATCTAATTAAAGGCCTTCCTTGTGTCCTGGGTTATAGGCTCCGAAATCCAGCCCCGGGTCACTTCACACCTTCTACTTTATTCACAGAGATTAGGTTAGGGTATATGTGACACTGAGGGAAGTAAGAGAAGTTTCTTATCACCTCCAATACTTCTACATTTTTGATTTATCCCAACCAGTGATTTCATCGACGTAGTGAGCTCCCAATGAGGAAACTCTGTCTACCAGTACAGATTAACTACTTTGCGATTCTGAGAGTTGTGTAGCAGAGCACTGAGACTGAAGTCATTTGCCCACCTTGCTCACAACCCATGTCGCAGAGAAGGGACTCAAACCCTGCTCTTCCTGATCCCGAGAACAGCTGTCTATCCACCTCACCACAAGGCCTCTCCTTCCTACTTTATTAGACGATGATCCCTAACAAACACAGCAGGAATGAGGAAGCAGCTAGCCCTGCTCCCACTCTTCAGAGGGAGGCAGAGTGACTCTACCTTCCCATTTCTGACACACATAAGTTAAAGTGTGCATAGGGTGAGAAAAGATAAGGAAAATGACTTCACTGATAGTGCCCTCACAGCATGATGGAACAAGCTGTCTGCCTGGGCTCAGTAAAAGTACATGTAAGTAAAGTTATAACTAAAGGGATTCGGATTTGACACAAGGAGAATTTCGCAACTATTAAAATAATTGCTTTTTATGTTGCACTTGTAGGTTTGTAAAGGAATTTACATAAATTATCCTAACTGATCTTTATAAAAACCTAGTAAAAGAGGTAGCTGCCAGCACCACCACTCCTATTACTACGTCATGCTTAGAGCGCTTTAGGGTTTTTATACCATTTCACACACACCATGCTATTCACATCTACATTTTACAGATGAGGTTCAAAAAGAATAAGTAACTTGCTTAAGGTCAAACAGCCAGTAAGTATCTGACTTAAGCCTGGAACCTGGGTCCTCCTTTTTCTAAGTCCAATGTCCCAGATCCGAGAGGAGTTTTGCGGCTCCATCAGGCTTACAGGGCTGGTATACAAAGGCTAGACAAAGCTGGGATTCTCTGACTCTGAGTTTACTTGTAGGGCCCTTTAAGAAGACCGGACAGCTGCCAACCGAGGTCTTCTGCCTGGAGCCATCCAACAAATAGCTGCTGCGCTATACTATACCCCTTGTTAGACAGCAGGGCCCAGAACTAGTATTCGAATTTGAAATCCCAAGGACCATCCCTAACTTTCTCAGTCCTGGAATTCAGCCTGGTCACTACACCATACAAGTTAAAGTTTTCTAAAAAGGAAGGTCTTACTTGCAGAACTTGAACAGAATCTTTTCAAACACAAGCACTGGCCCAGTGCTCCCCAGGATGGTGAGAGCCTGCCCAGCAAACAGGGAATAGGCTATTCCAGTCATCGAGGCTCCAAATAAAGATTCAATTGCACTCTGCAAGGAACAAAATTCATCACTGATTCCATATCAGATCAATAAATGGCAATATTATTCTATCTACTCTACTTAGACTTTCCATGTGTCTTAAAAGTCATTTACTTGCATTTATTTCATCTTACCAAAGGTAATGTGTACAAACTGTCTAATACTTCCCTGTATAAAATGCTCTCCCTTTAATAATTCAGGTGCCCAAGTTCATCCATCTCTCTGTCCGGGACTGAGCAACAACTTAATTCAATACTTTTTTTTTATGTGAACCACAATACTATTGCCCATGCTAAGGGTTGTCAGGCAGTCAGTGACCTGAAAATCTAGTTTAAGGTAACAAAAGTTTCTCCCTAGAGTCTCTGGAGGTATCATGCCATCAAACTATATCTTTTGAGACTGCTATTAAAGAATATAATATTCACTCCCATGCTAGGAAATGTTGTTGTTTGTGAAGTTTTAGGGACACTGTGGCATTTTGATGAGCCCACCACTCTAGCAAAAAAAAAAAAAGAATTGGAGGCAATTGCTGAAGATAAATGTTAGTCCTAAACAAATTGTATAAATGTTAACTAGGGCTAATGAGAGCAATACAATCAGCTCTTACAGAATGTACGTGAATATGGGGTAGTAGTGACAGAGAAGACTTGGTCAAGTCATTTTCATTTGTGTCTGACCCTTTAGGATCCCATTTGGGGTTTTCTTGGCAGAGATACTGGAGGGGTTTGCCATTTCATTCTCCAGCTCGTTTGACAAATGAGGAAACTGAGGCAAACAGTGTCAAGTGACTTGCCCAGGGTAACACCGCTAGTTAGTGTCTGAGGCTAGATTTGGACTTTGAGAGAGGTGTCTTCTCAGACCCAACACTTCGTCTTCTGCACCACCCAGCTCCCTCAAGGCATAAAAGATGTAAAGCAGCAAATAATTTCCAAATTACTTTGATTTGTCATTGGAATATAGGATGGGAACTTTCCATAGGACTTCTGAGAAGAACTTTCCCTCTTTAATTATGCTAACATTAAAAATAAATTATACTCTCTGAGAATATCTCCACAACATGAGGGGTTGATTCAGAAGGGTAAAAAAACAACTAGGAATTAAAAATTTGTTGTGAAAACAAAAAATAAATACATAATAAGGGGCGGCTGGGTGGTGCAGTGAATAGAGCACTGGCTCTGGAGTCAAGAGGACCTGAGTTCAAATTTGGATTCACACACTTAACACTTACTAGTCGTGTGATCTTGGGCAAGTCACTTAACCCCAATTGCCCTGCCCTCCCCCCTCCAAAAAATAAACAAATAAAAATCTGTTGTGGATAATCAAAAGTCAAAAGAGAAAAAGATGACTACAACCCTTTATACTTTTATGTCTCTATTAGCTGCAGATCACTTTTATATGGACTATCTTCTTTTAACTCCCTATCCTTCCCGGAAGGGCTGAGATTGTTCTCCCTGTTATGTAGAAGAAAATAAAATCCAGAAATCCAGTGACTTGCCAAGTGATTAACTGGCAAAGCAAGGGCAAGAAGCCACATCTCCTAACAGCATACCACAAGACTCTCTGCGCCAGCCCGTGCTGCCACCCCCCTACTCTTCATCATTATCATGGTCATCATAGACAATAAAAAGGCCTTACTATTCGTCCCTCAGTTGCTTCTCCAAGCAATCCCCCAAAGGTGATCACTGGTGACATGCAGGCACAGTACAGGAACAGAAAAGAGGCCAGACACTGTAAACTCAGCGCATCGCGGTAGTCACTCCAGTACCACGGGGCCTTCCGCTTTATGTCCAGCACCAAACCCCCAAAAAGCCTGTGGAAACAGAGGAGACAGTGAGCCTCATGAGCACCCTCCTCGGAAGGTACCAATCTGAAACCGCTTCTAATGGGCAAAGAGTTAGGTTCTCATCTCGGCACTTCTGATTCCCAAAGCAAGATGCCGCTTCTGGGTCAACACACGTTCCACCAGCAGCCGGTGACATGACTTTCATTCATGTTTGATGGCTATCCTGAGACTGATTAACAGTCTAGAGGAAAGCAGACACTGGCTTCCAAATGTGAAATTTAAATGGCACCTCACAATTGTGTGTGTGCGCGCGCGCGTGTGTGTGCGTGCATGCATGTGTGTGTGTGTGTACGTCTCACTTGGTCTGAGGACTGAGCATATATACAAAAGAAAAAATAAAGCCTATGTGATAATACTTGAGCTGCAATAAGAACCTGAAAGGCTGTAGTGTAAAGGGACAGCAGAAAGGAGCAGAGGGACAAAAGCGAGGGGGAATGAAGAGAGAACACCAGCTCTGGAGGAGCAGCAGGGTGCCTGCCCCACACGGCCAAACGGAAGCCTCAGACCTCCCTGACTCCCTGCCTCCGGGCTGCTGGAAAGCGGTTCTCACTCACAGACACTCTTCTGGGATGGGGAAAGCTCTGAGCTGCAGGCCCACATCATGCCCATTCTCCTTCAGCTCCAGCAAGAACACCTTCATCTAGGCCACGGTTAGTCAGTTTAGACTCCAGAGATAAGAAGTCAGATGATGATTTGCCTTTGTCACAACTTGTGATGCAGTGGAGAGAGAATCAGGCCTTAGAGTTGGGAAGACCTGAGTTCAAATCTGGTCTGGACACTAGCTACAAGTCACTGAACCCATTTGCCTCAGTTTCCTCATGGGGAAAATAACAACACCTACCTCACAGGATAAATGAGATAATATTTGTAAAGTGCTTGGCACAAAGCTTACTTAATCAATATAAATCAAGTTCACTAATAAATGTTAATTCTCTTCCCCTTCTCCACCCCTCAGACTTGACACTTCAGGACAACTACTCTATACCACAAAAAGTCTTCCTACCCTGGAACAGCTATGAAGTAAAGAGCACCACCTCAGAAAAAGCCTCTCAAAACAATCCATTGCTTTAGATGAGGTATCTATGTGAACCATACTGCTCTACCACGGCTGTGCCAATAAATGTTTAACAACCAGCTCTCAGATGTAACAAGACAAGCTTTTAAATTTAACCCACATCATTAATGTTTTCCCCATCGCTTTCTTAAGTCTAGACAGTCAACCAAACAATCAATCAAGCCCTGATTTGAAGTGTTTGCTGATTTCTATGCTGCAAAACCTCAACGATTCATTCTTGGGCTGCTCTTTGGCTGGCTCCAGCAGTCCCGGTGCCCCACCATCCTTGAGGGTCCCACACTGCCTCAGTGACCAGCTGATGGGCAGTGATGCTGGGAAGTATTGCAGGAGCCCAGCTAACTGATGCTAGCAAAAAAAGGGTTAAGACCGGAGGCTCGAACACTTGATGTGACAAAACCCACGCTGCCAAGTGAGTCTAGGTCACTTAGGCGGCACTTAAAGCCAAGCCCAGATTCTGCCATCTGGTCATCACCACCCTCCACTCAAGGCAGGCAGTGAGAGCATCGGCCTTCCCATTTTACAAGGAAACGGAGAGTTAGTGAGGTCGGGTGACTGGCCCGGTCACACAGTTAGCAATGTGACAGGACAAGGGCACTGGTCCAGTCTTCTCTCTAGCACCGAGCCCTGCTCTCACTGCCCTTCCTGTCTGAGGCTGCCTCTCATGCTCATTGGAACACAATTTCGCCTGCATAAAAACGTGGGGGCAGTGAAGAGGGTGGGAGTTGTCCAGCTTTGCTCCTCTCTAGGTACAGCCCTGGCTCCTGGGATGAAACCCCTCACTAGATACCATGAAGAACGCTCACAGCACAGAGTTAGTAGGCACGGAAGTCCAGCAGGAAAGTAGCTCCTTCCAAGGCAGTTGTCTGGGCATAAAGAGTGGTTTAGATGAGACCTGTCTGAGGGAAGGAGGGTTTTCTAGAGTGCCCCTAGTGCCTGATTTCTTTTCCAGAACTGATGTCTCTAACACAAGACAGGAAACTGCCCAAGGCAGCCCTTCAAAAGAGCCCTCCCTGATCTGGGGCAGAGTGATATGTGATCTCCGCTTGCCAGTCTCTCTCCCATGTCTTCTTGTATGTTCTTTATGGGAACAGAGAAATCTCACCAGACCCTGTTCTCCCTCAAACTTTAGTGGTCCACTAAGATGTCAACAGAGTTACGGCCTAATTCAGGGAGCTGACTGTGGTTTTTGACTTCTGACTCCATTCTTAGCATTCCATTTTGTTCCAAGGTCATATAATGGAACTGGAACAAGATAAGGTGTTGGTGGTGGGTCCCCTTCCTCCAGAAAATGGAATCTGTAGGCTATGGACACCATGTTGAGAAGTGGTAAGTCCTAAGCTTAGATCGCCACCTATCTCAGTGTCCTACAGCAAGAGTTCCATTCTTGTCTTACCCACAGCATCTTAATGTGAAGTGTCCACACTTTCTATAGCTGAGAAAGATGGCATCAGATCTGCACACTCACATATCCTATGATGCAAAAATGCAAAGTGATTTCAGTAGATGGCCAGGTTTCTGGCGGTCCTTTGGGAAAGATAACCTTTTCTTTCAGTGCCAAAATTACCCCTAAAATATATTGGAGTTTGAAAGAAACGAGGTTATGTAACTGGGCTTGGTAATTGGGAACATGATGGATCTAATGTTCATGACAAAATGGGATTTGGCACGAAGGTATGCTTTTCACTTTCAGTCTCATTTCTGAATTCCCAGCTTCATTCTACTGCTGGGATCCCATCCACTGGTCCCCAAAATCCTCAAAGAAAGTTGATAATTCAGGAGTAAATAGAGGTTGGGGGTAGGGGTCCTGCCTCTGCTGTTTTCTTTTTTGGCATCTTTGGAGGAAGATCTCATTTGGTGAGCAGAACTGAGTTTCTAATTAACCCTTTCTTTTCTGTTTCTAAAGCAACCCAATAAGTATTTAACATTGGCAGATATCATATCCTTCTTAAATCCAATACTCAGTATATGGATAGCCCACAGTTTTAGAACAAAAACCTCAAACCTGGTACTCCACCCTAACATATCAACAAATAAACTATGATCAATCCAGGACCACAGGTCTTAGAATAGATCTTTCCCAGGACCCAAGAGACCCCACTCTAGTCAAATAACTTTTTTTGCAGGGGGAGGGCTGAGCAATTGGGGTTAAATGACTTGCCCAAGGTCACATAGCTAGTGTTACGTGTCGGAGGCTGTATTTGAACTCAGGACCTCCTGGACTCCAGGACTGGTGCTCTATTCACTGCACTACCTAGCCACCCTAGTCAAATAACTTCTTTTTTTGTGTGCTTTTTTGGAGGGGGGAAGGCAGGGCAATTAGGGTTAAGTGACCTTGGAGTCACACGGCTAGCAAGTATTAAGTTTCTGAGGCCAGATTTGAACTCAGGTCTTCCTGACTCCAGGGCTGGTGCTTTATTCACTGTGCCACCTAACCACCCCCAAAACACTTCTTAACTTAAGAGAAAATCATGTCTCAGAGACTTTCTATCTACCCTTTTTTGGTGACAACTATTTCACAGATTTGTCCTTTTCCCAGAGATTCCTTTCCCAGACAGCTTATCCTACTCCCACCCTCAAAGACCTCACCTTCAACCAAGGCACCTATGTACCTAAACAGGTACACTACCTGTTCATTGCACACTCCTGCCTGCCTCTCTGTCTCTTCTCCTGGCATTACATTGAGTTTCCATGCATTTCAAAGAATTGAACACGTATGAAAAGAAATAACAATCTTGTACTAAAGGATTTTAGGTAAAAATGTTCACTTTAAGATGTGGCCCCTATTCAGAAACTCCCCACGAAGGTCAGTCTCCTTGAATGGGATTCTAGTCTGGAGCTAGAACTAATACCTTCAGTTTCTGGGTCTAAATGTATTAAATAAGTCCCAAATGAACAAGTGACAGGAGGAAAACCTGGACAATAACTTACGGGAGAAATCTTGAGACATCACCTCCTATATAGAGAGAGACTATAGGATATCATAAAACTGCAGCCTAAGGAAAGAGTTCACCTATTGGCAGGTAGGTGGCACAGTGAACAGAGCACCCGCCCAGAATCAGGAGGACCTGAGTTTAGATCCAGCCTCAGACACAGTTACTGTGTGACCCTGGTCAAGTCACTTAACTCCAATTGCCCTGCTTTCCCCCCTCCAAAAAATAAAAAAAAAGAAGAAGAAAAAAGAAAGAGTTCACCTGGTACAGAGATTAGGGGGAAGAAGAGACATGCCCTAGAGCAGCTTCCTAGTTATCTAGTTATTCTTGCTAACTAGTTTCTATACTGATGAAAGAGTAAAAGTAATGTTAAAATCTAAATATGACAAATCATTACATTTCATGGTCTTCTAAAATCATGATTTAAGAAATCTCCCTAAGTTTCAGTGCATTGGGACCAAGCTCTGTTTGACCTGCAAATGTCACACCTCTTCTTCCGTCCATGGCCCTCGAACTCTGGGGCGGGCTTGCCTCTTTGGGGAGGCAGGGGTAGGGGTGCTACTGGTCAGCACGCTCCCTGTGACACCACATTCTCCCACTGCCTTCCTACTTGAGACAAGAGCATCTTCCTGACTCCAGGACTAATCCAGGTCTATTCTCACTCA
Organism: Pseudocheirus occidentalis; assembly: GCA_028646575.1. Lineage (NCBI taxonomy): Eukaryota > Metazoa > Chordata > Mammalia > Diprotodontia > Pseudocheiridae > Pseudocheirus > Pseudocheirus occidentalis. Next base: position 216,589,226 of record CM053597.1, read on the forward strand.
ACCTAGGAGGCACCTCCCTTACCAACAATGAAGGACATCAGAGGTGGCTATGGGGACCACAAGCAGGCCAACCCCCTCATTTTGCTTATGAGTAAAGTAAGGCCTAGGGAAGTTAAGTGACTGCCCAGAGTCACCCAGAGGGTGACCACCCATTGTGGGGTTTGAGTCCAGGCCCTCCGTCTCCCAAGCTAATACACTTCTACCTTACCAGCTGTCCTCTCCTATGTTACAGTATGCAAAGCCAGAGAGACCATCCATGTCAACCCTAGACCCCCCCCACCTTGACCTGATTTACATACGACTCAACTGAACCCCAAGAGTTTTCTAAAAGGACTTGCCCAAAGTGACTCAAGTAGCAGAACTGGGATTTGAGCCCAAATCTTCTGGCTGAATCCACAGTTCCTTCTACCATAAGACGAAAGAGATATGCCATTTCCTGGGGCAGTCTGAATCTTCCTCCCTGAGGAAGTTCATTAGCCATGTATGGCCATCTCTCTTCCCTGTCCCTCTTACCCTCCTACTAAGGTTCAGTCTTGAACTAGAAATGCGTAGTTCCCATTCAAGACATCATCTTCTAGATGCCCTCTACCACATAAGAAAAGAGGAGGTGGAAATGATTTAGTATCGTGCCCTTTCAAAACACAGGACACGTCTTTTATAGACAACATCCCATGGGAATGACGAACTCGGCCCGTTCAGGTCACAGCTCACACCACCTCAATCCTTTCTTCCAAATTAGCCAAGCATGCTGGTGAAGGTGAGAGAACACAATCGCTGTCACTTGTGTGAAATACTCAGGCAGGTAGATTTCCCTTTGTTTCAATATCATCTGTGCTGATTCAGCATCTACATACATCGTATGAGGCACTGAGACAGATACAAAGACAAACCAAACAGTTTTCCTTTTTTTGTTTTGTTTCTTTTTTCTTTTTTTTCAAACAATTTTTTAAAAATTTAAAAAGCTAGTAGGGAAAAAGGTTCTCTTTGCAGCCTGGAGACCTAACACAGAGCAGTACCTTCTTATCTCCACTGAGGACAGAGGAAGAAGCAATGGGTCTCTATCACAAGAGAGAATGAAGCTGGACGCGTCAAGTAAGAATTGCCAGATTTGAAAGAGTAATTGGTCAAAAGAACGTTAGCAAAAGAGATCTGAAGAGTATGTTTTGGCCATTATAAAGAAAAAATTCCTCCCTGGAACTGTCTGGCTGCCATCCTGCCTAGAGATAAGAAGAATGGTGGCCTCGGAAGCCCCTTATGGCCCCGTCTAGCTCTGGGATTTTTAAGACAATATATTTTGTAATTCCATGTTTCTTCATATGTAGATACTTGTCACCTATGTGTAGATACTCATCTCTCCTGTGTCCAGACCAAAAGGTCTACTACTCTGTTTCTGGTCATATTAAGCCTTAGAAGTACAATGAAGATACTATAACACACAAATATAATTCTTGAGACCCAGAAAAGAAAGAAAGGCAGGGCTCAGAAATCTAATTCTGTCCTATGAGTTCATGTAAACCTAGGTTCAGCATGGGTCATAACAACCCAAAATCACATTACTGATGTGTTCACAACACTCTGAGATGCTGGTTCCCCCTCAAAAGTAAATTCAAGCCCATGAAGACACCATCACAGAAAATATTAAAAGAAAAGAAAGATTTTTTTCTTTTCTTTTTTTTTAAAGAGCTTCTTCACTTGTGAGTAATGAGAATGTGGAAACTTCTCAGACTCACCTCCCCGTGCGTTGAAGTTCAGGACCACTATGGCCACCATGCTGCTCTGGCTCAACATGGCAAACATTTCCATTGGGAACCCCAGGCATCTTCCTTTTTTCCTAATTACAAAATATCATGCATTACTTTTACTAATAAAGTCAATTCTTGATTATTCATGCTTATGAGGAAGAAAATGACGGGTTAACTTAAAAAACATCAGAGAGTCTAAAACTCCTTCTTGGGCAGGGTTCCATGACTGGTTTACCTTGCTGGTCATTCTTTTTTACTCAAAGGGATATAAAAATGATTTTGTATTCCCTGAATTTGTGCTGCCCGCACAGTGAGAGCGGAAAGTATGGGAAGAAGAGAGCATGCGGGGGCATAAGGCTAACCTCAGAATAGAAATGTTAATAAAAATATGAATTATTTAAAATTATTTCTAAGAAAGGGTTTATTAGGGGAGTTCCCTGAACAATGTAATGAGTCTATAGAGTAGTGAGCCTTTTCTTCGGACCTTGGCTCTCTCTTCCCATGTAGGTTATGGATATGCCCATTGACAACTTTTTGAGAGGCCTAGGGGGAGGGGGTAGTGGAATTTACTAGAATATGCCCAAAAAATGTCTCACTGAGAATAAGGATATGTTCTTAACTGTCATAACTGAAGGTTTAGCCTGGCCTGTTATAGACTGATTGCGAACAAACTGGGTGGTTCAGTCTATTGTGAGTCTGAGGCAAAATTTTTACACTTGGACTATTAAAAACAAAAAGTCAGTTGAAGAACCAGCCTTCCCCTCTGCCCCCCCCCCATTGTTCCACACCTTCATTAGAGATATCCTTTAAGAACTGAGCACACACTGGAGAACAACAGAACTATAAATGATACTAGGTCCTGGACAAGGAAAAACCTGTGCATGCCCATGGCCTCCCAGTAGGAGCCACCAGCAACTTCCTTGGGGTACAGCGACATTGCAGTTTCTTGTGTTCTCACTCATGTGGCCTGGGAGGAGAGTTCCCTGACCCAAAGTCCCTGGATCCACGGCATAACCTCTCAGCCAAAAGGATGGCAGCTTCAGAGAGAACCATGTGGTAAAGCAGAAATCCAGACCTGGGTGATGCCAAACCCTTCAAGAGCATCTGAGAATTCTCTCCTTAAGTAGGAAGTGTTTCCATCCAGAATGTGCCCCACTCTGCTTCCATGCATATTCCCAAGGCTCTCTTGCTTTGACCCCTTCCCCTAGTTCTCTCTCCCCTTCTCAGAACTAAAGCAAAGGCTCCTGGCTTTTATACCACTTTCTTTCAGTATATCCAATCGGCTGTCAAATCTTATTGTTTCTGCCTGCACAACATCTCTCACATGTAACCCCTCCTTCCACTCACTCTGTTGTGAGGCCTTGTGCTCCACCCCCAGCCCACAAGAGACTTCCAGCCAGTCCTACCTAGCAAAAAAAAAAAAACACACTTTTTTTACACTCCACCAAAAAAGTGATCCTGCTGCCCAAGGGGTATCTTGGTATAAACTCGTCCTTATCTTTCCTCTAACTTTCAAAATGTTTATCTTTTTTCTAGACCTGGGACAATGATAATGTGGGAGAAGGGCAGGGAAAATGGGAGGATCGACTAACAAAACAGAGGGAGGGGGGTTGCTTTTTTTTCAAATGATCCTGGCCCTCATAAGAATATGCCTGCCCTTGTCCCCTCCCTGGGAGTCTAAGGGCAGGACTGGGGGTGAGATCTGTAAGCAGGCACCCAGGCTTGGCTGCCTCTTCTTTTGTAGGGGATCTCTGGCTCTTCATTCAGTGCCTGGAACATATTCATAAAAAATGTTTTTCATTAATCGATTACTTCTTTCTACTGCCCTCAAGAGTTAGAACTCACTGTCATGCAGACAGTAAGGTGCGGTCTTTGAAGTACGTCAGAGCAGCAGGGAGCGTGATTGTAAGAAATCAGCACTATGGGGGCAACCTAGATACTACAGGAGAAACTGAGTCCAGAGACTGACAGCTACTGTGACTTCTGCTGAACTTCTGAGCTGTAGGATAAGACTGTTTCCCTTGCTTTCCCTTGGTATATAGTCTATGGTCCTGAGACTCAGTCCCAGATTCACATCCTTTCTATGAGCTCTGGAAGTAAGTGGTTTTTGAAAGATCTGGGAGAGGAAGTCATAGAAGTTTTAAGAGAGGCCCAGAGGCAAATGCTGCCAAAGAGAAGAACACTTGGTCCACGTCCTTCCATTTTTGCCACATTCAATAAACTATATGATTACGGTGTGCTAAGGCTCTCAAGCTGGGGGGGAGAGAGGGAAGACTGGGTAAGAGAAGCCCAGAAGGATAAAGTTTGTGAATTACATACAACTGTAAACTGTATCTCTTCCTCTCTTCTGTCTTCTCTCTCTCTCTCTCTCTCTCTCTCTCTCTCTCTCTCTCTCTCCCTCTCTCTCTTTCCCTCTTTCTTTCTCTCTTTCTCTCCTCTCTTTCTCTCTTCTTTCTCTCTCCTCTCTCTTTCTGTGTCTCTCCTCTCTCTCTGTCTCTTTTCTCTTTCTCATTCCTTCTCTGTCTCTCTCCTCTTTGTCTCTGTCTCTCTCTACTCTCTCTTTTTCTGTCTCTGTCTCTCTCTCCCTCTTTCTATCTCTGTCTCTCCCTCTCCCTCTCTTTACCAGACTAGCATCCCCAGCTGCCTTTTGGACATTTTGACACAGACATCCTATAGACATCTCAAATTTAATGTGTCCAAAACATAATTCATTTGCCCCTATTCCACTCCCCCACCCAAATCCCATCTCTGTTTTGAACTTTATTTCTATTGAGAACATCACTAACCTTCCACTCACCGAGGTACGCAGTTTCTGAGTCTTACACATCTAATCAGCTGACAAATCTACCCCTGCAGCCTGTCTCACGTCTCCTTTCTTCCCCTCATACACCATCATCCTACTCATTCAAACTCTCACCACCTCTCACCAGATTTCAGCAATGCCTCCTGCATGCAAGGTCTTCCCACCTCAAACCTCTCCTCATACCAACCTATCCTCTAGGCCACCGCTAAAGGGATTTTCCTAAAGAATGGGTCTGGCCATATTACTGCTCTCCCATACTCAACAATCTCTCCCTCTTTCCCCATCACCTCTAGGATCAAATATCAGCTCTTCTGTCTGATATGTAAACAAAGCTCCTCAGAGTCTGATGGCACCCTCCCCTTCTAGCTATTCCCCATTAGTCTCCTCCCTGTGCCCTGACATCCTCCCATCCTGCCACAGCTCACTGGGGCCGTGACGTCACCTTCCTTTCCCATGCCCCCATGCCTGGAGTGCACTCCCTCCTCACCTCTGCCACTCAGAATCCCTAGTTTGTGTTTTTCCACAAAGCTCACCTCACGTTCCATTGTTCATGAAACCTTTCCTGATTCCTCCAGCTGCTAATGCCTCCCCCCCCATAAATTACCTTGGGTTTTTTTTTATTTTAAACACTTAGGTACTTGTGACAACATATAGAGGGAAAGGGCATCTATGTAGTCGTGTGTAAGATTACATGCTTCTTGAGGCAGGAAGTTGTCCTTTCTGTCATTTTATTCCATGTCTAACACCATGCCCGGCCCATAGCAAGTGTTTAATAAATACTTGTTGGCTGGTTGATTATACAGATTGTAGACTTCATATATTAATATTTAGAATAATATTCCATGTGGTGCAGTGAATAGAGCACTAGCCTTGAAGTCAGGAGGACCTGAGTTCAAATCCAGCCTGAGACATTTGACACACTTACTAGCCATGTGACTTTGGGCAAGTCACTTAACCCAAATTGCCCTCCAAAAAAAGGGGGGTTCCTCAATCAGGGGCTCTTAATCTGGAATAGTTTTTAGGGTTTTTGGAACTTGGGTGGGGGGAAATACATCTTTATTTCAATATAAATGGTTTCCCTTGTAATCCTATTAATTTTATTTTGTGAATTTAAAAACATTATTCCAAAGAGAGGCCATAGGCATCCCCAGACTCCAAAGGGATCCATGACACAGAATGAAGAAGCCCTGACCAGGGAGTTATATCTAAACATGCTTCTCTGTTCTTTCCTCACCTCCTCTGAGCATCACAGAAAAGGAAGAAGAGAGTTGGGAGGGGCAAGGAATACTAGGCACACAGAAATAAAGGGCACATAACTGGGGAACCAGAGTAATGAAACACAGATGGATAGATGTCGGTCTAACCACAGGCTGCCTTACGAAGAGTCTCCTGTCATGGCCGCGTGTCCTCCCTGCCACAACAGAATTCCGAGACAAATTCGCTCGCTTGTCTCTATTCGTCCTGTTCTGTGGCCTCTGCATGGGCTCTTCTCCGTCACAATAACCATCTCACTCCCTCTGCGTTATTCCACATCCTTCTCTTCCTCTTCAAAAATCTGACTCAAAATTCACCTCCCCCTGGAAGCCCCTCCTGAAGAACCTAACCATCTGAGATCATTCTACTAATCAGTATTTTCTTAGAAATTATACTGGTACTATATTCATTTATTCCTACTTTGTGATTTTTCTGTAGGTGTTTCTGTCTTTTTCGCATTTGCATGTTCTGTTTCCTTAATTAGGTTATGAATTCCTCCAAAGCAAAAGCTATGTCTTTTATTATTTATTCCTCCACAACACCATATGTAATGTTTTACACCCAATAAATGATGCAGATTAACTGAATCACATTACCTGGGAAGGGACATTTTTTGGTGGTTCAATTCTAATCGATGGATCCCATTCACCCGGGGGTAGCACAGTCACTTGGTCCAGGAACTCATCAATACCAGCTAAAAGGTCATCACGTTCTTTCGCCTTATAGGCCACATCATGAAAAATCTATGGAGAAAAGATGACTCTTAGGAAGACTGCAGGCAATTTTCCTGAAGGAAAGCAATTACTGATGGATGCTGGGAAGATGACAGTGTCTCGATTTTTATCTTAGTAACAGAACCCTGAAATACAGATAACTCAGAGAGGGCAGTAAGAGGATGTGGGAGGGAGGAGAACCCAAAGGAATCCTAATTTTTCATGGTGAAAATGGACTGGATCCAAAGGAACTTCATTAATGGTCTTTAAGTAGATGAAAGGCTATACAACTGTCCTCCATCTCTACTGAGGATCAAACGAAAGGATTTAAATGAAAAACAAGGAAAAAATTCCTGAATAGAAAGGTTGGATAACACTTCAGAGTGAACTGAAAAATGAGGTTCAAGGTTTATCTTTTGTATCTACATATTGGTTTTTTTAAGTTGATAAAGCAGAACCCCAAAACATTTGTGCCGTCCTTTTAAGAGCTGTCCACTGGGATGTGCTGTATCAGCCACCAGAAAACTCCAGCGAACCCACTTTGAGACAAACGTCATGATGTTCCTCCTAGGTACATCTTTAATTTCAGAAGCTGCTTCACTTGTATGTGGATACAAGGGTTTCTATTCTGCTCGTTCATGCCGATACTGCTGTCTCTCCACCCCTACCCCCCAAACTGAGAGCCTGCTAAACTTAAGACAGGCCTAACATCTGTGTGAGTGCTGCCTTGGCCGTGCCTCAGTGGGAAGTGCTCAGACATCTGAGGCATGAGTGCTAGGAGAGGGAAGGAGGAATTGCCAACCTGATTCTTATTCATGTATGGACAAGCAGTTTTCGACCAAAAAATGTGGTAGGAAAAAGGGAGGAGAGGAAAGGAAAAATGTCCCCAGCCCTGGTAGGTCTGCAATGGACAGCCACAGAGAATGTCATGCAATCACACTTCCTGGGTGGGAAAGACAACCCCAACCTCTCTTCTTTATCTAGGTACCCCACATAACACAGCAATCATCCTAGGAAGATTTCTCCCTACTTATGTTGATTTCTTTCACAGGGAGAGGGAATGAGGAGAAGGAGAAACAAAGGAGGGGGGAAAGAGAGCACGCAATCAAAGTGAAGAAAGGATACAGTGGGAACACAGGAGTTATGAATATCTCAAGTCTCATCATACCTCATCTGTCATAATGGTAGCCATGGATCTGCCAATCTCATGATATTGTTGGCCTTTCCCTACTGGTCCTAGCAAGATAAACAGGAACCTGATAACAGAGAGTAAAAGGCTGTTACTAAGCACCAAGGTACAAGATTTTATTCCTCTCCAATGACCCTAAAAAGACAAACATTATCACCAAACCTTAGGTGTGCGCCTTCAGCACACACACTGCTAATGTGTCAATATCAGCTTCTTTAACCTCTAGCTCCAACCTGGATATTTCAATACTCATTAAAACCATTACTTTTGTTGACATTTAATAATGTGGCTATAATTACGTGGCCTTTTGATGGAGACAAAAATCCTTGCTTTGGAAAAGAGATTTTTTTCCAAAAGGTCACTTTTTACATGCAGTACAGATGTAATCCCATCTGAAGCTCATTCATTGCTATTATGAGACAAATAGGGGAAAGAGGCTAAAACTACGAAACTCCATAAAATGATACAAGCACGGTTCCAAACATTGGAGTATGCTTTATAACTAACTGAATCCTAAGTTGGCTACATAATTTACCATGGTCAAATAATTCCATTGCCTCATTGCTGCTAGTCTGTTACTCAGAAAGCAGCTAGTCTGTTCCCAAGACTGTACCTAAAACATTTCCTACATAGTACAATCTACTTATGTGTTCAGTTCTTTTCTTTTCTTTTTTTTTTTTGCTTTTTAGAGGGCAGTTGGGGTTAAGTGACTTGCCCAAGGTCACACGGCTAGTTTTTTGTGTTAAGTGTCTGAGGCCGGATTTGAACTCAGGTACTCCTGACTCCAGGGCCGGTGCTCTACTCACTGCACCGCCTAGCTGCCCCTCAGTTCTGTGCTCCAAAGAATTTTAGACTTCTTCAGATCAGCGCTTAATCAAGCAGCTTTCTCAGGACTCTTGATAAACTCTCTAAAACACTTAAGACCCATTATCAAGATTCCTTTGTCCTAAGTCTTAGTAATGAATTGGTTCTCATACCAGGGTTCAAGGAGACTAGACTTAATGAAACTTATTGTATATATTTCTGACTTTACCTTGTGGGGATTGGTACTTCTGTGAGGCCTGAGAGAAGAACAGCAGGTGACAGCCTTACAAAGGCCACAATCGGATGGTCCAGGATATCCACCTCTCCAACCAAGACATTTGAGGCTTCTGCCCCAATAGGTATTTTCTTCATAAAATGAAGGTCCACCTAGAAATTCAAAATAAGTAGGAATAATAAAGCAGCACCCCATCAGGTCTACTCCCTCAATTTAGCATTCAGGTTTATGGATTTGGGGCTGGGGGTACATGGATAGTGATTGTTCCCTTGGGTTCCAAAGCACCTGGGAGGTTTGCACCTAAAAATTCACAGACCGCCCCCCCCAAAGGTGTACTTAGTCAACCAGTAGATACAATGAACTCAAAGCATTTACTAAGATGTTATAGTAAAAAGGGCTGCCATACAACATATTCCCCATAAACCTAGGCCACACTTCATCACAAATACACCATCCATCACGGTAGGAGTGGGCACAGGCTTGTGAAGCATAAACAGGACCAAGGCAGCTCACACCTCCAGTCATGCCAAACCTCAGTGTCTTAGCTCTTCCCGTGACACTGCTCTGGGCTGGTCCAAGTGTTTGCGCTGGGACAGTCACTGCTTGGGCTCCCTGGGTCTGACCCTCTCCCCAGCTTGACGCTCAACTGCCAAGATCAGCTCTTTTGGGAACCCAGTAAGTCCAATCCAGTAAACATTTAAGAGCCTAACATGTGCCAGGCACTGTGCTAAGCTGTGGAATACAAGAAATTTTTTAAAAGGCAATCCCTGCCTTCAAAGAGCTCACTAATGGGGAGAGGGGAAACAGTGCACATAAAGAGTCAGGAAAGTGGGAGGAGGTTTCTTGTTTCATGGTGCTGGAATAAGGAAGAGCAACAGATACAAAGTAGAGTGAGCTGAGACAAGTTCAGTTTTGCCCTCTCTAAAGGCTGGCATCAAGAGGAGTTCAGAACATCACCCTCCAGCCCTCCTGGTGGTGTTAGCTGAGGCTGAAGAGCTTAACTTGGAGGGGGGAATCTCATTCCAGGAGCTGAAATCAGGCAGAGGAGGATGCTTTTTTGAATCCATAGTTGACTTTCCTGTCAGCTGTTAGAGGTCGAGCTCCATGAAATTGCTTTCCTGACCTCAAAGCTGCCTCAGTGTCTGGTCTATGCCTGTTCCTCTTTGAAGCGTGTTCATCTCTCTCTGACACTCTGAACTTTCCCCCACTGCACATGCTATCCCCGAACGGATCAGGAACACAACCGAAAGATGCCAACGGGATGGGAAGGTAAGGTATGCACCCTGACCTCTGGTCATACTTCATAAAGTTGTGCCCTGAAGCAATGACTTGAGCTCTCTAGCCATTCATCTCTCTGAGGCTTGGCAACACTGGCTCTTTAAAAGGCCTCCAAGGCATGGTCAATCTTCAACCAACAGTCACCTCTTCTTCCAAGTCAATCAGAAAATGCCCTCATACTTGGTAAAGAGAATGATGGGTACAGACAAATCTGTGTGCTTCATTAACAGCAATACCTACCCACTTCTGTCATCTGGTTGGAGCAATTCCATCAACCATCAGATCCCCACTCCACCACCAGAACAATAATGAAAATCATAGTAGCTCCCATTTATATTTAAGCATTGAAAAGCAGGGCATCTACGTGGTACAGTGGTTAGAGCTCTGAGTCTTCCTGAGTTCAATTCTAGCCACAGACACTAGAGCTGTGTGACCCTGGGCAAGTCACTTAACCAAGTCTGCTCCAGTTTTCTCATCTGTAAAATGAGCTGGAGAAGGAAATGGGGGGTGGTTAGGTGGCACAGCGAGTGGGGTTGCTAGGTGGCTCAGTGAGTAAAGCACCAGCCCTGGAGTCTGGGGGATCTGAGTTCAAATTTGACCTCAGACATTTGACACAAAAACTAGCCATGTGACCTTGGGCAAGTCACTTAACCCCAATTGCCCGCCAAAAAAGTTAAAAAAAAAAAAAGGAAATGGGAAACCACTCCAGTATCTTTGCCAAGAGAATACTGAAGTTACAAGAGAGCTGAACACAACTGAAAGGATTGACCAACAGCAAACTCCCTTTACATGAATTATCTCATTAGATTCCCAGAACAAGATGTGCTAGGGATAATGTATATAACTCCTGTTTTACAGGTGAGGAATCTAAGCTTCAGAGAGCATAACTAACTTACTCAGAATCACATAATGAGTGGCTAAGAAATATCCTTTAAAGTTTCTGGTGGGTGGGCCATGAGTAAGGTACTTTTCTAGGTGTTAGGAGGAAATAGTGAAGGTGGAAGTGTTAAGTGCCATAAGAGCAACACAAACAAAATGTGACAGGAATTCAAGGGAGAGACCATATTTGATTAGAGATCAAGAAAGGTTTATAATTGTTTATAATTAATTTTTTAAAAATAATTTAAAGATTAGAACTTCAAAAGCATGGAGTAGAGGCACCTAATTGGTATCTCAAGCAAAAAAACAACAAACAAACCTGGAATTTGTAAAAAGGTTTTTGCACAAACAAAGCCAAAGTAACCAAGATTACAAGGAAAACAGAAGACTGGGAAACAATCTTTACAGCAAGTGTCTCTGATAAAGGCCTCATTTCTAAAATATAGAGAGAACTAAGTCAAATGTATAAGAATATAAGTCATTCCCCAGTTGATAAATGGTCAAAGAAGATGAACAGAAAGTTTTCAGATGAAGAAATTACAGCTATCTATAGTCACATGAAAAAAACTGCTCTAAATGACTATTGATTAGAGAAATGCAAATTGAAACAACTCTGAGGTACCACTTCATACCTATCAGATTTACTAATGTGACAAAAAGAAAAATGATAAATGTTGGAGAAGATGTAGGAAAACTGGAACACTAATGTATTGTTGGTGGCCTTGTGAACTGATCCAACAATTTTGGAGAGCAATTTGGAACTATGCCCAAACAGCTATAAAATTGTGCATACCCTTTGATCCAGCAGTAAGGGAAAAGGGTCCACATGAACAAAAATATTTATAGTAGCTTTTTTGTGGTGACCAAGAACTGATGGGAATGGCTGAAAAAGTTGTGGTATATGAATGTAATAGAATACTACTGTGCTATAAGAAATGTTGAGCAGGTGAACTTCAAAAACCTGGAAAGACTTATATGAACTGATGCTGAGCAAAGTGAGCAGAACCAGAACATCGTACACAGTAATAGCAACACCGTGGAATGGCCAATTTTGAGAGACTTAGCTCTTCTCAGCAAGACAGTCCTAAAAGACTCATAACAGAAAATACTATCCACATGCAGAGAAAGAGCTATGGAGTCTGAATGCAGATTGAAGGATACTATTTTCACCTTTTTGTTGTTATTGTTTTTTCTCTGGGTTTTCCCCTTTGACTCTGATTCTTCTTTCACAACATGACTAATGGGGAAATATGTTTAATAGCATTGTACATATATAACCCTGTATCAAATTGCATGCTTTCTTGGGGAGGGAAAGAAAAGGGAGGGAGAAAGAATTTGGAACTCAGTCTAATAAAACTGAATGTTGAAAACTATCTTTATATGTAATTGGAAAAAATTAAATACCATTTTTTAAACCTGGAATTTGGCAAACCACTGATTGAGACATTGCTGGATGAAGGATGGTTTCAGTTTGGGTCAAATCACTAAAGCATGACTTGAAAAGAGCCAGGTAAGTTCTCTTCTTACTTCTCAGTAGGACAAGGCACCCAGTTCTGACAGCAGATTGTTACCCTAGAGCTAAATGTGAAGGTTGGAGCTATTAGGTTCTCCTGAGGTATACCCTTCAAACCATTCTTATCAGGAAATTGTTGAGCTGGGAATAGTGAGGAAAGATATGCTGAGAGGTAAATAGTACATTTATGGATAGTACAGTGGATGGAGCATTGGGCCTAGACCTGGGTTCAAATTCAGCCTTGGACCCTTACTAGCTTTGAACCTGGGCAAGTTATATAACCTCTATCTGCCTTAGTCTCCTCATCTGTAAAATAGGATTAATAATAGCACCTACCTACCAAGGTTATTATGAGGACAAAATAAAATAATATTTGTAAAATACTTTGCAAACCTTAAAGTGCTATTAAACAGAGTTGTACTGGTAAATTTTTAATAACTGGCTCTCTTTTTAAAAAATGTCTCCATGGCATACTTTTAAGTTGAGTTTGTATTATTAACATTTTCTGCATCACTATCTTAAGTCCAGACAATCGACAAAGCCATCAGTCAAGCCCTGATTTGGAGCATACACTGGTATCCATAACGTAAATGCTCACCATGAAACTTTAGCAAGGAGCTCTCCCAAATCACTTCAAGTTGGTCCCAACACATCCCCCAGACAATATCTAAATGCTAGCTATCATTATTTTTATTAATGATAGGGGAGACAAGAAAAAGAACATTTCTAGGGGTTCTCTAAACTAAGTAAATAACACAATAAGGAGATATACAGAGTACTTTTTTAAAAAGTGGAACTGTGTGGTAGTGTATCAATTAGAAAAATATTAAAAGTTACTTTGAAATAATTTCAAGAAGATGGGATAGAAACATCTTAAAAATAAATCATTCAGCTCACATCCCCCTCAACTTTGAGCCATTCCCTTGAAGGCATCCTAAGTTGTATCTGTTATGAGTTTTCAGAGGATGAAATTAAAGACATCTATAAGCATATGAAAAAATGCTCTAAATCACTATTAATTAGAGAAATACAAATCAAAAGAACTCTGAGGTACCACATCTCACCTGTCTGATTGGCTAAGATGACAAAACAGGAAAATGACAAATTCTGGAGAATATGTGGAAAAACTGGAACACTAATGCATTGCTGGTGGAATTGTGAACTGATCCAACCATTCTGGAGAGCAATCTGGAACTATGCTCAAAGGATTATAAAAAAGTACATGCCCTTTGACCCAGCAATACTACTTCTAGGACTGCATCCCAAAGAGATAATAGAAGTGGGAAAAGGACCCATATGTACAAAAATATTTATAGCAGCTCCTTTTGTGGTAGCAAAGAATTGGAAATCAAAGGGATGCCCATCCATTGGGGAATGGCTGAACAAGTTGTGGTATATAAATGTAATGGAATACTGTTGTGCTATAAGAAATGAGGAGCAGACGGACTTCATAATAATCTGGAGAAATTTATATAAACTGATGCTAAGTGAGAAGAGCAGAACCAGAATTTTGTACACAATTACAAACATATTGTATCTGCGACGAATGACTTTGATCGACTGGGCTCCTCAGCAATGCAAGGTTAGAAGAGAACTCCAAAAGACTCATGATGGAGAGAGATATCCACATCCAGAGAAAGAACTAGAGAGTCTGAATACAGACTGAAGCAAACTACTTGATCTCTCTTTTGTGTTTTGTTTTGTTTGTTTTGTCCCTTCTTTCTCATTGTTCATTCCATTATAATCCTTCTTTACACCTTAACTAATGTTTAATGTGAAGTATTTGTAGATCCTATATTTGAGTGCATGCTGCCATGGGCACAAAGGGGAGGAGAGAGAGAGGGAAAAAATTTGGAATTCAAATAAAAAATAAAATAAAAATAAGTAAAAATAAATAAAATAAATTTTTAAAAAAAGAGTGCCCCATATGGTAAACTATTGATAAACTTTACCTTTCTTTGGCAAAAAAAGAAAATTTGGAACTCAAGGGAAATGTGGAACTCAACGTTGTAAACTAAAAGTAAATAGATAAAATTTTAAAAGAGGGCAACCAAGCATGTCATCAAGAAGCCAGATGCATCTCCTGACTGGCAGGGCAGGGCCAGGGCAAGCTTATTTCACCATTCCACAGACATGCATTTTGGTTCAAAAGAATCAATTACACACATATAGGAGACTTGACTTACTAGCATTTCATAGGGAAAGCCTAAAAGTTTTAGTTGACCATGAGCTCAAGCCAGCTGCTAAAAAAAAAAATTTAAAATGTTAAGCAGCTAAAACGATCAGCATTAATAGGTCCATCAAGTCCATGTCAAGGGAGGGAAAAGAGGAAGAGAATAAGCATTTATTAAGTCCTCTTGTGTGGCAGGCACTGTGCTAAGTGCTTCCCAAAGGTTATTTCATTTCATCCACACAACATTCCAGGGAGGAAATCACCTGACCGTATTCCACATGGGAGTACTTAAAACATTTCTGGACAACACACTTTCAAAGAGACTAACAGAATAAGGAAGATCCAGAGAAGAGCTACTACAATGGGGACAAGACTAGAAATCATGTTATATGAGGAAAACATGAGATGAGGGAGTTTGGAGACAGTCAGCTTGGAGAACACTTACAAGCCACACAGTATCTCTCTTCCCCATTCTGGAGGCTGACCAGGAAGCCAAAGCAGATTGATTATTCTGCGTAGCTCTAGAGGGCAGAATGAGAACCAAAGGGCAGAGGTGACTGAGAAGCAGATTTAGGGTCAAGGGAAAAACAATTACAGCTGTCCTCAAAGGTTTTTGTCAGTGGAAATATCCCAGCTGAATGTGCATGTAATCCATTATGTACTGCTGAAGTAGGAAGCAAGAAAAGGGAAAATTCTTGGCTTTAATAAAATCCTTAGGCTAAATAAATACCAGGTTAAGGAGGGAAGGAAGACATACATGTCTGTCAGTGATTGTAACATAAAATAAGCCTGCACCAGGAAGGAGGTTGGACTAGGTGACATTTCAGGTCCCTTCCTCCTCCAAGATTCTATGATTTAATTCCCTTTGAAAGCTGGGGTTGCTTTTTTTTTTTAATAGCTGATGTAAATCCCTAAGTCTCCATTGTCTAATGGAGCTAAAGATGAACACAAGGCCCCCAGATTTCTGGTCTTTCCATATAGCTCTCGGTTGCCATTAAACAATATTTAGTAACCATGGAAGTTAAATGAGGAAGCCATTAAACTTGTACCTATGTAGTTTTTTTTAACTCTAATCTTGATTATCTCCTTTAAACCGTTTGCAAATGGCCATAATTGGCTGCTTCCATAATATTTTTAATTTTATATTTTTAAATTTTGATTTTTAATTTTAATTTTAAATTTTAATAGGGAATTACAGGAAGCTTGATGTAATGGTAATGGAATTTAAAGAACCCCTTGTATTGTCTTGGTTTTAGGGTTAAGTGTTAAAACCCAGAACTTGTGAATCCCACTTGTGGAATGGACTTGTTGATGTGAAGAGAGGGGACTGAACTGGGAGGAGCCATGGATTTAGAGAGAGGCCCAAGAAGAGGAGGCCAGAAGAACTTTTGGGAGCAGCATCGTGGAGGCAGAGAGAGAGAATTGCTGGGGGCCAGAGTTGCTAAGAGAGAGAACTGCCAGCCAAAGCCACCTGGACTTCTGAGGGCTAGTTGGAGCTGCCCAGGAGAACTGCCACCCCAAGCTGCCAAGAACTGAGGAGGCATGACTGTGGTGCCAGTATTTTTTCTGTCTGTTTTGATGTCACTTTGCCAGATTCATCTGCTGGTAAAGGACAGCGCTGTTACTGCAGAAGTCATTTTTTGCTGTTGGTTCAGAAGCCCTGAAATAGGATTTTCTTGCTGTATGTTTACAGAAATCGTGGAGGAGATTGCTGATGTTTTCAGGGGTCCTGAGACTGTTCTGCAGGCAGAGAGTGAATTGATGAGGATGCTGGCAATGTATATTGTGGCTTTGTTAAGTTTAGTCTTTCCAGGAACAGAGATTACTAAGAACTTAGCTCAGATCAAGAGGAAGAAAAGACCTTTCCTTGAGTATAGAATGATGTGATATTGTAACCTTGTTGTAGCTTAGGGGTAGATGGCCTTTGTGCTTTCCATTGCCCCTTTGAGAAGGTGCTTGGTGGTAACTGATGATAATTGTAATTCAGTTGTGATCTAGGGGTGGAGTACTTTGATTTTTGTGCTTTTATGATATGACCAAATGATCGTACTTTGTTTATGACTGGAAACTAATCTCCACTTGAAAAGAGAGACTTGATGATTGACTAAATGAATGTACTACCGAGGGGTGGAGTACTTTAACTTTATACTTTGTGACTGAATTGAGAACTTACTAAATGATTGAGTTACCCTGTATTTTGATTTTCTCTTTTCTGTGAACATTTTGCCTTAATTTGCTACAGAATATATGGAGAGTTACTATGCTCATAATTCTGAACCTGGAAGTGGATTTTGCTTGGCGTTACACTTGACAATACCAAATATAACCCCATCAAAGTCAAATCCATCAGCCATTTTGGAGGAAGAGGTGTGACTATAACTTCAAGTAAGGAAATGCCAGCCACAGTGGTGTACAGTGAGGACTCTGAGTGCCCTGAGGTTGCTACCGCTGCTGTGAACGTATGATGGGGGCCATGAAATGAAAGACTAGCCAATCAGGCTCTGGTGACACTCTGAGTCAACATCCTAACAAGTGTTACAAAACTCTTCTTAGGAATCTAAGCAATAGAAAGTCGCAGGTTTAGGACTGCCCCACTCAAAAGTTTTGTAATACTTGGATTGACTTGGAAGTCAGTGAAGGCTTCTTCATGTTCTTCCACCTGGGTAAGTATCATAAAATATTATTGCACTCATCTTACAAATGAGGAAACAGGCTTCAGAGAAGTGACTTGTCTGTGGTTGCACAGCTAATAAGAATAAGAGGTAGGATTTGAACCCTCATATCCTCTAACTTCAAGCCCAGTACTCTTTCACATCATATTATCTTTAAAACCCCATCAGGTTTCTCCTCTTAGCCACAGCTCAAGGTACCAACGTTCTATTGCTGGCAGCTACTCAACGTGCAAGCACAGGGCCTAGAAATGAATGTATGTATGCATGTATTAAGTACCTACTATATAGTTCTGTGCTAAGTGCTAGGAATACAAACAGCAAAGGGAAATAGTCCCTGATCCAAAGGAGCTCATATTCTAACAAAGGAGGCAACCAATATGTGATGTTTCAGCTAAAGTCAAGTGGGAAAATCCATAATCTTTAGAGAGTAGCAGCAAAGCATACAGTCACACCTCTTCTTTAACAGCCTCTCCACAGACACAAATCCTATCAACCTCTGATGTTGAGCCACTTGAAAATGCCAAGAACTCTAGCCACAAGAACTTTCCTTTCTGGGTCTTCAGTAGAGGAGACTGCAGCACCTTCAGGAGCTTTTCCACAGGGAGGAGTGGCTTCCTCAGGACAATGGCTATGGTCACTGGTCTGGAAGTATTGACATTTCCAAGGCCCAGGGTTCTGGGCTGTCTCCTTCAGGATTTGAAGGGAGATGGTGGTCAGGGTGATGGTGGTAGTCTGGTTTGCCTGGCACAAGCTCTGAGTACCCTGCTGTTTCAGCTAGGCTAGCTTGCCTGCCCTGAGTACAGCAGTTGGTTGGCATTTGGTGGGGATGGCTGGCCCATTCTCCATAGAAGTTGCTTCCCTCGATGATGGTCATGAGGACTGGGCTAGAAGCATAATCGGGAGTCTGGAGGGTGGGAGTGGGATTTGCTGCTCCCAGGGATCCTAAGCCTATCTGCCTGTCTGATCTGCAGTCAGCAGGTGCTGCTGGGAGAGGGGAAGAGAGGGGGAAGGGAAAGGGGAGAGGCAGGTGGGCCCCTTCTCCATTATAATCACTTCCCTCAACTTTGGCTGTGGTGACTGGTGGTTTATAGGGGACTGTTATTCCCAAGGCTTTTGGGCTCAGGAGGGCTAACTTTGCAAACAGAAGTCTGAAGAAGAAAAAAAGGCAGACTCTTGAACCTGAACTTGGAATTCTTAATACTTTGATAACCGTATTTCAAAATAGCTGTTTTTCTTTGCAATCCTAGATGTTTTATTTTACACATATCAAAACATGGTTCTAAGGGGCTCAGGGGCTTCCCCAGCAGCCAAAGGTGTTCAAAACATAAAAGAAGTAAAGAAGCCCAACTCTAAAGTGATGCCAAATGAAGTGGGTTCCAAGAAGAATGTTCTGCCACTAGGCAGTTTTGGGAGAAGCAGTGTAGGGAAGGTTTTGTCAGAGCACACAATGGGAGGATGGCTATCACCATTCTGATGAAACCCCAGGGAGTCCTGCACAAACCCAGGAATTAAATTTTAGTGTCAGAAATTCACTTCCCAGCAAGGCTGAAAAGTGAACACAGGAATTTGTAAGTCTATAATTTCAAGTATTAATTCAACCTCATGGATATATTTTTTTTAATCCACCAGAAAGACAGCAGGTTATAGCAGAAGGAAGGCAAGACAGGGAGATAATAGACCAGGGTTCTCCATGGGCAAGTCAATGAATTCTCTGAGTCTCAGTTTCCTTATCTATAAACTGGGCTTGTAGACTCACAGATTTAGAGTTAGAAGGGCCCTTAAAGGCCATCTAGCCCAATGTTTAATGTGAAGGTATTTGCAGATCCTATATCTGATTGCTTGCTGCCATGGGGGGGTAGGGAGGAAAGGGGAGAGGGAGTGGGAGAAAATCTGAAATTTGAGGGATTGAGGAATTAAAGGTTGTAAATTAAAAGTAAATAAATAAATTTAAAAAAATTTTTAAAGATCATCTAGTCCACTCCTCTAATTGTACAGAGGAGGAAACTGAGGCTCAGAGATTTTAAGTGCTTTGCCCATAACTACATAGCTAAGAAGTGTCTGTGGCAGCATTTGAACCCAGGCCGTCCAGAGAACTTTCACAAGGTTCACTACGCCTGCCATTCTGGCTCCTGCCCCATAACGGTAACAGTCCTTATACCTTTTATACTCTTTGCTCTTATGTATAAATGAGGAAGAGGGGGGAGCACTTTGCAAACCTTCTGAAGCACCACACAAACGTAAGCTCTCCCCTGCTCTCTGGTATTTTACCAAGCCACCGGCCATTTTCTTTTTCCTTTGCCCATATTTTTCTAGGCCTATACTGATGACATATAAACAACAGGGCTTGAACTAAATCAGAATGCTTCCTGATCATAAATAGAATATTTAAAGCTCAGACTAATTCCTTATAAACCTCATAGACTTATGTATCAATCTGTATAATTAAGTTGGTAGTCTGACCACAAGTCTTCATGGGGAGGGACATTGGCCTCCTTTTCAGAAAAAAAAAAACAAGCTTTATAGTAATATCTCCCACACTGCTAAAATATTTCTCAGTTCCAGAAAAATAGAAGCCCCTTCCCCCACAGAGATGATGCCTTTTGGACTAATAGACCAATATGATTTAATTTCATGGTGTTTTTTTTCCACCCACCTTACTTAAATCAACGGGACTATGTTCACAATTTACTCCATTTTTTACTTCAAGATTCGTAGTAGGAACAGACTGAGGAGACACTGTTTGACCTGTGGAAGGAAAAAAAGAATTCTCTGACTCTTCCTTTTACCACCTTTGCCCACCCAACCCCCATCAGAAGAATATGCTGATTTCCTGCCAATATTGCACTAGAAAAGGGTTCATAGGGCCTGTAATGTCTGGATACCCAAAAGCCTAGCTTTTTGTCCTCCTCTTGGTTTTGGGCTAATCAGGGCTCTCCATTACCTGCCTCTCAATCTGGCAGATACACCTTCTAGTACGTTCTTTCACCTTCATGCAAAATAATGGTTTCCCACAACTCCTCACCCCAAAGGGAACAAACAGCATCTGGACATAGGCCATACCTACAAATCCTGCCTTAGGTGTTTACTAGCTGTGTGAACACAGGCAAGTGATTTAATCTCTCTTAGCATCAAAATCTTTACCTATAAAGTGTGTATTATAACAGCACCTAGCCCTCTTTTTTGGTATCCCTTTTACTTAGCACAGTACTTGTCTCACAGAGTTCTTGGGAGACTGAATGAGGTGACTTAGGTAAAGCATTCAGAAACCCTTAAAGCACTATTAATCAATAGCAGGGGAAGGGGAGGGAATTGCCCAACTGTTTCATGATGTGGGGGAAGAGGAAGGCAATCAGATGTGGAGAAATCAAGAATGAAAAGAGATTTCCATCCTTGCTCCCAAATTGCAGGGAACCAATCGATCAGTATGTATTACAAGTGCCTACTACATACCAGGAACTGTCCTAGACCAATTTATCCCTGCCAGCCCCAGGAGACCTATCCAATACAAAGGAAAATGTAGTCCTAATTGATCCAACCCTAACCCTAACCCTAAATCATCCCTAATTTAGAAGCTAACTTTAGTAGGCAAGGCCAGCTGTGAATATACTCTCATCTGAATGCCCCAGCGTACGTACTGCAACCAACCAAACTCAGAGTCTAAGGCCACCTCCAAGCCAACAAAATAATCTTTGGGGAGAATAAGTGAAAAATTTCTGTTTCCAGTCATTCCTTCATCAATCATTGAAAAGTACCTATTAATCATCCTATTGTATATAACAGTTCACTAAATACTATCCACATTCTGATATATTCAGATACATTTCCTGACCCCTAGGAGTTTACCATCTAACAACAGTTTCCCTGATATCTCATTGATATGAATGGGTTCAACCCTCCAAATCTTACCATTTTTGTCCAAAGAATTTGGGTCCGATTGCTTTTTGCCAACCTCAGCAAAAGAGCGTACGATGGGAATAAGATTATTTCTCTTCTTCTCATTCTGATGATGATGCTTCTTCAGAAGAGCTTCCCGTACTTTAACTCGCATGGTCTCATTCAGGTCACTGGACAATTCCTGTTGGTCCAGGATCAGGTCTGAAAAGCAATATCTACTTGTCCAATAGAGTTCAAAGGGTCAACCCTTCCAAAGGAGTCAAGAGGGAGTTCCAGGGGAGGTTACTGGAAATGGAGTTACGATATCAAGCCATTAGATAGCAGGAGCAGCTAAAGGTGAGGTATATGAACAGGGTGAACCAGCCTCCTTCTCCTGCATGAGCTTTTCATATTGCTGGGATAGACAGCAATAAGGAAAAAAAAATCATCAAATTCTGAATCAGTATCTGATGGTGGCGGTCCCTGATGAAGTGGGGATTCCATTTTGGCAGAAAAGGGAGGGAGGTTTTAAGAAAGGGTGAGATTAGCTAGAAGAGAGTATGGAATCCAGAAAAAATGGGTCAAATAGCTAACTGATCGGTTAGCTATTTCTATCAAGGGGTGAACAAATGTAGGCTGAGGAGGGAAAACACAAATAATTATTAATAGCTCTGATAAAATGAGTTAATGTAGCACGGTAGGACAATGTAACACAAAAACCAGACTGCAATCTGTGAGACTGGGGCTCTAGAGGCCAGTTCAGCCACTAGCAGAGCACCTCATATCTTGTGGGCTCACTTTCCTTAGCTATAAAATGAGCACGTTGGAGTAGATCCCTTTCATCTCTAACTTTCCAAGACTCGCAAACTCTCAGTCACTGAAACACAGAATTTGAAAGTTAGAAGAGACATCAGCAGCCATCTGGGCCAACTCATAAACAAAAGAAATCCCCTTTATAGCATGCCAAACTAGTGGTCATCCAGCCTCTGCCTGAAGCCCTCTCAAGGCAGCCCAGTTCCACTTAGGGAAAGCTCTATTTATTAAGGAGCTTTCATGACATTCCAGCCTAAACTGGCTTTTTTTATAACTTAGCTCTACTGCTCCTGGTTCTGTTCTTAGTACAAAACAGGGCAAATCCCTCCTCCATGCAACAGCCCTTCAAATACTTGAACATGGCATAATGGGAATGGGAATTTAAAGATCTTCCCTGCCCCTTAATAGGCCTAGCGGGGAGTTTGAAGACCTCCCCTGCTTTGAAAGTAAACTCTGCCCCCTGATGGGCTGAATATAGTCACATGGAGACTGTGGTGGAAGGAGTTTTGCTGAAGGGAAGCAGAGCCCACAGGAAGCTGGTCAGAGCTAGTGAGATGCTGGGGGAGACAGGATGCTGAGGCAAAAAGATAGAGAGGTTTGTGAGTAAATATTGATCTTGCATTGGTTTGTGGGAAGGCTGAAGGATGCTGTAACTCAGCATTATTATGGCTTCAGAATATCTTTGGTACCATGATGGAATCACATTAAAGGTTTTGGGATTGGGTTTTCTGGTGTCTAAATAAATGCTTCAGTTCTGTCCTCTATCTGGAGAGTTTGGTATATTTTGTAATTGAATGTCATGGAATACTTAAAGTCACAGTCTTTATAGTGATGGTGAGCACTTTAAATACTGTACTGGTGCTACACATGGCTGTCATGGTTCTTCTGAGTCTTCTCTTCAAGCTAAATAGCCCCAGTTCCTTTAATCAATCCCCACATTCTATAGACTCAAGGCCAGGTATAGGGACCTTCAGGCCACATATGGCCTTCTAGGTCTTAGGCCTTTTGAATCCAAATTTTAGAGAACAAATCCTCAGGATTTTTGATTCAGTCAAAAGGCCACACACTTCAGGACCTAGAAGGTTCCCCAGCCTCTAGGCTACAGACTCAAGGCCCTTCACGTCCTGGGTTACCCTCCTCCAGAGTCTTTCCAGGTTATCAATGTCCTTCATAAACTACAGTGCCTGGAACTGACCACAAAACTGGAGAAGAGTTCTGATGAGGACAAAATGCAGTGGGACAGTTATCTGTCTATTCCTGGAAGCTGTGCCTCTCTTACTCAGCCCAAGATCCCATTAGCTTTTCTGACTGCTACATCATACTGCTGGCTTACGTTAAGTTAGTGAAAAGAGAGGTTTGGGAATTCTCTGTAGATTTAAATTCCTTAAGCATTTTCTATTCCCTATGGATATGAATGTATAAGGATGTTGTACAACATACTCCATGTGTACAGTGACTAACCCTAAATTCCTTTATAGAAATAAATAGGCTATCTTATAGAGTGTTAATTCTTAATATATAGTAAATAGCCAATTTACTGTTAAAAACCTAAAGAATTTCCTCTACTTAAGAAAACCACAAAGAAGATCCCATGATTCCAGAAGAACCATAATGAAGCATGCTACCATTTCCTTATAGAGAACTGACGGATCCTGAGGTCCACTGGACATAGCCAATGTCAGAACTATTTGACTTAACTATGCATATTGTACACCCTCACCTTAGCCAATTACCACCAGGTATTCAGTGTTTTCATCACTGAATGTGTCTGAGGCAGCAGTGTGGCCCCAGCTCTTCCTAGCTGTTTCCTCTGCCACTCAAACGCTTTCTACCCATTCCCAAATTCCATCCCCATGGCTGGGCAAGTTCCAGAAGCAGTAAGCAGGTGAGCTTATTTTCAAAATGCAAGGCAGTTATACAGCCCAATAGGAAGTCAATAGATAGGAAGCCAAGACTGTGTTCTAGTCCTGGCTTACTCTGGAATTCCCCTACCTGAAATTTCTTCGATGCTGTTTGCTCTCATGTCCAGGAGGACTGTTCCATTAATGAGGCAGCTCCTCAGCTCAAACAGACTATGTAATGAAAGAGTGGCCACGTAAGGCTTGCTCCACCGTTCTCCCCCATCTTCTACATCTTCCTCAAACTTCAACCACCTAAAAGTGTTATTTTATAAACATCAAAAATAGGAGACTAATCTTCAAGGGGAAGTTGTACAAACAATTTGTAAAAAAAAAAAAATACAGAAAGAATCTGGATGACTACACTGAGCACACTGAGTTCTAATTCACATCTTTTGAGCACTTTTGGAAGCTCCAGAAATCCATGGTGCTGTTTTTAACTCAGTGTTAATATGTGACTTTAATAAATGTATGAAAATAATCTGAAGAATGAAAGTCATTGCATTTCCCCTTGGCTTTAAGATTACTAGACTTGTTCAGGTCTTCCAATGGAAAATGCATTTTGGAGTCAAAGAGTATAGGAAGTTGTGCAGGAGAAATGTACCAAGCACAGCCACAGTTCAACTGCTATAAATACAGCTACGCTGAAGCTCATAAAAGCTGGGTCATGCTGGTTTCTGACACTTACCAGTTAAGGGTATTGTGGATTCCTGATGTTGCCCAGTGTCCTGGTTAATTTGAGGGCAACCTGGAGGGTTAGGAGGGATAGGGCAAAAGAGGAAGACTGTCCTATAGGGGCATGAAGCAGTTCAAGGAAGTCTAGTACTAGGCTGGCTTTAGTAATACAAAGGGATTAAGTTTTCTGTGCTCTCTAAGGAATTCAGCACTAGATGGCACTGTGGATAGACTTCCAGGTTTATCTTCACGAGTTCAAATCTAACCTCAGACACTTACTAGCTATGCAACCCTGGGCAAGTCACTTAACCCTGTTTACCTCAATTTCCTCATCTGTTAAATGAGTTGGAAAAGGAAATGTCAAACCACTCTAGTACCTTTGCCAAGAAAACCCCAAATGGGATCCTGAAGAGCTGGACAAAACAGAAACGATTGAACAACCCAGGAGTTCAGGTTTAACCTGTGACTTCCAGGATTCTACTGAATGGAAATCCAAAATGACCTCTAAAGAAACAGGACTTGTCTGGGACTTAATGGAGTCTGCCGGGCTCTCTGACTGAGAACAAAAGCCCTCGGGCCTGCTGTAGACAAGACCTCTACTACTGTGATCAGGTTCTGTATCAGATGTTTCAGCATCTACCTTACTTACTAATAGGTGCACTGGATCATTTGATATATCCCTGGTTGGGGAAGCAAGGGTTGAGGGCCGAATGACCTCTGAAATGTCAGGAAATTGCATTGGTTCTATTTGCTCTTACAAAACAACGTAAAAAGACAAGCTAAAGAGAACATATATAACCCCATCTTCATCATGGTTATTTTAAGGACTTTACCTGGCTGTTTCCTTCCACTCAGCATCCTCTCCTTCCTTCAAACAGATCTCATCCAGTTCTGTGAACAACTCATGAGGCACATGCTCTTCATCCTCCTCGGTACCAAGAATGAATTGAACACGCTGGGAGGGTGTGTCTATGAAATCAGCAAAGAAGGAACATCTGGTCAGAGCCTCCACATAGAATGAAAACAGCACCTACTTTCCTCGGCACATCCCAACAGCATCCAGACGTTTAGAGATATATCATAGACAATTATCAGATCATATCATATATCGTGTATCTCAAAGAACAAAGAACAAAGATCAAAGAGGTTGCTTTTTGGCCAGGGAAAAAAATGTACCGGGACAGTTTCATTAATACAAAATTTCATTTGCCAAGTCCATGTCTAGACAGCACAAAGGGGAAAAAAACTGACAACTACTAGACTGATTAGGATCACTATAAATGGTCAATTTAATTAAATACCTCTATCCTCTATGCCTGCCAAAATCAATTACTACCTACTATGGTAATAAGTTTTTGGACCTAAATTATCAAATCTTTTTACAGGAGAACATCTGGGAGGGGTTTGTTGTTGTTTTTTAGTAATATGTCTCATTCTTGGAAGTAAGCTCTGAAAAACTACCCAGAAATGGACTACTAAATTCAGCCTACGTGGCCAAAGTAGTAAAAGAAACAAAATATTCATTGTTTTAATGTTATCTATAAGGTTTCATCTTTTCTACTTAAATTCATAGGGATGCCATCTACTGATTCCACCTTGAACATATTTACCATGAGCAAGAGACCCTTGCCCTTCTTCTCCCTGACTGACAACCTTCCCCCGGCCTCGTCTCCGGTGCTTCTGGCCATGAGTTCTATGATGCCGATGGCTCTGCCGTCCCAAAGGCATCCGGACCCCAACATACAAAGTTCTATGCCCTGGGGAAAAAAGAGAAGAATGTCAAGTGTTCCCTTTATTTTAAATGAGCCAAAATTTTCATGGATGCAACAATGTGTATCAGATTTTTTTTTAAATCTTCTTTAAACAAATATATTTCTCTAGTCTTATAAAACCTCAAAAGTTTCTGGAACCTAAGATGCAGAAAAATGTACATGAATTAATGATATATTGAATCAGCCTTCATGTTGACAGGGTCAATTTGACACAAATACTAGTGACAAAATCCACGTCTGTCGGACTGAATAATTTCAAAAGGGTACAATGCATTCATACTAACTATGTAGATTATTAATGAGCCTTGAAAGTAGGGTCCACAAATGTTTTAGTCAACCACCATCCTTTCCCCTTGCATGACTAGATTCCCTGTCAGGTATTCAGCCAATAATAGATATAGGAGACAAGTAAGGAGGCACTAATTAGGAGGAGCCAAATTAGGAGGAGAATGAAGCTTAAGGTTTGATGGAGAGGTCTTAAAAGAAATGAGCAAAAGGAGAGGGAATCCATTAGGTGTTTGTTTATCGAGTATCCCCAAGCTATATGAAATTCCATTTAATAGTGGGTACAAAGTAAAGTAGATACAGTCTTATTCTAAAGGATTTCCTAGGATCAAAAAGCAAAACAACATATCATCAATATAAATGATTTCAATATGTACAGGTCACCGCAGCACTTATAAGAGGACTGGTAATCATCTTGTCTGTTTGTAATTCTCCAAAATTATTTCAGTATGGGAGCGGCTACGTGGCTCAGTGAATAGAGTACTGACCCTGGAGTCAGGAGGACCTGAGTTCAAATCTGACCTCAGACATCTGACACACTGTGATCTCGGGCAAGTCACTTCAGCCCCAACTGCCCTGCCTTTCCCACCTTCCCCCTCCAAAAAGCAAAATTATTTCAGTATGGGTTAATCTAGAACCTTCTGGAAAACATAGGCCTTGAAGAAAAAAATCACTAACTCTTTCTGGCTGCTTTTCCTGGCAACTAAAGGAAATCTTCTCCCTGGTATCTTAGGTTCTTCAGCATGAATTCTCATCCAATGCTTCATCAGAGGTGACACTGGGCTCCTGAAGGCAAGGTCAGTAGAATGTAAACTCTGGCAAGTGCTTACCAAGCCAAATAATACAAAGTGTGTAGGAAAGGCTCCAGCCTATGAAGAATGAGTGGGCATGAGCTATGGAGTCCTTCTCAAGGAATATATGCTGGATCCTCCCTTGGAAACTTCTGACGACTCCAATGAGGGACATGAAGGACTCAAGACCAAAAAGGGCTTGGTGCTTTGAGCCAATGAAGCCGTCCCCTCACTGGTTGGTGAACAGGAGTAATTGCTGACTCCCTCAGTGAGTCTGCCAAAGAGTAACTGAGTAGCCACTGTCAGAACTGTAACAAAAGGATAACTTCAGCGCTGGAAGGAACTTTCTAGGCTATCTGTCCAATTCCATCATATGACAGATAAGGAGACTCCCTCAAAGTTATACAAGTGGTATTGGAGGGAGGATTTAAGCCCCAGGTTTCTGGGAACAGAGACCAGTATAGGCCATAGGCCAAAGTCTAGCCTAGATATAAGCTCTGGAAGGTTCATCAACTGATTGCTCATAAGAGGATGACTTTTTCAGTCACAGCAACTCAGACATCATTTGGTAAGTTAATGAAAGGTTGTACTATGTGTCAGGACAAAGAGATATTGATACCAATGACATTACAGACCCTTGAAGATGGAAAATATCTGAGGTGGAGGAATGGGGGAAGCACTATTGAGGCTCTTCTTTGGGGGCTGGACTCTCCCCACCTCCTAGTGAACAGAGGCTAGCCCACTCTAGCTCACCTTTCCCAGCATCCTCTCCTTCTGCTTTCTGGCCTCATTTTTTCTTCCCTCTCTAAAGGCTCTATAAAGGCTTAAAGGATGTGAGGGCAAGGGGCTAGTCACGGGGTTCAGCGGCACCGTCCGTGGTCAGGTGTTATAACACTAAGGGGAAAGTGAATAAATCACTGAAGTTCCTGCAAGTGGCAGTTTGTACCTCCAACCTTCATCCTGCATCAGAATGTTCTTGTACTGCCATGTTTCAAGAACATTTGGAGGAGATTTTTGGCCCAAATGCATTCATCTTGCAACTTAAGGGAAACAAAATTACTGAGCTAGGAAGAAGTATTTACTTTCAGGCACATATGAGTGGGTTTCTAGGCCATAAGTGTAAAGTTATAAACCAGATGAAAAATCACTGTATTTGTTTTACAAATTAGACCCAGAACTGAATGACCTTGGCAGTCAAGCTAGGTTAGATGATAATGATCCATGGGTCTATGCATCGGGAGGGCAAACGCCTGGGGTTCTTTGCCACCCCCGAATTTAAGAATGATTCTTTTCCATTTTTTTAGCAAAATAAAAGTTTATATTTAAATGTTAAAAACATTCCTAGCTCTCAGGCCGCCAGCTGGAGAGCTGTGGTAGCCTGCCAGCCCCTGCTCCACAATGATCGGTCATGTAAATAATAATGGGACGACAGTTACATGGCACTTACAATTAGCCCATCTGAGCCTGGACACTGCAGGAATTATTTCCATTTTACTGATGAAGAAAGTGAGGCTCAGAGAGGGATAAGTGACTTGCGAAGGGTCAAATATATAATAAGTTTCAGAGCCAAGATCTGAGCCGAGCTTCTATCATGCTGCCTCTCAAGTTTGACCCTTGAGATCAACTTCAATAAATTCATAGATGGCATAGGATATTATTGTTAGAGGGGATTTCAGAGATTATCCACTCCAAACCCTCCATTTTCCAAATGAGGAAACTGAGTCAAGACCTTGACTTGCCTAAGACCATAAAGATCTTAATTAGCAGAGCCAAGATCTGAGGCGAGATCCTGTGGTTCCAAAGTCAGGGCATTTTCTACTATACCAATTACTTTTTCAAATATGTCCCACAGTAGAGAGTCACATGTCTCTGGATCCAACTGGTTCCAGCAGAGATAAGCAAGAACTGGAAAATGCCTTTTAAAAAAAGCAGGACAATATCCTAATCCCTATAGAAACAGAGAGAGACCACATCCTTCCTCTTTTCCCACACACCAACAGAAGATCTTGTAGATGCACCTTGAGTTGCCATGGAGATGAGGGATGCCCAAGTAAAATGCTTTTACAAAGTCTACTAGTTGGTGACAATTTGGAGCTGGGAATTCAGCCTCTCCTGGAACATCTCTCATCACCATGGGTTACATGAAGAAAGTGATGCTCTGATACTTCCACCAACCAAACCTGCACACACAAATGTTGTTTTTTCTTGGAGGTTCAACTAATATGGTGCTGATATTCTTTTTGTTTTTACTATATCTTAATGGCGTGTGTGGGTGTGTGGGTGTGTGGGTGTGTGGGTGTGTGTGTGTGTGTGAGGAGGTGGTCAGTAGCACTGTGGAAGTGAATGGGTAGCCAGGCATGGTGAGGCAAGCCTATAATTCCTCCTCCTGGGGATACTGAGACTAGTGGATCACTTGAGCTCAGGAGTTTTGAGCTACAGTTGACCTCAAGCTGACCAAGGGTCTTCACCGTTATGAAAAGGTCCCAGGAGCAGGGTACCATGAGGCTGCCTAATGAGGAACAAACTGACCCAGAAGATAAACAGAGCAGCTCTAGGCTTCCCTACTGATCAGTAGTGAGATTGGGTCAATGAATGGCCTCTGTACCTCCAGCACGGGCAACCTAATCTCAAGAAAGAAGTGATTGTTATTATAATAATAACTTACTTTTATACAGTATTTTTAGGTTTGCAAAATACATTACATATACTTTCATTTTATTGGTAATGGTTAAATGGTGATTACTTCTTTTGCTAATTTCACAGACTATTATTTAAGTAAAATGTGAAAGAATGTTAGGCTAGATCATCATGAAGTTTCTTTCTTTCTTTTTTTTTGAGGGGAGGGGAGGCAACTGGGGTTAAGTGACTTGCCCAGGGTCACACAGTAAGTGTCTGAGACTGGATCTCCTTACTCCAGGGCCAGTGTTCTATCTACTGTGCCATCTAGCTTCCCCATGAATGTTCTTTCCAAAGTTAAATTTCTTCAATTTTATGATGATAAGTTCCAGGATTCTGTCTAGGTTTTAGGGCATTTTTCTTAGAAATCAGTAGTATGGAATATTCTTGGGAAAAGCGTCCATAACTGGCTTCCTCATCCCTTCTGCTACAGAAGGGTTCCAGAGTTGCCCAACTCTTGTCTTTTTCACTAACCCAGTC
This sequence comes from Pseudocheirus occidentalis, assembly GCA_028646575.1. NCBI lineage: Eukaryota > Metazoa > Chordata > Mammalia > Diprotodontia > Pseudocheiridae > Pseudocheirus > Pseudocheirus occidentalis. Next base: position 216,619,744 of record CM053597.1, read on the forward strand.
ACTTTGCACTTTCCAGGTCAATCCTAAACCACTGCAGATACTCTGAATTAATGAAAGGAGCAACACAGTGAAAGTGTGATAGCTATGGAGGCCACAGACAGGTTTGCAACCTGACTTTTAAACTCTTCTAGGCTGTGTGAGGCTGGCCAAGTCACTTAATGTCTCTGACTCTGAGTTCCCTCATCTGTAAAACAGGGATAAATACCACCTCCCCATAGGATTGTTGAGAAGAAAGCATTTTATAAACCTTAAAAGGATAATATATTGGAGGAATGGAGGGTTCTAGACCTGTGATTTCATCAGTGTCAGGAACTTCTAGTGAGGACCTTTCTTTCCCTGCTCCTAATCTGCAATTTACAGTCTTATGGACTAGCCTAAATATTAGTTGTTATTATTACAAAGACCTCAAGGGAGATCCACATCCTCCCTTGACAAACCCAAGGTCTGATGATGGAACAGGCTAAAGCTCAGGACTGCAGGAACATAAACATCCTTATAAAGGCTTTATGGGAATACTTCATATTTCTCACTACTCTCCTCTATATTCTACCATTCACAGTGTGCGGACACCTAGTGTGTTCTCCTGCTCTCCTCTATTTGAGCTGAAAGGTTCCAGGCATTGCTCAAATGATCAAACCATCTCTTTGGGTAACCCCAAAGACATAACTTAATATATATTAATATTATATATAGAACATATAGTATACATTAATGCATGACATATAATATAACTATGGTGGGTATTTAATGATAAATCTGGAAACAAGTGAGGTATAAAAGGGAATGAGGTCACTTGGGTCTCTGGCACAGTAAGGAGACAACTGAAAGTTTCCTTGATTCATTTCAGGAATTCAACTTTGGTTAATCTACTAGATACATTTGATGTTGAAGAAATTCCCTCAGCAATCTATTCAACATTCATTAAAGTCTACCACGGGCCACTATAGTTATCACATTGACAGAATATGCTTTCATGGCTCAACACAGAAAGAAGCAAAAATAAAAATAAGTTCAGCCTATGAGCTAAAAGCATAAAAGAGAATCTAAAAGGGTGGGGCTAAACCATAATCAAATGATGAACCTAAAAGATGTTGAATACACTTGGCCTCTCCTTTCTTTTTCTTTCTATTTTTATGGAAAATTTATCTATTTGAGAAATTCAGCCTTCCTGTGCATGTTCTCCAAGAGGACATCTCAGAAGTAGGGAATAATAGGTTGTGAAGCTGGGAAGCATGATGAAATGACCACTGGAAAAGCAGATGGCACCAATGCCAATTTGGAGACCTAATGGAATTTTGGCCATTGTTTATAAGTCTAAAATAAAATATTAGTTCCCAGCTGGCAGCCTATGGGCATTTTGCTGAGTTTCCATCTATTCTCCCTCACATTCATTCTCCCTCTCTGTAGACTCTTATATTCAGGTCTCATCATCTATAATTTTGCAGACACTCATTCACCCTTGCTCCCATGACTGTCCCATCCACTTTCAAAGCCAGGCATCTGTGCAGACAGATCCACATCTATGTATTAGTGAAGGCCTACTTGTGGGGTGGGCAGGTTGTCTACGTATAATTTGTTAGTGGCTTGTGATTGAAGCATGGGAACCAGAAGCAAGATCAGGACTTGACAGGACAAGTGTGATTGTCTAAGTTAAAGTGGTGGCGGATGATGTTGCTCCAGTTCAACACCATAATGTCCATAAAACCTTTACAAAACTGCACTCAATCCATTGTATATAAATTGGGCACTCACACAAAGCTCATTCCTGTGAGAAATGATTCATTTGGACCTCTACTCTACTCCAACCAGTATTAATCCATTTGTTTTACATCAATCCTGTAGGGAAAATTAAATAAGAGAGGTTCTTACAGTAGGCCTCCAACTTAAATCTAACATTCACTACTTATCATTCATGAAGTTCACTTGCACAACTACAAGAATGGTGACAAAAATATCTCAATCTCGTTTTGCTCAAATTCCACATCCAAGCCTAGCATGGGCAGCAAAGTATGGAAAGTCTTCCAATTCCTTTTTTGGGATCTCTCTACTACCCACACCATCTCCTCTTGCCCAGTGTGAGGATGAAGCCATTCCTCTTATAATGAATTAGTCCAAGGAGATATTCTGTACTTTGCCCAACCCATGAACCCCCTGCTGATACTCCTTTTTTTTGGGTTTTGTTTGGCCCTCAAAACAAGTCCTGTCAACCAATGGGATTTTGTATTTTCTTTTATCTCTCCTGAGTGTCCAGGTATCAAACCCAGCAAAAGCAAGACTCTGGGAACCAGAGGCATCTCAGATCAAGAGGAAGATCCTTGGTTCACTTGATTAGAGGGCACCATGGACCCTTTAATAAAGTGCTATCGGCTTGGCGCTCTGCCTTACTGCTTTTCTTGCAGACTACACAATTCTGGACATCACATCCCTATGGACAAAGGGATGTTATTTCATCCCTCGAGCTTACAATTTGAATCAGGGTCAGTAATAGCAAGGGAATAATCCAACAACTTAAGCAGAACTTTCAGACAGGATTCTTAACTCAACTGAAACCTTGTTGGGAGAAAATAAACTTATTCTAGCATTCATCTTTCTAAAATTGACACATCAGAGATGATCCATTAAAAATGTGAGTAAATGACTCAACAACCTCACAAAATGTATTTCTGTTATCTCTCCATTTCCTACACATAAAGAAAAATGTTACAGTTCACATTCTGATGAAAGTTTACGCAAATAGAGTTGGAAGATGCCCATAATTTCAAAAAACTAGGCATGTACAAAGACCAAGTATTTAAAACAGTATAGAAAGGGAGTGAAGAGAATGGGCTGAGTGATATGGAATGTGTACAAAGAAGAAAACCTCAGCAACCACCACCTGCTAGCAAAGGAATACATTACAGCATCCCCAGAGGGTACCATCATCACTTGCTTTTCAGCCATAGAAGAGGAGCACAAATGAAGAATTAATGATTCTGCCATCTCAAAAAGTTGTGCCTACATTTGAATTAAAGGAACTAGAGATCCTATTTTAGGTAGACTGGCCCAGGTTTTAATCTGTATAAAACTATCCCCAGTATATACTTTTATGACACTCTCCCTCATTCTAAAAGATTTCAGGCTTCCTTGTGTGACATGGGCAGGGTCTGTGGTTACTGATCCTAATCTCCAGACTCCTGTTATCTGAGCTGGAGCCAAGAGTTAAGTGCTTTAGGGAAAGAAGGTTAGAGCCGGAGAGAAGCAAGCATTGAGGTAGATAGAGGGAGGGTTGATAGATGAGACTGAATATGGAACAGGACAGCAAAATTCCTCAGAGAATAAGGGGGTAGATCGGTTGATAAACAAGCAAGAGATGCATTGGTTGGGAGCTTAGAGAAAATAATCAGGTAGGATAAAGGGAAATTAAGGAAACTGTGCCCAATGTTCCCTTTCCCCTCTTTTTCTTTCTCTTTTTTTATTGGGGTCCTTTGATACCCAGTCAGGGAACTTTTTCTATTAACTGTGAAAACATGACTAGTCTATCATCAAAGAAGTTTCAATATTAGCCAAGATACTAGTGACCTCCATAAAGCAGGCAAGTCAGGCGAATTCCTGTGATGCCATGCTATTTTCTAGCAAGAGTTTTAGGGGAAGGGGCCTCTTCCCAGAGGGAGGGCAGCAGCCAGAAGGGAGCTTCCTGATGTGTAGTGGAGAAGTGCTGAGCCCTGTTTAGCTACCATGTCCCTACTAATATCGGTTTAGCTGGTCAGTCCATATAACTCATGGGAGATTGGGGTGTTCTGGGTTTGAGTTACCAGGGTCACCCTGCACTACAGATGACATAGAAGCCAATCCTTATCACCATCCACCAGGTGCCTTTTGACAGGCATCGAGGTGGAATTCCCATCCCTTCAAATGACAGCATCTCTCTCTGAGAAATGGAACTCAATGACTTCCCTGCCCTCCACTCCCTCTGTGACCTCTGTATGGTGATGAGGGCTTGAACTCTTTGAACCACTAGGAGTGAAGTTTAATGATTTTATTGCATTGGAGGGGGTGGCAGCACAGACTGGGCTGGTGAAATGAAAATGACATTTGTCCCTCCCAAGGGGAACTTCTGACCAGACTGGACTCCAAGTAAAAGACTGGAGAATTATTTTTTTACCTCCACAAAAAATTTTTTCCAGGGGGTATGGACACTACTGTTCCCTCTTCTCTTCCTCTAAGAGCATAAAAAAGAACTCCAACAGGCAGTGAGCCAAGCATCCATCTGGTTTTTCTGGTCCTTGGGATAGTACCCTTGCTCAGGGTGGACATACCATCAACAAGCAGGACAGTCACTTTCAGGAGTGTGTGTGTTTCATGTCTTAGAACCTTATAACATGGCAGGGGAGATGACTGAGATTTCCCAACCCTGTTCACTCAAGAGTCAAGTACAGGTCACCGACTGGACCAGCACAAGAGTCCTGAATGTCCCTGGGGTAGGGGGTCAGCAGCAGTGAGCCAGGTGGCAGCAAAATCTCTGGGCAGGAAGACCACAAGTGAAAGAGAAGAGGAGGAGGCAGTGTGATCCAGCAGGGCAGAAACTGTTCTGGATTTGGAGCCACAGGCCCTGGGTTTGAGTCCCACTCTAGCACTGTGTGACCTTGGGCAAGTCATGCCACCTCTCTGGGCCTAAGTTTCTGCATTTGTAAAGTGAGGAGATGGGGTCAGATGACCTCTAGTCAATCAATAGCGCTGGGCATTGGGACACAAAGGCAAAAAAAAAAGAATTCCTACTCTCCAGGGACTTATATTCCATTGGGAGGAATAATAGGTACATAAACCAATATGTACAGAATACAGAATGCCTCTTCTAGTTCTAGACCTATGTTTGTGAGACACCAAAATAATAGATCATTCAAATGCAAACATAACACTGAGGTGGAGTAAATAGTGGAAACAAGCCGAGGAACCTAAAAAATGTGTCATGAGATCTCTCCAGAAGATGTCCAGAGCACTGCCTCAGATCCTGCCTTGCTGTGTGATCCTGGGCAAGTCCCTTCACCCCTGCTGCCTCCATTTATCATTTCCTCAACTGTAAATCAGGGGTGATAACAGCACCGCCTCCCAGGACTGTTGTGAGGACCCTGAGAGACACTCTACAAAGTGCTGGGTGCAGGCACACCGCAGGTGCTACATAAGTGCTCATCTCATTCCGTGTTAATGTGTGGGATGGAGGGGAATCTGAGAGTGCGAAACAGGCAGCTACTCACATCCTATATGACGGGACCACAATGTAAGAGAAGTGAACATTACAAGGAACAGAGGAAGCACTGGAGAATCTGGGGGGACAGGAAGAAATAAAAGCCTGTGGAAACAAATAGAAAAGCACGACGGGAACTCCTGTCCTAAGGGGAGGCAGCCCATCTAGGAGGGGGCAGCAGCCGTGGGGTCAGCGGCTGCTGAGAGGAGGAGGCCGGGCAGCCCAGATGGTTGATAATGCAGTCTGGCTGAAGTGTAGAGGGGAGATAAGGCAAAGGGACAAACACGTGTTCTTCAGCATCATTTCAACGGGCAAAAACCAGACCCATTTCTGATAATGAGCCACTTGTCGGTGCCAACCACTTCTGCGAAGAGAGCTTTGTCTTGGGAGGCGTCAGTCACTGTAGCTGCCACTAAGGCAGGGGCTGTGGGGACAGCATGGGGAGTTGCCAGAACCACTAGAGATATTGTGGGTTAAATGGCAGCGAAGAGAGTTTTAAGAACTACTTACGAGGTTTCTCTAAATGGAATTTTTACGCTTCTTTGTGGCTGGTTAGGAAGTGATCAACAGGTTTTTCCTTCACATTACTAAGTGTTCACGAAATAGGTGCTTCAGAAACATCAATCTTTCTGATTACTATAGAAAATGGCAGGCTCAGACCTTACCTTCTAGCTCTTCTTTTTCATAGTGAATGTTGAGAATTGTACTGGTCCCTCCTTGGTCCACAACTGCTTCTTCATCTGGTCTCTAAAAAATGGATAAAGAAGGCATATACCAATGATATTCTTCTTGTGATCTCTGATTGTCTCTCCCTCTCTCTTGTCTCTGTATCTCTCTCACCTTCCATACATTTCCTTTTCTTTTTTAAAGATTCTTTGTTTTCTGTTGGCACCAAAATCACTTCTCAACGTCCTCTCCCTCCTACCTCCATCCCTCCCACACACATAAGGAATCAGGCCTGTAAGCATGTGTAACATTCTGCTCTTAGAGTCCATTCTTGTGTATTAACGTCAGTCTTTTAGAACCAGTATTAGCCACAGAATTAAACTTGGATTCTGATGTTTTTTAATGTTCTCTTCATTTAAATATTTATAGTCATTGGGTATATTGGGGTTCTGTCTTTTTTCATCCTGCACTGGTTCATACAAATCTCATGTTTCTATAATTTTTCATATTCACCATTACTTGTGGCCCCCAAGTTTCCATTACATTCACTTATCACCGTTTGTGCAGTCATAACCCAAATGACAAGAAGTTTCTTTCTAGCTTTTTGCTACTTCAAGTAGCATGGCTATGAATGTTTTGGTACATATGAGACCTTGCTTTCAGTTCATGACCTTTTTGGGCTTTAAACCCAGTAGTGGTATCCCTAGAGTTTTCCAGAATAATTGGATGCAGTCCTAGCTCCATCAACAGCTCCCTCAATACAATCAATTTATCGTGGTTACATTCCCATAACCCGTCCTGCACACATTATTTCCACCTTGTTCTATCTCTGCCAGTCTGATGGGCCCTCCCTTCTTTTCTGAGATTCTTTCCTCCTTGACCTCAGTGACTCTAAACAATGTACTGACTCCCACATCCCTTCCCCCTAAGGGTCCATCTCCTTCAGTAACTCTTCTACCTCTGGCCCCTGGCTATGAATGTTTCAAAGAAGAACCCTCTGTTCCTCTTTCCTTACAAATTATCTCTCTGAGAATTCTTCTTTCACTCTCAAGGCTCTGACTCCCCACTTCATGCTGATGATTCCTAAACTGAAGCCAATCACATATCTCTAATAACTATACAGAACTCCTACTTCAAGCTCCCATTTCTAAAACTAAACTTCCCTCCTGTAACTCCATTACTTTCCCAATTCTGTCAATAGCAGCATTATTTCGCAGATAACCAGGCCTAAAATGTACGTGTTATCTTTGACTCCTCCTGTTACAGAGTAAATAAAAAATTAATCATCAATTTTTATTGTTCCTTCATTATGTCTCTTGAATTCATTCCCTCTTTCCATTCCCTTTAGCAACAATCTAATCCTTCCTTCACCCCTGATAACTAGAATTGCTTCTTGGCTCATTTCTTTGTCTCCAATCTCCCAACCCATCTTTGCACACCCCTGACAGATTAGTCTTTTTAAGACACCACTTTATTCATGTGATTTGCTGTTCAAAAATATTTTACTTTGACCCCCCTCCCATTGCCCTCAAGATAAAATCCAACGTCCTTACCGTGTTATTCAAGGCCCTCCATGATCACTCTATTCCATGTGGGCCATCTTATCTCCTACTATTGATTCTCCTTCATAAACCCCTTCCTCCAGAGTCACTGATCCTGGAACAGGCCACACACACGTTCCTGCCTCTGGGATTTTCCTCATGTCATTCCCCTCTCTGGCAATAGTCACCTATTCTTTCTATCTATCCAATTCCAAAGTCTAGCGCAGAACCATCTTTTCCATGAAGCCCTTTCCTGACCACTCCCAAGCCCAGAAATCTCTCCCCACTGTGAATTTCTACAGCAATTGTCCTGCCTTTCATTGTAGGTATTTAAGTGCATGCCTTATGTTCTTCACTAAATGTTAAGCTACGTGAGAGCTGGGCTTATGTCATATTCATCTTTATTTTCCCTGAAGTACTTATCATATAGTGCCTTGAACTGAACAACAGGCAATGAAAATGTCTACTGAATGAATATCGTACCTATCATCTGATGCTTAATCTTACACTGTTTTCTGGTCACTCCCATAAAAGTTCCACAGCATTCATTCTTTTAAGTATATGCTTATTTCTCTTCAGCTACATTTTAGGCTCCTCAAAGGACAAGGTTATACCTTGTACAACTCTGTACCTACCAAAACATCTAGCACAGTGAAATGGTACCTGCTTAATAGTCACTGAATGAGGGAAAATTAAATTTCAATGACAAGATTCACTGACTTTTGATGTATAAGGAAAAAATGACAATTATATGGAAAATTGAAACAAAACAATCTCCTACTAATGGAAATTCGACATGGAGTGTGATGGACTTCAGTAATTCAGATTGGCTATCTATAGGCCAAATTCACTGAAATTGTTTATCATTTTACTTTGTCAGAAAAGAAACAAAGGCATGTGGAAGGTCAACCACGCATGATAAGAGTATGGTTTTATTATCCTACATTAATTGAAGATTTGATATCTACCAACTAGTTATTACTTTCCTATGATATCATCAAATTCCTCAATCTAAAAAGGAAAAAAAACTATAGAAAAGACTTGTCTCTAATTTTTTTTCCTTTTACATCTCCTTCCATTCCATACAGTCAGTGAATGTGAATTAAATTAGGAGAGACAGGCTCTAAAAGCTTAAAATAACAATAAAGGAAAAATGGTCAAGGGGTTAAACACACACAAAATACTGCAATAGAATGTCACTGATGAAGAATGGACACTGACGACAGGAAAGAATAAAGGCCTTGAAACAAAAAGAATTGTAATAAGCCTTGAAGCCGGATGAATCACAGCTGAAAAGCAGCCCAAAAACACAGCTCAAAGTTCAGTGCTATTGGACAGATTAAAAGGCAGAAGTATGGATGGATCTCATGTAATGGCACCAGATCCTGGAATCATGTGAGGAGCCAAAGTGGCAAAACAGAAAGGATCAGTGGAATGGAGAGCAGATCTGCCTGGATCCTCCCACTTTTAAACTCCTCTTTCTGAGTTCTAGTAACTGCAGTGAGGAAAACTGACCAGTCTACTGTGCATGGACTTGGCCTGTTCATGCATCCTTTCAACAATTCCCAAGTTCTTTACTACCAAATCCCTTCTTTAGCCTCAGTATTTCATTGGATTCCAACTCCTTAGTGAACTTAAGTCAATGACTTCATGCAAAGATCCTCAAGGCCTTGTTCACCTTCACCTTCCTACTGATCCCTGACACCTACAAAGCAAGTAAGAAATGTGATCTGCAAGCAGCTGGTGCACAAGGGAAGGGGGTGGGTTACATGTCAAAGGATTTGGGTTCAAATTCCAAATCTATCACTTACTACCTTCTGTAACCAGGGACAAATCACTTAACCTCTCCAGTGCTTTGTTTCTTCATCTTTGTAATAAGGAGATTGGACTAGATCAAGGGTCTTAACCTGGGGTCCATAAACCCTCCCCTATGGGGTTAAGTGAATTTGCATGGAGGGGGAACTACCTCTTTATTTCAACATAATTGGTTTCCCTTGTAATCCTATATATTTTATTTTATGCATGTAAAAGCATTATCCTGAGAAAGAATTCATAGGCTTCCATCAGACTTCTAATGAGGTCCATGGCACAAAAAGAGGACAAGAACCACTGGATGAAATCATTTCCAGTTTCCCTTCAAGTTCTGAGTCTCTGATCCTCTGATTAGCCTCCCCCCTACTGATGCTCCAAATGTCTTGCCCACAATAATCATCAACTCTTAAATGATTAACTGGCTGCCATCCTAAATTTAGCATTGCCTTCTATAAACCTTAATTGTTTCAAGTAATGAGTTGGGACTTTCAAATTTCCTATTGAAGGACCATTCAGATGGGTCCTTGTTATTTGGCGGAGATTTCTTGTCAGTACATTGTGGACTCCTAACCAAGTTAATAGTAAACTAGTTACTACTTTAGGAGAAAAACAAACAAATGCTATTCTTTAATATTAATTGCAGTTACCTAGCAGCAGATTTAAGATAAACATGGTTACCTTTCAGTTTCTTGATTACTAATGCTTCAGGCTACCACTCTTAAGACTAACTACTTACCTGGCCAAAGCAAAATAGAGAGCAAAGACAATTACTTTGTTAATTTAAGAAGAAGAAAATTTGCTGCCTGAATTGTTCCAATAGCTGCCTCCATGCTTTTATTCTATAAGTCTATACCATGTTGCTCCTAGCAACCATTAACCAGTAGTTTTGGCCATAGGGGAGTGGGAAAGAGGGAGTATGGGAATGACACAAATAATGGCCACTACTCTTCCAATCTTCTGCCAAAGATGAGCCCTCAAGCATGGTTACCTGAGGAGGTCCTTGTGTAACCCTTCTCCCATTGAGAGTTCACTCCTCTTCACATTTGCACTGCTCCCCACACGTCAAATAACTGTCAGCTTTCTTTGGTTGAGATGTTCCTAAGGACAGCAGGTATGCACACAGTCCCAGAGGGAAGGCCTTATATTTTGCCTAATTCCATTGGTACTTCATCTCCTCTCCCTTCTCCCCCATCGAGCCACCCTTAGGACGCCCAGGTTCCATTCCCCGGTCAGTGTCCCAGCACCAGCCTCAGATGAGCTCTTCAGCTGCTAAGCATTTCAGCAGCCATTTGGTCCCCAGACCTTGTCCCTGTTACTAAGTATGGATGTAGCTCCAGGTTCTGTGCTTGGTTTTCTGCTTTTACTTCTTTATACATATTCATTTTAAGAGCTCAACATCCTTATTGCTTCAACTATCACTTTTACACTTAAGACTCATAAAAATACATTTTTACTCTCACCTCTCTGCAGAGAAGATTGACAGCTGAGCCAGGAGAAGCCACCTATTCTATGAGAGAGCGTGAAGAAAGAGCTTCCAGGCTCTTATGAGAGGACCTCTTTGTTGGCCCATGGCCAAAATCATTTGGCTGCACATGTCCCTCAACAAAGGGCCGGGCACAGACCCATCCTTATGCCTGTCCTAAGAGATGGCCTCTACTACACTTGTACCTCCGGTCACCTATAAGGTATGCATATTTGGATATTATACTACCACTGCAAACTCAACACTTCCAAAATTAAATTCTTTACACACAGACACACAACTAGAAATCTCGAAATCAAGATACAGCTCTAAAACATACTTTCTTTCTGTCATCTACTATAACCTGCCTGTCAAAATCCCCTCCCCCTCCATTCCCTCCCACTGTAGCACCATAATCCAGATCCTTATCATCTCATACACAACTTACTCAAATAGTTGACCTTCCTAACTTCTACTTTTTGTTGTTGTTCAGTCTTTTTATCTCTGTCCCACTTTTTGTGACCCCATTTGGGGTTTTCTTGGCAAAGATATAAGAGTGGTTCGCCATTTCCTTCTTCAGTTCATTTTACAGATGAGGAAACTGAGGCAAACAGAGTTGAATGATTTGCCCAGGGTCACACAGCTAGGAAGTGTCTGAGGCTGGATTCGAACTCAGAAAGAGGAGTCTTTCAGCAAACTATCCACTATCCTACCTAGCTGTCCTAACCCCTACTTGTCCCTATCCAATTTGTCTTGTCTGTTCCTGGCACACTGATTTTCCTAAAACATTTTCCATGTGATTTCACTGATCAAGAACTTAATGGTTCTCAATTACTTACTATTATCATATCCAAACTCTTCCTGACTTTGAAAACCTTCTATCATCTGGCTCTCCACCAAGAGACTCCACTTTACCTTGTGTCCCAGTCCACCTGGTCTGCTCACTGCATCCAGCATACATTACACTAATTCCCAATGCTGTGATTTTACTGGCTTGTTGTTTTTCTCTAAATAGAATGCTCCCTACACCTTTCTAAGTATTCCCTCTCCTTCAAGGTCCAATTCAATTTTTACTTCCTCCAGAAAACCCTGTGGATTGTAGTCTATTCTATGTAATAGTCTATGTAGTAGTCTATGATCTCTGCCAATTCCCTCTTCTCCAAATTCCTAGAATCAAGGATTCTTAGAATTTTTAAAGATTTTAGAAAATGATTATCTAGTCAAAACTTCCACCCATTGAATTTCATTATACTGGCTGAGAGCAGGGGTGGTGAGTGGCGTGAGTGGGGAAGCATTTTTGAGGAAGGGCACTAATCCAACAGAAGTCTTCAGGAACAGGGAAAGTGAGGAAAGCAGGGTGTTGTTCACTGTGCCTTTATTTCTCTATGGGATGATCTTGCTTGACCCAGAATTCAAAGGTATATTATTCTAATAAGAAGGAGAAATAGTTCAACTCAAGATTCAGTATGGGACAAACAGAACATCAATTACTGGGAGACTTCCCTATTTTATAAGACTTGCTGGTAAAAGTGAAAAACAGCTTGGCAGAAATTAGGTTTAGACCTCATATATTGCAATAAGCTCAAAATGCACATGTGACCTGAATAACTAAAGGTTATAATCATTAAAAATTAGGAAAATTAGTGGAAAAAAGATTAAGCATTTTTCACAACCATCTCAAGGATAAGGATAACAATTCTTAACCAAATCAGGGACAGAGGTGATCACAAAAGAACAAACAAATAATTTTGCTGACATGAAACTGAAAAGCTTTTCCATGAACTAAGTTCATACAACTGAAATGGGAAGGGAATAAGTCAGTGGTGGGGAAGGGGGGGAAACTTGCATCAGATCTCTTTAGAAAAAGTCTGATACCCAAAATATAAGGAACTAACACATATCTCCTCAAAGGATAAGTGATCAAAGGATATGAACAAACAGCTCTAAAAAGAACTGCAAACTATTAATAACCATATGAAAGGTTACTCCAAATACACAAACTAGAACAGAAGGAAGTTCAGAACAGGATACATTCAAGAAGGTCAGTGTTGGAACTATATGGTAAATCAAAATATATTTTTAAAGCTGTATATAAGGTAGATTTCTGGTTTCATATGTAATCCTCTTCTTCTGTTCTTTATATAAGGAAATATTCATGTTTACTGATGCTTTTCAAGTTCATAAAAATAAAAAGGAAAAAAACAACTGAATATTGTAAAATTGCAATGACCAAGATTGACCCCCAAAAGAGATCTGAAGGTGTACTTCCCTCCCTTCTTCGAAGAAGTAGAGAGGCCTATGGTGTAGAACACTGTTTAAAATGTTTGCCTTGGTTGAAATGTTGGTTCATTTTGCTGAATTTTTTTTTACTTTTAAAAATTCTTTTATTAGAGATGAGGGTCTCTAAATCCTCATCTAATAAAAAATGTAGGTTTATAAAAAGGAAAGATATCAATAAAAAATTTTAAATGTAGTATGAAGTGAAGCCACTGTTTCCTCACACATCCCATTTAAACTATGGTGAGTAAAAGATGGGGGTCCTTGAAACTAGATCAGAGGTACCAAACTTCGGACTTCTCCCTCAGCCTCCAGCTTCTCCATCAGTGAAGATAGGTGGTGTAGGACTAACAGCATTAGATCACAAGAGAAACAAGGTTATTCTCTGCCCTTCTATAAAATGCCTTTATCTCAAGCAACTTCAAATCTTTCCCCATGCCCATCCCTCTGTCAGTACTCCATGAAATGAGCATAAATGTGTTACTGGAAGGTTTTCCCAACTCTCAGGTATATTTCCTCTCCCCACCCCCACCCCCTGATCAAGGGACTCAAAGGTCTTCTGATGTCACCATCCTCAGGAGAAGAAAGAAAAATCCAGTGCCTGACAGAATCATTTTATTATTCATTCAAAACTTTCCAGCCCTAGCCTCTTTCTCCGAAACTATTCCCATCATCAGGATCTGTCACTTAATTCCAGTCTTTCCTTGGTCCCCCTAACACCACCATGTCCCTTTTATCTTTCCCTGCATTCACCTTTACCTTTCATTTCTTTCTCTAAGCACAGTTCCTTGGATCCCTAAAGCATCCCTATACCCCCCCCAAAAAAGGTGGCCAAGTGTCTCTGCCCCTCTTCTCCCGGTCTCCCTAACACCAGACTGCCAGAGGACCACATGCTCCTTCCCTAAGTTCCCTCCCCACTCCCCATCTCCCCCCAGGCCGGGGACCCCGGGACACAAGAAGGGCTCTGCCGGGCCACCCTTCTGGAATGGGCCAGGCGTCCCTGGTCCCTCGCGGGAGCATAGAACCCCGAGCACCCGACGCCACCCGCATCCCCTCTGTCCCCCGGGCGCCGGCTGCCGCAGTGCCCTGCTCCGGCCCAAGGTCACCCCCGCTCCCGCAGCCCGGGCCCGCCGTGCAGGGCGTCCCGCGGCGCCCTCGGGAGCGCCCCTTCCCTCCATCCCCATCCCCGCCCAGGAAAGCGCGGCCCAGGCCGGGGCTCCAAGAGAGGACAAGGCACGGGAGGGGCGGGAGGGGCAGGAGGCGGGGCCGGTACCTGGTAGCTGAGGACGCCGTCCGGCTCACTGCGCCCCGCCGGCATGGCGGCCCCGAGCCGGATTCCTCTCCGCGAGAAGCGAGCCTGTGGCCGCCCCGGGGCAGCCGAGCTGCGGAGCCCTGTGAGTCTCCTCGGGAGCGACCCTGACCCGAGAGCCAACAGTCAACCATCAACCGCCGCCGCCACCTCCATAGGCACGGGCCAGCGAGGCATCCTCCATAGCCAATCAGCGCCCGGCCTACGGCGACCAATCAGCGCACCGAGCAGGGGGGGACGCCGACCGGCTGGTACCTTGGCCTGAGAAGAAGGGCGGAGGGGGCGGAGAAAGAAGAGAGGAAGCCAGACACGCTATTGGCTCCAGGGCCGGGTTGCCGTAGTAACCACCTCTCTCCCTGCAGGGACCTCGGAGCTTGAAGCCCCCACCCAGTTTCCTGTAGACCAGCTGAAAATCGCGTGCTTGTAACCTCATTGCACCTGACTTTTAAAAAGGGGGAAATATTTATATTTAGAGGTTTATTTTTTCCCCATTGTTTATGACCCGCAGAAGGTGATAGTGACCCCCGTCTCCCCCGTGGGTACTTTCCCCAGGAGTTGCAAAAGGAAGACGCTCCCAATCTGAAGACTGGACTGGAAATAAGAAAAATGATGGGGAATCAAAGGGGGGCAGGGACTGAGGCCCACTAATGAAGCTAATTGTCCATTACGGATCCGGTGCCTAGAGCACTACGGGAACATGGATCCACTGACCTGAGCTGAGTTTAGAAAATCAAGAGGAGCCATTTCAATTCAATCTAGGCTTAAAAGTATAAGGGACTTACCCGAGTTCAACCCTTTATCTAGGAATTCAATTTAACAAACATATATTGAGTACTTACTGTGTGTGAGAAAGGGAGCTAAGGGGACTATTATTTCATAAAACATGCTATTCCCTTCTGAGTCAGCAAACCCTGGCAGGGGTTCTTAGCCTTTCTTGTGTCATGCATTACTTTGGCAGTCTAAATCTAATATTACTGGGACTTGTGGCCTTTATTCAGAATTTAAGCAAATGCCAAATTTCAGTTAGAGGTTAGTGAAAATAAAGATGTAATTTTTTTTCACATTCAAGTTCACAAACCCCTTGAAATCTGCCCATGTTAAGAATCCCTTCTAAGGGAAGCTTACATGTCATTTAATTTATACAAACCATTTGCAAGGAACAATTCTTAATCACCGTGAAAAAGCGAATAACAGTGGAAATAGCTAACATAAAGGCTTTAAGGCTTGTAAAGCACTTTAGGTATATTTTTTTCATTTGATCCCTACATTAACGTTGTGAAGTGGGTTCTATTATTATCCCATTTTACAGATGAGAGGACTGAGACTAAGAAATATCAGCCAGTCATAGACAGCCAAGTACTTACATGACAGTCTCTTGGGGAGGGAATTGAGGTTACATTCCTTTAGTGATAAAAATTTCTGCTTTTACCTTCACAATGTGTTTAGAATAAAATTATCCCTACATATCCCTGAATCAGGATTTTATTTCTACCTCATTTCCTCTCAATCTAAGCCCTACCCCTACCTCCAGTTCCTGATATATAGTCTCTGGAGGTGTGGATGAGTGTATGCATTAAGGAAGTAGAATCTAAAATACTTTTCAAAATAAATCCCCTCAAGGGCCACGCAACAGGATCCCTATAACAACAACAACAAAATTTTAAATATGTAACAGGAGATGGAACTGGCACAGGGGGATGAAAATGGCTTCTCAATCTAAGGAGGCCCAGCTCTGAACTCACTGGCAGACCAGACCTCTGTTCTGAACTGGGAAAGGCTGGCCTCTAAAGAGAGGGAGCAAGTTCTTTTTTCTAGCTCTTTGCACCTCTATCCCAGAACCCCAGGGAAAATCTCATGCAGTTTAAGTTTGTTTCACGTCTAAGATCTCTCAAGAGCACTTCCCACAGGACAGATGGTTCCAATTGAGGGACTCGGACTGCTCAGACTTGTGAGTCTGCCTCTGAGACTGCAAACTTCCATCTCGGAATTGCTATTCAGTTACCCATATTCAAGGAAACACAAAGCAGAAATGGTTTCTAGACCTTTGAGAACCTGACTCAGACTTACATACTCATATATAGATGAGCACATACTCTAACTGGCAGCTGGAGCTTTTTCTCCTCTCGTACACCAAATGAAAATGCCAAAGGAGTTGCATTCCACACATTCAGGAGAAAGGAAAAAGAGAGAGCCAGTGAAGTCACTTCTTTTTTATTCTATTAAGTGGGTTATTTTTCTGGCCCAGTTGTCAATCCTCTTTAACATAGGCACCACTTGCTACTATCTAAGGGTATTGTTTTGTGATTGCAAAGCACAATTTCTCTTAGGCTGAATTACATATATTACTGGAAGTGGCCAAGGGAACCTAGCTCAGCTACACTCAAGATCCACAGAAGTGTGCTTTAGCCAGAGCCAGAGAAGTTCCAGGTCAGTGATTACCCTCATTACAGAGACAAATCACTGACAAAAAAAAAAACAATCAAATTTAAAATGGAACCTGCCTTTGACTGCACCCAAAAGAAGCAGAGAGACATGGTAGAAAGGGAAGTGAACCACTGAACAGACAATGGTACCCAGACTCCCTAGCCTGGTTTTCTTGCCCCAATCTTTAGAAATCAGGCTTGTGGGGGGCAGCTGGGTGGAGCAGTGAATAGAGCACCAGCCCTGGAGTCAGGAGGACCTGAGTTCAAATATGGCCTCAGACACTTAACATTTACTAGCTATGTGACAAGTCACTTAACCTCAATTGCCCTTGTAATGAGAAGGCTAAAGGACCAAAAAGGAGATAGAGCAAATCAAGCTATGATACTACTTGCTGAGAAAAATCAGTACTGAGGAGATATAACTGACCAATAGAGATTCAGAATGGACAGATGACAATGCAAGGGCAAGAAACAAATCTCCAAGCCACAATGCCTTCATCCACCTCTCGCCATCCACAAAACAAGAAGCTATATTCAGTGTACTGCCTGAATCCTTTCTTTTCTTCCTTATAGTCAATGAATATATTGTTCTGATTCTGTTGATTTAATTTTGCGTTACCTTATCTTTAACTATTCCTTAATTATCATTTTAAAAATATTTTTATTTGCTTGTTGCTTGTTAATTTATTTGCTTCTACTTTTTTAAATGCCAAGAATCTAAGAACTTAGTTTACTTCTTATTTTTAGCTTTGTTTAATTATTTATTTTGCTAATTATATTCATAATTTTAAAAACATTTAGAGAAAATATTTTCTATACTGTTACGAGAGAAAAATCTTAGATTTCTTTTAAACTTTTAGTCGTAAGATTAGTTTTTAAAGTTCTCATTCCCTTATGATGTTCTGTTATTTGAAAGATGCTTGCCATTTACCTAAATGTGCAGAAAGGTGAACAGCAAAGTTCCTACCCTCAGGTAAGAACAAACCATTTTTCATGTCTGGACATGAAATTTCATCAGTCTAGGGGATTCAAGATATGGAAATTCCCTCCATCAATGCAGCTTGGCAGTTCATCTGTAACTTATGGTCTTAGTTTCTTTGGACCCAGAACAAGAGGATAAATAACTTGCCCATGGTGACATGGCTACTATTTATTCAGAGGCAACACTTGAATCCAGGTCATTCTTAATTCACAGCCAACCTACCATCTACTGTACCCATCCTATCTACAATGTAGATAGCATGGAAGAATATATGTTTGTATGCATGTGTACACATACATGTATATACACATACATATACATGTGTGTGCATATACTTCTATGTGTGTGTACTATATGTGTCTATGTTTATGTCTATATCTGTGTCTATGTCTGTGTCTGTGTCTGTATCTATGTCTGTGTCTGTGTGTCTATGTCTATATCTTTGTATTTTTTTTTATCTCCTTCTGGGCACAGTGTATCTCCTGAGGAAAGGCTGCTAAAAGCTAGGATGGGCATCTTCCACCTGCCCCCAAACAAGATTTCCATCTGTGTCAACACAAAGCAACTTCTACCTTCTTCTGCCAGTCCAGTCTCCCAACTGGGATGTGGGAAACCTCCAGTGTAAATAAGAACAACCCTCCCTTTAACTTTAGGCCTCCCATCTCCTGCTACACTTGTCCTTTGAGGATAGAGGAGTGGAGCCCTGCACTCAATGATAAACATTCTCACCACTGCTCATACCATTCACATTCCAGTGACTGAATTTCTATAGATCATCATTCAAACCCCATTCCTCACCCCTGCCACTCCTTTCCTCATTCCCATCACTCTCAAACCTCCCATCTCAAAGTTTCAACCTAACTCCACCAAATCTTTCCACTGTACTATCTAGAATACTTATTCTATAAGCAACACTTTCCTTCATCTTAAATTTTTTTTCTTCTGCAATTCCTTCCATCTGCTAGCTCTTACTGAAACCTAGCTTCTTCTGATGACAGGTCCTGCCTGGGCACCCTTTCCAATAAGGACTGCACCTTCATTCCTTCTCCTCAGTTTACTGGTCAGGAATGGGGGTGGGAGAAAGGGGAGTTGGAATATTCTCCCTCAATAACCTCTCTTTTTTTGAGATTTATGCTATTCAAATCCACCACCTAATCAAAATCCTAGTAGCTATTGTCTATAGATTTCCAGATCCTTTTCTTTCTTCCTCAGTGAGTTTGATGCTGGACTTGATGGGGTACTGGGGTGCCTTTGTAACATCTGGAATGCTTTTGTCTGTAACCTCAGTTTGTAACATCATATTTTTGTGTTTGGGTTTCTCTGTAGCATCAGTTTGTAACAAGTGTGTGCAATTAAGTTGTAAAATCACACTTTCCCACAGCCATAAATTAACTCTGCCTCTCCCCTGCGCCCAGCCTAAAAGTCTTTTCTTTGAACCAGCAGTCTGCCTAGATACAGTACCTATGAATACATCACCCAAGTATTTCATAAACAAACTTTTTAGTTTAGAGACCTCCTTTATTCTAAGTAGCCAGCTGCACCCAAAAACCTTGAACAACATTATCAGAAGAGATAACTCTCTCCCAATTTGATACCTCCTGAATCCCTAATCAGTCTAGCTTCCAAACTTGGACAATCAAGTCTATCCTCCCAACAGCCATATTGGACCTATCTCATTCATCCTTGACCAAAAGTAACCTAGTGATGTCACAAGACAAAAATCATACCTCCTGGTAGCCCCCCCAGGGGGATGTCCCAGTGAATTATGGGACATCCCCCTGTTTCCCAGACTGATTTTCCTTATGCTGAGATGGACTTGACATCTACACCTACTAAGGTTCGTCTTGTTGGATTCATTTTCTCATGCTACTCTTCAATTCAAAGCTAAAGTTCAAATTGTTGGAATTTAAAGTTCTCCCCAGTCCAACTGCATCCTGATTTTCAGTTTTATTTCATTCCTCTGCTGACTATGTGCAATAGATTCGAGCCAAACAATTATTTACTGCCACCAACACAGGTCTTCACCTTTCTGTGCCTTTGTTCACAGTTTTCCCTATGTTTATGTATCACACAGTTTTGCTTCCCTTTTTAGGCCAGATTCATGCTACCATCAAATGCAAGGTAAGGACCTGGAGCAATTATTTCAATAAGGCAGATAGTGATGACAACAACAAAACCCTTTTACTTAATACAAAACACTCAGGAAGAATGTATATGGACAGGGGCTTCTATCCAGATCCCTGTGAATGGAGCTGCATTGCACATGAGAATAAATAGTCCATCGGGTCCAAAGAGCCACAGTCCCTCCTTGACACTGGTTTATATCTCCAGCTGTTTCTGCAATTGAAAACTTGGTTTACAGGAAGAGTCCCCAGAAAAATAACTAATCTCATATTTTTAAGTTTACTCTGTGGATCCCCATTCCTAAAATCATAGTACTATAGTTCATAAGCCCTCACTAGTAAGCTCAGCCTTCAGTAGTCAGCCAGTAGATACAATCAGCCCAAAAGGGAATTTACTAAGATAGCATACTAAGAAAAGTAGCTTAAAAACATTCCCCCATAGGCGGAGTCAAGATGGCAGCGTAGAAGCCAGAGAACCCCGAGGCTTCCCCCATAACCACCTCAAATACCTATAAAATATGACTCTACACAAATTTTAGAGCCCCAGAACTCATAAAATGCCAGAGTAACAAAGTTCCAGCTGAAAGCAGTCAGGCAGGTGGACAGGAAGGAGTTATTGCAGCACTCTGGGAGCAGGGTCCAGCCCCATGTGGTTTTAACCCCAGGCCATCCAGGAGAAGCCCCGGCTGGAGCTTTCAGGAGAGTGGATCACCGGCAGCTGTGGCGATTTCCAGAATTACCAACCCATAAGAGCCAAGAACAAAAGGAAAGATTAGTGGAACTCAGCTAAATTTGGGGGAGAGGGTCCAGCCAACTGCTTCCAGAGGTAGAAGTGGTCTGAAGTGGCGGCCCTGCAGCCACCTCCACATGGCTGCTTCAGAAGCTCCTAGCCTGCAGATTGCAGGGGGCCAAGAGCCCATTCAGAGGCTAAGTGCTCTTGTCTTGAGCTGCCTGGATTGGGATCACAGTCTTGCGTGGTGGTCCTGAGGTGCATTTTCAGTGAGCCAAAACTGGTGGAGGCTGCAGAGACGGTGGCCTCCTAATAGCTCTGGGAGCTGTGAAAACTCCAGAGATTTGGGACAGAGCTCTCCCCTCTGAAAGCACAATTCTACTGAGCCCAAAAGTCAAGTAATTGACTGGCAACATGAGAAGCAAAGTAAGCACAGCAATCCAACTTTAGATTCCTTTTTTAGGGACAAAAAGGATCAAAGCATGGAATGGGAGGAAAACAACACAGTCAGAACTCCCACACCAAAAGATTCCAAGAAAATTATAGATTGCTTACAAGCCATAGAGGAGCTTAAGAAGGATTTTTAAAACCAAATAAGAGAAGTGGAAGAAAAATTTGGAAGAGAAATGAGAATGATGCAAGAAAATCATAATAAGAGAGTCAACAACCTGACTGAAGAAAATAACACCTTAAAAAA
>CM053597.1:216641486-216658617 GCA_028646575.1 Pseudocheirus occidentalis
AAAAAAATTAAAAAAATTTAAAAAAAAAGAAAATAATATTTTAAAGGAAAAAGTTCGTTTTACAATTACAACTTATTAAAATCATGAGTTCTAATCCTGTCATTTAAGGTCAGTTCATCAATAAACACTTATTAGGCATCTACTACATTCCAGGAACTGGGCTAAATATTGTGGACATAAATATGAAAAAGAAAGTTCCTGCCCTTGAAAGGCTTACAATCTAATGGGAGAAAACAACACACAAAAGCAACTGAAAAGGGATTGAGGGAGGGGAGGTAAAAGAAACCCAGCATGAAGCCATGATGGAGAAATACAAAAGACTACAGCCAAATGGAAAAATAAAGATATGACTGACTGGAGTGCCCTCCTTACATAGAAGTATTGGGATAAGCTCATCTTCTACCATCTAATGAGAAGGCCCAAGAGTGCTGATGAGGTGTGAGTACCAAGATGCTGAGGTTCTTGATGATGAAGTTCCTGGGGACATGATGAAGGTGTCCAGAGGAATGTAGCTAGGTGAGAAATTGTCTTAGCTTTCTTCCCTGTTTTGTGTCATTCACAGGTTTTATAATCAATTCTTCTACTAAAATATCTTCTTTCAAGTTTTAAATAAGAATGTTGAACAACATAGGGCTGAGTGCAGAGTCCTGTGGCATATCAAAGGAAAGTTCCTTCCAGGTTGTCATCATTCCATTAATCAATAGTCCTTGGGTAGAGTTGTCCACTTCATGATTTCATCATCCCCCCATTTCTTTCTCTTTTCCACAAAGACAGAAATGAAATATTTTGCTTCATTCCTTACCGAAATCTAGATATACTATATCTACACAATTTCCCTAATGTACCATCTTATTTTTCATTAATGAATTTTATTTTGATATAGCAGATATTCAACTAAATCCCCTCACAAAATACTTCCAAAAATAGTTGATCAAAACAGCACTAGTGATTTCCATTGGTAGTACCTAAACCTTATACTTTAGAAGTTTATCCTTTATTAAAAAGAAAATTGTGTACTTTCACGATAATAAGTTTGTTCCAGAATTTTATATTGCTTTTGATTTTGATTTTGTTGCCATTTGAAGTCCTGATGTGTACAAGTCAAGATGACTGTGTAAAAGCTCATAGAAGGAGCCCAATTTCTCCTACATGTACTCCAACAAAGATATAACAGTACCAGAGTGAATAATAATCAAGAAAACAAAAGATTAACTATAATAATCCATTGATTTAAGCTCAAGATTTCATCAAAGGATAGTCAGAAGCTGGAGGGAGCCACCAGAGAAGTCAACATGGGTACAGATAAACATGCTAGAAGCTTGCCAGTAGTTGGACCAGAGGGGCTCCCAAAGCCTACAGTTGAGGGGAATGGGAAAAAGGAGTTCAGAGTGATTGGGCTTAGAAACCCAAAGCATCGTGAAAGAAACTTCTCCTTTATTGGAATATTAGCACCAAATCATGCCATGATGACTTCAAATTTCCAAATAAATTTACTTTTCTAAGTTTCTTTGGAATCTTGCATTTATAGTTTAAAATTCCTACTCAGCTCTGGTATCTTCTCCAGAGATGCTTGAAAGTAATAGAATAGAAATTCCATTAAAGGTTCATTCTTCACCCTGTAACTTTGGAGAATAAGTTATTCTTGACCGTAAGCCTATCTCTTTTGCTTTTTGTATATTGAATTCCAAGATTTCCTCTCATTTTTAGTTAACACTGCCAGGTCTTCTGTGATCCTGACTAGTTTCTTGGTACTTGAACCACTTCTTTCTGGATATTTGCAATATTTTTCCTTTGACATGGAAACTCCAAATTTTGGCTTTGGCATAGTCCATTAGAGGAGCAGTTCTCAACCTTCCTAATGCTGCAACCCTTTAATACTTGTATGTGGGCGTATCTACATGTGAGCAGACCCGCCTGGAGATGGATAGAGGAGCTGTGTCTCAGTTCCTAAGACCATTGGATATATGTGTTTTCTGATGGTTTTACCTGACCCCTGTGAAAGGATCATTGGACCCCCAAAGGAGTCACGACCCACAGGTTGAGAACCGCTGCATTAGAGCATATTCCTTTCACAATGGAAACTTTCTATCTTCTCCTTGTCTTCAGTTTCTAATAGGTCTAGATAGCTTTAATTTATTATTTCTCCAGCCTTCTTAAAATCATGGTTTTTGAGGTGTGCCAAGATTCTTAAATTAGAATCAGTTGGAGTTTTGTTGTTTTATTTTATATCAGATGTCTTACATTTTTTTTCTTTTTTTCATTCTTTGGAGTTTCTTCTAACATTTCTTTCTTTTTAATGGAGTCACTGTTTTCTGCTGGGCCTAATCTAGTTTCTAGGGATTCTATTATTGGGTAAGGCTTGCTGCTTTCTTTTCTGTTACAAATTCTTCCGATTCTTTCCTCAAGAGCTTTGTTTCACTTTTTACCTCAAGCTTTATTTCTTCTAGGTATTCATGTCATCTTTTGGAAAAATCTATCTTTTTTTTTCCTTTGAGTCTGCTTGTAATTGTTACGGAGTTAGATCTGCAATAATTTTTTACACTGGTTAGTGTTTTCTTTGATTTTCTCATAAAAGCAGCATCTGTCTCCCAAACTGGGCTTTTGTTACAGGGCCAGGCTTCACTCACTCCTCTGCTTTGTGTGAGGTTCACAATCTTGCCTCCTATACTTGTTGCATCCTTCATGTTCTTGTTCTGATCTCTACCTACAATGGGGAGCCTCCCCCTTGGTACCGAAGGTCCTGAACACTGGATGTTCAGGGCCTTCTCTGGTATGACCTTGGACAGACTGCTGAGACCTCAGATCTCCTGGGTCTGGGCAATCCTGGACCTCTGCAGTGCTGTCCTGATGACCTAAAACCAAGAGCCAATATTCACGTAATGGAGAAGATCAGAGGTAAAAGAAGGATGTCTAATAATCACTATTATTTGATATAGTTCTAGAAAGTGTGTGTGTGTGTATGTGACATCAAAAAGAAATCAAGAAAATATAGTTCTTTTTTTGGTTTTCATTGAGGGAGAAAGGCAAGGCAATTAGGGTTAAGTGACTTGCCCAAGGTTACATAGCTAGTAGGTGTGTCAAGTGTCTGAGGCTGGATTTGAATTTAGGTCCTCCTGTCTCCAGGACTGGTGCTCTATTCACTGAGCCACCTAACTGCCCCTGTAGTTGCTTTTTGCAGATGATATTATGGTTTACATAGAGAAGCCTACAGATCTAGCTAAAAATTAATTGAAACAATAATATCAGCAAAGTAGGCAGATATAAATTAAATCCACTTAAGCCATCAGCTTTTCTGAATATTAGTAACGAAATTTACCATAAAGAGAAAGAGAAATTCTGTTTAAAATAGCTTCAAATGTATGGAATATCTGAGAGTTCATCTTCTATAGAGGAACTATATAGACATAATTAGAAAACATTTATTAACAAAATAGATAGACCTAAATAATTGAAAGGTAGGTGGTGTACTGGATAGAGTATCAGGCCTGTAGTCAGGAAGACTCATCTTCCTGAGTTCAAATCTGAGCTCAGACACTACTGGCTGTGTGACCCTGGGCAAGTCGCTTAACCCTGGTTGCCTCGGTTTTCTCATCTGTAAAATGAGCCAGAGAAGGAGATGGCAAATCATACCAGCATCTTTGCCAAGAAAAACCCAAATGGAATCAAGAGTTAGACATGACTGAACAACAAATAATTGAAGAGATTCATTGCCTAATGTTGAACCGTGTTAACATAATTTTTTTCATCCTAACTTAAGGATAAAAAAAGGAAAGATTTTATTGAAGTACTTTTTTTCTTAATGTACAGAAGTTTCTTTCTTCCTGATTGGTTTGAGTAGGGAAAAGATACTATAAACCCCAGACCCTTCCCACCTTCTGCTTACATGTCATCTATGTGTACAGGCCTCTGTTCTTTGCTTCTATGCATGTGGTCTTCAGTGAAAAAATATCAAACTACTAGACCATGACCCTGTGAGTTTTGAAAGGTTGGAACAGCAAATCACCTGAGGTCCAGGAGCTCTAGCACATACCAGATTTGGGGACAGGCAAATGAGAACCTTGTCCTTGTAAGTATGAGTCACATGTTCTGCCTAACTCAATCCCCATATGTACCCCTGCACATGTATAGATATTACTTCCAGTTAACTTACTTAAATAAGAGTTTTTCAACCATTTCCTGAACTGAAAATGTCTACAAAATGCATTACTGGATGATCTGGATTCTCTTTCCTGCCTAGTTGGTTCAAGTGAGGAAGACATGCTATAAACCCCTGAGTGGGTAATGGCTTTTGTTCTTTACCCCTTTGATTATTTCTTGCTTTTAGATGACCGATTATTGGACTAGGTTTGAATCTTTGAGCTCTAAAAGGTCAGGAGAGCAAATCACTAAAGGCATGGGAGTTAGAGACCATGCCAGATTTTTTGGATAACCAAACCCAGTGAGAAGGGAAGTCCCAAACACCTATTTGACCCAACATGAGAATGGAAAGAAGACAGACAGGAAGGAGTCAGAGTGACTCCTCTATTGACTATGCCAAATTTAGCAGTAAACTTGATGGGTCAAATGCTTTATGGCAATTCCTTTAAGGTTAAGCCAGATCCTACAGTATCAAGGTGGTTTAGACTCTGGCCCCATGTGTTGGAGTCAGTGATTGCAAATGCTTTTTAACTTTTTCTTATGAAAATTTCTCCTTAAATATCCTTTTGTTAAAAAAAACTTTTAAAAATAGAAGGAAAAAGAGAATTTTAGGAGACTCAGATAAGCAGGATAGTTTTGAAATAAATGCGTTGAAATTATTATATCTTATTTCTTTTAAAAAAAGTTATAATGGAGATTCACCATTTCAAATACAGTCCTCTTTTCTGTTCTTTGTATGTGAAAATGTGCTTGCTAAATTTGGAGAAACAAAAAAATTAAATTAAAAAACATATTTATCTGACCATTTAATACCATTAAAAAAAGAAAGGAAGTCAGTTCAGCATGGTTTGTTCTTAACTAACCCATTTTGGCCTCCAGACTATCACTTCTCTTTCTGAGTATGCATACAGCATCCTTCTAATATTGAACAAGTTCTAGAGCCCATTGGCTAGAACAGGACTCTGCAAACTTAATGTAATCTGCAGTTGCTGGTATTGTGATACAGCTGGTGGTAGGGCAAGAGCAAAAACATCTTGTTGTTTCTTTTCCAGCTATATGGTTCTGAAGAACTAGATGCCAGGCGGTGATTTTGAGGTGCCACTGGTTCAGGCATAAAAGAATTCACTTAGATGATTTTCTCTTAGCCATTCATTGGGACCTTTATTACATGAAGCACATGGTCCTGAGATTTAGCAAGGAGCTAAATAAAGGTCCTGATATAGGAGAAAAAGCTATGCAGCCTGTAGGATGACGATGTCGTTTTCAGGTTTCTTATGGAGGTTGGAGATTTAGGGACAGGATAAGTACAAACAAGGGGTTGTAAGCAAGATAAGGAAATAATTGTCATGACACAGGAAGAAGAAGATGAATGACAGGATAGAGAAGACAGGATAAGGGGGACAAAAGCAATTCTTTTGGTACAGGTTGTATGGTATTTCAAGATAAGGGGGAAAGGGCATTAGGACCCCCCTTAAGTTACAGGATCTCATGTTACAGGATGGGCTCCAGAACTAGCCTCAAATCCCCCTCGGGGTCCTTGGAAAATAACCCTTAATATTAATCTTCAGGGCACTATTTGTATGCACATCATTGAGATCTGGGCAACTCAATTGGCTTAAAGCCATTGGGAATCAGGGATCTCAGCATTTTGGCACTTACAGGCTCTCCCGTGTCTAAGAGTTATAGTTCACTTTGCTAATCACATTTCATGGTCGTAATTTTGATTTGTTATAGGAACAGGAATAAGCCTCTTACTTTTTAAAAACATAATCCATTCTTTATGATAAGTTATATGCATTTAAGCTGTCCACTTCCTGACAAAGACTGGAATAGTTTATGTTTCTCTACTAAGTTAGAAAATTGCCTTCCAGTTCTCCTAATTCTCATAATCTTCTCAAACTCTCCTGTATCCCATTGGAGATAGCTGGTCTCAGAGAAACCCTGGATTCTGCTTCTCAAATATCCCCACCTGGGATTGAGGGAAAGGAGAGTAGAGGGAGGAAGAAGGAGGAGCAGGTTGTGCTGCATCCTGCAAACTTTCCTTTGGAAGATTCCACAGAGTCTTCTTTTAAAACTTTCCTTGCTACAGATGATGAGGTTTAGAGTTGGGAGAGCAGGTTCAGATGTGAAAGAATTCACTTAGACAATTTTCTCCTAACCTGGGAGCTTTATTGATGCAAAAGCAGTGGGCTAGTCCTGGAAGAAGGACTAGCAATTTACAGAGGGACAGGGGCTTGTTTTTATAAGGACAGGATAAGGGAGACAGGGAAAAATGTATGACAAGGGAGACAAGAAATTTTGAGGTCCAGGGCAAGGGGGTCGTTTTATGGTATTTCAAGATAAGGGGAAGAGGCTTTAGGACGCTCAGGCTCAGGAGGGGTCTCACGAGGTACTGAAAAAGCAACCCTTAATATTAACCCTTAGGATACCTTCATATCCACATCACAGCAAGGAAAACATTTCTTCTGATAGGCAGCTCTCCTCCACTCCACTCACCCCTTCCTGTTATTGTTTCTTGTTCTGGAGAAGCTGGTAAAGATCCAGAGCTGCCTCTTAGCCCAATCTCTTGTGTTTACACCACTGAGTTTCGGTGCCTTTCCATGTTTTCTTCCTGCTTTTCTGATGGGAAAAGTCCTGTTATTCTAATGTTAATAGTAACCGTGAACCACATATGTAATGAGGCTCATCTGTGGTGATGACAGGGTACAGGCTCTGGAAACCCCATATAACTCTCCTTGAATTTTCCTGCTTGATCAAGTCTCTCGCATGGGTCTGAGGCTATAACCCTCTCAACTGGCCTTTCGTAGTCCCACTCTCCCAATTCTGTTACCCCTAACCTAGCCCAGCCCTTCATTATCTGTACCTCTGGATCACCTAGCTACTTTCTACCCTTGATCCCACCTAGACCCCATCCTCTTGGTCCAGGCATTATACCTCCAGTCACCCCAGCCTATTGGCCACTCCCATCAAGATCCTCCCTAGACCCCTCCTGCAATCACCCCAGATGACTTGGCCAGTCCTAGATCCCTCCCACAGTCTTTCTGTATATATAAGATTTATCTTGCTTCCGTTAAGGGGCTTAGGTTCAATCTGGCCCATTTGTCAATGCAAGTGTTACAAAGGCTAAGATTCCTTAAGAGTCTCGTCACTATGGCAGATTTATAGAATCACCCTCTTTTGGTGTTTTAATAAATTTTGTATTTAGTTGAAAGAAAACTTAAATCAAATGCATTCAGGCAGGACCCAGAACCTTAACATTTAGGGGCCATCAAGTGACCCCTTCCCTTGGTTTCCAATAGTGAATGATGCCTATGACCAGGGTTGTATGTAATCACCTAATGAGCACATCTGCCAGATAATCCACCACTTTCCCTATATAAGCTTTAGCATCATTTCTATTAAGTGTCAAGTTCCTTAAGGAGCTCTGCCCACCGTATTGGTATTACAATAAATTTTTCCCACCTTGACTTAGAGAATGCTTGAGTCCATGAATTCATTCCAGACAACCCTGTCCTGTACTCTAGTCTTTGGGAGGACCACCCCCACAAACCTCATCAGTACATTGGCTATAATGTTAAGGGAAGACATTAGCCTTGAGGGGGAGAGAAAAAGCTTCTTGTAAAAGGTGGAATTTTAGATAAGATTCAATGGGAATCCAGAAAGATAGGAAGTGGAGATGAGGAGGGATTGTTAGGGAAATGAGGGTAGACAGTGCAAAGGCAAGAAGTCAGGAGTTATCTTGATCCAGGACAAGAAAGTTAGTGAATCTGAATCTCAGAGTATATGGAAGGGAGTAAAGTGTAAGAAAACAAGAAAAATAGGAAAGATTATGAAGTACTTTATGAGCTAAAAAGAGAATTTGATATTTAATCAGGGAAGTTAAACAGGGAGTCATTGGAGTTTATTGGAGTTTATAGTCACTTTGGCAGATGAACAGAAGGACTGGAATAGAGACTTGGGGCAGTGGAACATTGCCGTAGTCCAAGTCTGAGGTGATTAGGACCTGTACCAAGGTGGGGACTGCTCTAACAGCTCTCTTATTAATTCTATGACCATAGAATCAATCTCAAATAAGTGCCAATGTCCTCATTGGCAAAATAAAGATAATACCTACTTTTCAGGCTGTTAAAAGTAAAATTCTACATAGGTACTAACTGGTATAATTATTATTATTCCTCCTTTTTTGCCCTCTGGCACCAAGCAAAAGGAGTCTCATTTCTCTGCCTGGTGACCTTCAAATACTTGAGGTTTGTTTTTTTTGTTTTTTTTTTAAGTAGGTAGCTGTCACTCCCCATGAGAAGAGCTAAATGGTTAGTCATCTTCACCAATGAGATCACTTATCCCATTAAGTACTAAAGAGTATGGTGGTTTTAAACCTGAGATGCCTGAGATGGTTTAAGCACGGACCTTCAGAAAAGCAGGCAAATGGATGAAGCAACCTGTCAAAATTCTGTTCCCACTCTAGCATTCTGCCTCTGGAGAAACGAGTGCCTCCAAATTAGGCTGCTGATTAGCCTGAGGACTCAAAGCTGCGTCTGAGGAACAGACTCAGCCCAAGTAAAGTTCTCTGAATAATCTGTTTCCTGAACACACAGTACACTGCACAGGTGTTGATGATTATTCAGTGTGAAGCCTGTGCACAGTTTGTTCTGAGGATTCAAAATTTTGTGGTTACTACCTTCCCGAGTGAGTGAGTTCATCCCACCTATCTCATCCCTCTTAGGCCACGTCAGGTCCTGCCCAGAGTGTGAGGCCTACTTTTGTGGCTTACAATCTCTGAGGAATATGGGGTGGGATCAGAAGTGGGCTATGTGCTGTGGAAAGGGATTAGAAACTCAAACCTATAAGGAAAAGGAACAGGTATTTCCCAGGGGGCTGAAGTAAAGAGAAATGAGAGGTGCAAGGGAGGGACTGGCAAATAACCCAGTCCTTGAATCATTGATATGATTGACATGATGTGATGTGATGTGGTATGGTATTATATGATATGTTATGGTGTGGCATGGCATGATATGATATGGTATGATATGATATATGACATGACATGATATATGATATGATGTGACATTGTGTGGTATAATATGTGATGTGACGTGATGTGGCGTGGCGTGGCATGACATGACATGACGTGGTATGGTATGGTATGGTATGGTATGGTATGGTATGGTATGGTATGGTATGGTATGGTATGATATATTATATACCCATCCTGGTTCCACATGTAAATCTGGGGGGGACCTTGTTTCCAGCTATGCATGACTGAGGACCTCATACTGTATGCTGTCAAAGAGTCTCATTCTGGACTGAAGAGCTGAAAGGAATGTTGACTCAGGAAATAGGGAGCCAGAACTGAGTTTGCAAACAAAAGACATAACCTTTTGATCTTTCAGTTTTCGCATTCCTGGATCTTGAGTGAGAGAAGAATTGCTTTGGGATGCTGGGCCGTGGACGGCAATGCGGAAGCATATTTGAAACTTCCTTTTTAGTAAAACTGAAACTATTAAGAAATAATATTTTCCTCTTCCTCGAATCCTTGAAAAAGCCCCTTGGAAAAATGGATCGATCAAATCATGTATAGTTGATAGATTGAGGACAAAAAGATTTTCTTAGGGAAACAAATGAAGGGCTCACCTTAACACAAAGGACCTCTTGTTCTGTTGATACCACTGCCTCCTCCCCACCAGAAGTGATTGGCCTAGGGTTCATTTTTTTCCGTTGAAAAAGGAGTAAAGTATAGATAGAAGGGAGGAGGGCCTTCTGTTTAACTCTAGGAATGAGGGGAGTGGTCTAGGAAGGAATGGGATTTTGCAATGTTAACCCAGACTGTATTTGAGCATATTATGACCTTTTCCTTGTTTAAGATTCCTATAAATGTTACCTGAAGTCATCTTGAAGCAGAGAATCATGTCACATTGGGGAGGATGAGAGATTGTGACAATTTGAGCATCCAAGTTAGAAATGACTTGAAGATGGATTAATGATGAGCGAAAGAAGAGAAAACTTCTCAGACTATACTCTAAAATCTAGTAAGGTTTTTCATGGGAAATAGGCCCAAGTTCTCCTTCACTGGAAATCACACGATTTACAAGGACTCAAAACTCAGAGCAGTAAGGAGTCGCCTCAGTGACCCCTCAGCATAAGATATATGCCAAAGAAGGACAGAAGGGCTTTCTCAAATGAACATTGGGCGGTCACTGTTTCCTTGTTCTGGTACTTGAGGTAGATGCCGCACTTAGATTGTACACCTGACTTCCAGCCAATGGAAGAAAAAAGTCAGAAGAGGGGTAGGGAAGAATTCTGTGTTAGGGCTTTATAACTTCACCATTTCCTTTTGTAAATTGCTTCTCTTCTCTGACTATTTGTCAGAAGTGGGGGCTGCCCTTTCTCAAGAGCATAATAAACCATTCTTTTCTGCTTCCTACCTCGAGAAGCCTCTGTGTATTATTTGGGTAAGGATCTCTATTGCACACAGTTTTGGGGTGCACACAATTATAAATTAAATAAAATTATTTCTGGCAGTCTTGAGCCTAAAACCTCAGAGTACAGTACAATATTAATTTTTTTTCTTTAACAATGGCAAGCTACACTTCCCCACCTCACCAGCATGTATCCATAAGCATATGATACCTCCAGAGATGAAACTATCCAGGTGAGCACAGGAGACCCAGGAGAGGTTCCACTGGCAACTAGATTGGGTAGAATTGGCCACTGATCTTCCAATGGCTAAAAATGGAGAAATTGCCCAGAAAATCAGGCAGAGGAATACAGTTGTGGTATTAGAGAATGTGACCCTTAAAAAGAGAAAGACCAGCTCCTGACTCTAGAAAGGCACCAGTACTCAGAGTTATAAAATATGATTGAATTTTGTTTCCACAGAAAATTATATAAAAACAGAAATTATTTAAAACCATATTGATGGTTGTCAGAGAAAAAACTGCTTTTATAGAAGAAGGGGGAGGCTGGCAAATCAGCATACCTAAGAAGGCCTCTTCCTGTATATCAAAAGGGACTGCCTGGCCAAATGTCATTCACAAGTACTAGGCCTCTTAACCCAGACTAATGCTTTGGTCAAATTATTAGCAATTGGGAGAAACTTTTTCTCATGCTGTGGTGCAGACAATTGGGGAAGAACTGAAAAGTATTCTGCTTGGCATTTCCTTGTAAGGGAGGGGGGAACTGAAATGTGGAAATGAGAGGATGTGGTCAAGGGGTGGAATTTAATGAACCCCAAAATGTTAACCAATGAGATTCAAGGCACGAAATTCGAATCTGGATGGATTATAAAAAGGACTATGTAATTAGCTAAATGTGTAGTTGAGCCTTTTCACCAGGGGTAAAAGATCAAGTCACCCATTGAGTGAAATAAAAATCTTTTTTCTAAATTCATTCATGGACAGGATAAGATTCTTGTCAAGCAAGGACCTGCACATGAGGGAAACTTCAGGAGGACCCCATGAAAGACAAAATGGACTTCTCAGGCCAGTAGTCAGGAAATATTTCTTTGCCACATATTTTATGTACAGGTAAGCCTTGCTGCCATTGTA
The DNA here is from genome assembly GCA_028646575.1 of Pseudocheirus occidentalis. Lineage (NCBI taxonomy): Eukaryota > Metazoa > Chordata > Mammalia > Diprotodontia > Pseudocheiridae > Pseudocheirus > Pseudocheirus occidentalis. The sequence goes on from CM053597.1 coordinate 216,653,168, forward strand.
CTTGAAGTGTGAACCCACTTGTCTGAGTATGCCCCAGCTTAAAGAGAGATTGTTCTGTACCAAATGCTCTTTTGAAAACTTCTCATTATATCCCATTTGTAAAAGCCATTGGAGTTTAAATGATTGACCGATGGGGAGCACACATGTGGGAGCTTAGAAGTAACAGTGTTAGAAAGGCCGGCCCCTCAGGGTTACCCATAGAACCAGGATGTCATGAAACCATGAAGCTGCCAGTGCCAGTGGGAGCTGAGCTCAAAGAGACTTTTAAACAGCATAACCTCAAGAATATGAAGGATTCTCTTATACCAAGGAATGGCATAAACTGTTTCTCATCTCTTCAGAGCAAGGAAATGGATTGGAATTACCATGAAAGGGCTTCTTAAGGTTGACTTTCCTTTGCAATAATGTCATCTAGTCAGTCAATCAAGAGGTATTTATTTATTAAGTACCCAGTATATATCAGGCACTGTGCTAAGGCACTGGGGTTGCAAAGAAAGGCAAAAAGCAATCCTTACTTGTTCCCTCAGGAGCTCCCTCAGTCTAATAGGGGAGATATTGTGAGAAATGCTAGCAGTTTGGTTTCCACAGATTCTATAGGAATATGATGGGTGTTTACATGCAGGAAGGCATAAATCTGTAAAGCGGCCTGAGCTAGGCTGACCCAGACCGGTGGGGGATGGTCACCAGCTCTTCATTAACACGTGTGCTTAATGGGCAGGTTGGGAAAGTTGTAACCCAGAAGAACTGGAGCCAATCCCAGCTCTGAAGGGAGGAACACAGCTAGAAATTCAAATGGGAACAGCGTAAAAAAGGGCTTGCCTTTGTCTGGCGCTTTGTAGTCTTTTTCAGGAGGCTACCCATTTTCTCATTATGGAATAAATTTAAAATAAAAATAACGAAACTTCCTGGATCTCTAACAAGCATGGTTTACTCCTAGACAGAGAGAACAAAGATTTTGTTTATAGTAATATGAAAATGACCACGTACAAGCAAGCTACATACAAGATAAATTGGCAGTCATCTCATTGGAAGGCATTAAGATTAAAGAGGACTGGGAAATGTTTCTTGTAGAAGGGAGGACTTAGGAAACCAAGGGACCTTGGAGCCTGAGGTAAGGAGAGAAAACAGCCAGTAAAAATGCTTGGAATGGGGAAATGGAGTGTTGTATGCTAGAAACAATAAGGAAGCCAGAGTCAATGGTAGGTACATGGAGGGGACAGTGTAAGAAGACTGAGAAGGCAGGAGGAAATGAGTTTATGAAGGACTTTAAAAGTCAAACGGAAGCTTTATATAAAAGCAGTAAAGACTAGAGAACAGATTGTCATGGTATATTGTAAAATCTTCTCTGAACAGCTTGAAAGGCGAGGTGAATCTCAGATATCTAACAAGGGAATGAAAAAGAAAAATTAGGTAAGGTCAGAGGTGTGCCATAGCCAACTCTTATAAGAGCCCATTGTTAAATTTTCAGCATGAGAGTTTATACCTTGGAAACTGGGAAATGTTACAAATCAGGTCTTGGTTAATTGTTTTCTTGATTGTCTAGACTTAAGAAAGTGATAAAGAAAATGTTAATGATGCAGAATAAACTTTAAAATGTATGATGAGTATATTTGTTGATCTTCAGAGAGCCGGCTGTTAAACATTTATCCCTATGTCCCTGGATAGGGCTTACTCAGAAATGGTAAGTTGGAGAAAGTGATTTCTCCAAGTTCCCCTCCCCTTAGAGTTATATGATTCTACTTCCACACTTTTAAGAACCCCAGTGCCTTCAGAGAAACTAAGTAAGTTTAGCATTTATGAACCATTCTGCAGCTACCTTTTATCCAAGCTAAATAATATGTAATTAATTCATTTCGCCTCTTCATTCCTTCAGAGTAGTGAAGGAGGCCCTCTGCTGGCCAAAAACCTATTTGATGGGTCTAGGTAGGAAGACTAGGAAGATAAGAATTGTGAAAGATCTGGAAAGACTAAGGGATGGAGGTAAAGGATCTAGACCAGTGGTTCTCAACCTTCCTAATGCAGCGACCCTTTAATACTCGTATGCAGGTATATCTGCATGCAAGTGGACCCACCTGGAGACAGAGGATCGGTGTCTCAGCTCCTAAGACCATTGGAAATATGTTTTCCAATGGTCTTAGGAGACCCCTGTGACCCCTGTGAAACGGTCGTTCGACCCCAAAAGAGTCGTTCGGCCCCCAAAGGGGTCATGTCCCGCAGTTGAGAACCACTAAATTCTAGACAGACTGGAACTGTTGGGGTTCTGATATCCATTTGGGACTCTATGGCATCTTTGACATCAGCTTCCTGATTTCTTGGTCATACTATTTGTATGTGGGTCATATACTTGGTCATACTATTCAAGGCTCTGAGTAGACCATATAGAAAGGATAACAACTTTCCTTTCTCCTCTTCCCATCATTCCAGAGCCTTACAAAAGATTAGAAAAAGCCTAGCTACAGTTGTTTTAGTCTAATTGAGCAGGAATCTGAGAATAAAGAGTCCCCATTTTAAATCACTCCTTCCCACTGAGGATTTTGGTGTTCATCTTTTTCCTTTGACCCTTTCTCTCTAATCATTTCCTTCTTGACCCCATGGACTGTCCCTATAGAATAAGATGAGTTAACCCTCATAGATATCACTCTAGATCCAGCAAGAGCCAAATAAATTTAGCATATATGTAATGAGGGGACTGGCCAATTAAGTTCTAGTACTGGGAGAATGCTCGATAGGTTCTATCTGCCAGCTACCTAGATGGGGAGTTAAGTGGGCTCCTTCTGCAAGTGTAAAATGATACAGAATGAAGGACCCTGCTCCCAATTTAGGGCATGTGCAAGTGTTTGCGACTTTTCCCTGCCTGATTATAGGGAAGATAAGCCTTTTGATTGGGTGTGAAGCCAGAACTGAGTGTGCATATCAATCTGTCTTTCTCCTGATAATGACGGAAGCAAGATTGTAGCCTAGTCCACTCTGTCTCCAGTACTCATTCACCTAAGAACAAGAAATAATGAAACACATTGGAGATAGAAAAGCAACTGCCCCCTGTACTAACCTCCCTTCTAGCCCAGGCTGAGAGATTAGGCTGCTGATACTACCCTTCTCTCTCCTCACCCTACTCTCACTATAGTTCAAGCCTCATTCTCCACTATGAGAAAGACAAAAATTGATTTGTCTGGTTAGTGGCTCATGTGTTCTATCTTTATGCCATTTCCTTGCTCCCCTTTCAGCGAGAAGCCCCTAAAATCAGGAATTTGACCCACAGGCTACGTATTGGGTACCAGAACAGTAGATAATAGAGACTATCGGCCAAGGGAGGAGGGGACCAGGATGAAGACCATTTGAAGCTCTTTTAGATGAATGCCTTTACCTAAGCCCAGATTGAGTGATATATGAATTGATGAGGCTAGAACAATCCAAGTCAAGAACAAATATGAGTACTATAGGTGAAGGCTGGCTAACCCCATAGTTGAGGACTTGTCATTGCAAGGAAACAGCATAGTGTGTCTGTAAAGCTCTTTGGCCTGAGTGAAAAAATGGAATTCAAGACCAATCTTGATCACCATTATCTGTGGGACCTTAATTACTTTGTGTGTGAGGCTCAAATAAGACAATGTCTGTATGTAATGGGGGTTTTGAACACACCCAGAGATCATCTAAGATGGAGAGACCAGCTTCTAGAAGAAGACATTCTGTGTTTTCCTACCACATGGGTGGGCTTAACCCCTTTTGATTGGCAGGCACTACCTAGCATCAAAGCAATGTGTTCAATAAGGTTGGCCCAACAAAGAACTAACCCAGAGAGCCCAGTAATGCAACCATCCCAACAGGCTTTTCTTTCCCAGTGGAGAGTACCTCAAGGACAGTGCAAGACAAAAAGTCCAAGATCTGAATTGCCCTGGCAACATGTACTCTCTCCTTGTGTCCCTCTACACCACATATTCTCTATGTGTGTCCATTCTTCCTACTGATGCTTATGTGTGTTTGTGGGAGATTACACTGTATGTTTATAGGGGAGAATATTTTGTTACTGCCATTCATGTGATATCATTTGAATAAATGCTTTTGCTTTGCCACTATGTCCTCTGGTTGACTAGAGTTAAATACACCAGTGGGGGCTTATTAAGAATATGAACTCACAGAACACCTTCAACCTAGGGTAGTCATCCCTCCAGAAGACCTTCTCCAGAAAGACTTTCTCAATCCCTCTTAATTCTAGTGCATTCCCTCTCTTATCCTGAGTATAGCTTGTTTGTTATGTATTTATTTGTTATCTCCTCTATTCGACTTGAGGGTAGGGACCATCTTCTGCCTCTTTTTGTATTCCCCAGTGCTTAGAACAGTGCCTGACACACAGTTACACAGTCACATAGTAGTCATTTAATAAATGTTGATTGATTAATTGATTGATTGATTGATTGATTGGTTGGTTGGTTGACTGACCTGACTTGCAAATACAACTTGGGAAGGTAGTCAAGGAACAGAATTGCCTCTGTAAAGCACTTTGTAAACCATAAAATGCTACATAAACGTCAGCTGTTAATATTATTAGGAGTTTAGTCTATGACATATTGGGTTTCCTGTGTCCCTAAGGGGATATTCCTGGGTTAGGGAGAGCAAGAGGAACTGGCTTTAACTTCTGAATGCCTACAAACCACCCTGGAGCTTCTTTCATTTCTTTCTTCCTTCTGCTAATGTGCAAATGTTAGGGAACTTTCCTTCTCCCTCCCTCCCCCCATTATCTCAAGCTCAGCCTGGGCAAAATAAGAGACAAAATTGGGTTTGTCCAGTAGTCACCTTCCCCCTTCACAGTGCCTCAGTCCCTGACAGCCTCCAGAGCCCTACAACAGTGCCCAGTTTCAAGGGTTAATCCAAAGCAGTTACCCTCTATTTCTTAGGGCCTCCACATCCACAAATAGAAGACTGGACACACTTCCTCTCAGCAACATGAAAATTTTATATTTTATAAATGTAGGCCTAGGGCTTTGAGCAGAGAATGTGCATTTTGGGTAAATCTGATATTCAAATTTATGCAAGCAATATGATATCTGGGGGAGGTGGAGGGGAACCTGGTAGAACGAGTTCAGAAATAACTTTCCAGTGGCATCATTTTGAAAAAACAAGCCACAGCCACAGAGTTCTAGACTTGGGAAGCAGCTGAAGTGTCTTGAAAGTATAATTTTGGAAAATCTTCCAGTCTTCTTGGGCTAAAGGGAGGTAGGAATGAGAGAGGAAGCTGTGAAGGAAAATGAATTCCATAGTCTGGCCTGGTAGAAGCAGGGGGAAAGACTACAGTATTCAATGGAACAGATTGGGGGGGGAAAAAAGACAAGGAACAAGAGACAATCGTTTGGCAAAGATATTTCTTAAGTTCTCCCTGTGGGCCGAAAATCAACCTATACCCTCCTCCCTGGACATCAGTTCCTTGGATTTATTTTAATAGTTAATGTTGAGTC
>CM053597.1:216658717-216711417 GCA_028646575.1 Pseudocheirus occidentalis
GGAAGGAAGGAAGGAGGGAAGGAAGGAAGGAGGGAAGGAGGGAAGGAAGGAAGGAGGGAAGGAGGGAAGGAGGGAAGGAGGGAAGGAAGGAAATGTGGTTACAGAGGGATACTTTGAGTCTATTCTGGGTTCAGGGTGGGATTAGCCCTAGACATTGGTCACCCAGGTTATGGTATCAAAGTATAGTGGGAGGATGGAAGGGGGTCAAGGAGACTCTGGAAAGTATTTGAATATGAATAAAGCTCGTGGATTTCTTAGCCAAGGTTGGTGGAGAGACAGCATCCAGGATCTTGCTTATCTGATTTCTTCAGCTCTCATCTGGCTACCTAATCTTTTTTTTTTTCCTTCTGGCACCAGGAACAAATTTTGTCAAGTTCTAGGCAAACAGAAAAGTTATTAATAAGCTCCTCTCCTGCTATGGCTCATGATGAATATCTGGTTCCATTGTAAGATCTTAATTGCCTGCAAGAATCCAGGAAAGAAAAACAGTCAAGTCAAAGGTTTAGACAGTAAAGATAGGAGAGGTTCCATGAAGGAGGCACTCTGGGACAACTTAATTCTGGAGTAATGGAAAGGAAGCTGGACTTTTAGTCAGAATAATACCCAGAATCTGTCACTGAACAACTTGGGCAAGGATACTTCTCGAAGGCTATTTCCTCCTTCCTAAAATGGGAATAATCAGATACTCACCATGTCCCTTCCAGGGTTGTTAGAGGATCAAATGAGGTAAAACCTGTATATGCAAAATCTCAATATTAATGTCAAATATGTTTCTCTTTCCATTTGAACATTTCTCTAGGAGGTTAATAAAAAAAAGAAAGGAGTGAAAATTATTAGGAATTGAGAAAGTCTAATAGGGTGTCAGAAGAGGAGGATGGAATAAGTCAATTGAAACTGATGAGTTAGTCCAGGAAGGTCCCTAAAGGAGGTGAATTTAGAAGATCTCACTGAACAAGCTATTAGTGATGATCTTCCTGAAGTTCAACTCGGATCACACTTTCCCAGAGCCTCTTAGAAGGCATGGAGTAGAATTCTATTCAATTTGATTGTAAACTCTTTCAGAGGTGATACTGTCTAAGTGACTTCAATACTTAGCACATGGGGGTGGCTAGATGGTGCAGTGAATAGAGCACCCACCCTAGAGTCAGGACAACTGACCTGAGTTCAAATCTGGCCTCAGACATTTAACACAAAAACAAGCTGTGTGACCCTGGGCAAGTCACTTAACCCCAACTGCCCTACCTTCTCCTTTCCAAGAAAAAAAAATAAAAAAAATAGTACAATGCTTGGTACATAGAAGGTGTTTAATATATTGTTTGAGGAAGCATTTATTAAGCTCCTACTATTTGCTAAACACTGGGGATACAAAGACAAAAATGAGATAATCCTTGACCTAAAGTAGCTTACATTCTACTGAAGCCACAGGGCTATGCTGGAGCCAGCTCCAACCAGCTTATAGGGGCCAATTATTAAATTTTCAGTGTGAGTGTATAAACTCCAGAAACTGGCAAACACTGTATATCAGGACTTTATCATTTGGTTGGTTATTTAGACTCAAGAAAGTGATGGATGATAATGTTTATAATGCAGAATAAACTTAAAAGTATGTATGAGTCCTACTTCCCCCTCCCCTCAAGATCTGGTTGTTAAACATTTACCAAACCACCATTGACTGAAGGGATTCCAACATGTATAGTACATGGCAATTTGGTAAGAACAAGGTAATTTCAGGGTCACATGGCTAGTTTTTGTGTTAAATGTCTGAGGCCGGATTTGAACTCAGGTTGGTTGTCCTGACTCTAGGGTCGGTGTTCTGACCACTATCACAGGAGTTATTACATCACTAATAACTGAGTAACACTGGAAGATTTCTATTAAGCAAGGGGACTTTAAATGAAGATAAGGATTATAAAGAGCAAAGGACAGAGACACTCAGGGTGTTCCACAGGAAATCAAGAAGATTAAATACCAATTTTGGGGGGAACCCCTAATAAGATCCTTTGGTATTTAAAGGAGAAAAATGAGAGAAGCCTGGAGGGGCAGAGTGGGGAGAATTAGAGCCTTGTAGTCATGAGGACCTGGGTTTGGGTCACGCCTCTGACATATGCTAGCCAGGTCACTTAACCTGTAGTGTCCAGGGCTATTCTCTAAGGATATAAATGGCAGGTGCTATTCTGTAATAGTACAAAGAGTTTCCATACCACAGAAGCCTTCACACTGATGAAATTACACTGACCAAGGATAAGACTATAAATGAAGGTGACAAGGTGATATTTTATTCTAGAGACCATCTATTCCCTACTTTTAGCTCCAAGTAGATTTGTCCCTATCCCAACATGATCCTGAACTGCATTTCCACAGAGGATCTACAAATACTCTAGGGATACTCCAGATATAAACTTGGAGGTAAACTGAGAACACAGGTAACCTCTCCATGAAAATAGAGAAACATGACAGCACTCCCAGGTGTGCATTTGGAACAGTCAAGTCACACCCCTGCCCTGAGAACAACCTCAGGTGTTCTTAGCCAGGGTCTTAGCCAGGGTACTGGGATGAGGGAGCCAGAAGGAGGAGGAGGAAAGGGCAGCCTCTGCTCTTAAGAGAGCCTAATCTGATAGGATGTGAGATACATATCCAGACAAACATGGAGACAGACTAGGATCACTTGGTTTACAAGAGTTACAGACATCAAGACTAGGGGGAAGGGAAGAGAATTGAGGGACAGATTAACCAAGGAAGGTTTACTGAAAGACAGATTTATAGATTAATAATAATGGTTATTATTGTAGAACTTTTAATGTAGCATTACGTTATAAATGCTTTATGTAGTACTTTAAAGTTTTTGAAATATTTTCTGTACATTATCTTATTTAATTCCCACAATAACCTTTTGAAGTAAATGTTATCACCCCCATTCTATAGATGAAGAAGTTGATTATTAGAAAGAGTAAGTGATTTACTCAGGGTCACATAGTTAGTATCTGAAAGTAGCATTTGAACTTAGAGCTTCCTGACTCCAAGGGGACTATGATGGACCAGCATCTCAGACTGGGAGAAAGCCTATGTGAAACTTCAGAAGTAGTGTATATCACAGCGGCTATCTGTAAACACTGAAAGGACATTAAATGGTAGAGTGATCAGCCCAGAACTTGTGGGTTTAAAACAAGGATTTCTCATTTCATCTACTCACATGACTTGTTGCTAAAATACAGATGAGTAACTTCTATGCAAGGCTATGCTAAGGTTGTCACCTCAGGTTTAGTACCTTACAGTGGGGCAGAGTAGGCATGTGGGAAAGGCAACCTCATCAATGACTTCTGTGTTCTTCAGAGAAAGCATTTGCAAAAACCTTAGAGCTTTAGAGAAATATCCAATAAATTTAAGACTCAATTATATATAGTTGTTCAAAATGGAATGGAATGGCCAAGGGGGTAAGTGGGTTCTCCATCACTGGAAGCCATCCAGCAGAGGCTGAGAGATCATTTGTCAGTATTTTGGTTTTAGTTTTTTGTTTGTTTGTTTGTTCATTTGATTTTAATGAAGATTTCTGTTCACAAACAAGTTGGACTAGATGGCTCCTATGGTTCCTTCCAGTTCCAAGGTTCCATGACTCTGTGAATATCCAGACCCCAAAATTTACTATGATGCCTAAGTCTAGTTATAGAAGAGACATTGGAGATCATGGCGTTTAATTCCCTTCTTTTTCAATGACTTGCTGAAAGTCACAAACTAGCTGAAGACCTGGAGCCTGGCACCTAGGAGTACTAAATCTATTGTGCTATCCTTCCCACTAAAGGAAGCTACCCCTCACTTGTGTGTACATATCTCCCTTCTGGCTTGTTATGTCCTCAAAATGGGGGCCATCTCTGGTCATCCTGAGCTATACCTTGCCACTGGACCCAGATGGCTCCAGAGGATAAAGTGAGGGTGGTAACTTTGCACAGCCCTGCCTCACTTAAATCCAATTCAGTTCCAAGTTATGGCATCACCTTCCTGATGTCATGGTCCCTTTCCAGAGTGAAGGAACAACAACAAGAATATCCTCAAATACCTGGCAACTGTGAAAAAGGAGAGCACACATGCCCAAGGATGGAACAGATGAAACTTACTTGAAGGCCCCATTAATCTTGAGAATGGAACATCTATGCCCATCATCATTGCCATTAACTATCAACAACAAGCATTTGTGAAGTGTGCTAGACTTTGCACTAAGCTCTGAGGATACAAGGCAAAAACAGTCTTCCCTCAATAAGCTTACACTCTAATGAAGAAGACAATATACAAACAGCTATGTACATAGAAGATATGTATGGAGCATTTGAAAATAATCTCAGAATAAAGGTACAGTTGAGTGGTATTGCTGGCTCTATGCAGTTTAGTGGCCAGGAAAAGCCTCTTTCAGAAGATAGGATTTGATCTGAGTCTTGGAGTCAAAGAATCCAAAAGTTGGAAGGGTTAAAGAAAAGTATTAATTAAAATCAATCAAAATATTTAAAATATATTCTTCAATTTAGGCTTATCTGCCAGAAACGATTTTATTTAATTGATCTATAACAGAGTTTCTTTTTCACCTAATGACCGAAAGCAGAAATGAGGCCTCACTCTCTAAGTGACCAAGTTGTCATCATGTCCTGGGTCTAGTGAAGTCATTCCCTTCATAGAACTGTATTCCAAGGCTAATTTATACATTCCCGGATCCGAGTAGTGAACATACTACATGAGCATAGTCCTATTTGGGGCATTGTAGCACAATCCAACCCAGTGCCCATTGCAGTGCCTGGCATATAGAAGGTACACACCCAAGAAATTTTTTTTGAGACGTTAGAACTTTGATCAATGTAGTGATAAATCATGAGTCCACAACACTGAAGCTGAAACATGTCACTCACTAGAGAAGTTATGACCTTAAACTTCAGAGGCATATATTTTGGGTTATAGCCAAGGTGGGAATTTGTTTGTTTGGGCTATGCATGTTTATGATAAGACTTTATTTTTCATGGTTTATTATTGTCGTTATTTGAGGGAACAATGAGAGGGACAGATTGTAAATGCATGTAAAAATGAATATATTTTAACAATAAGAAATGCTTATTGATTTATCCTATTTTATTCAAACATTCAAAAGGTAGCTATGCAACAACAGCCATTGAGCAGGTAATCATTGTGTGCCAAGCACCACACTGGGCACTGGGAAAGATAAAAGGTTTGCATGAGACCCAGTCCCTGCCCTCTTAGAACTTAAAGGTCAAGGGAAATATAGTTCCTGTTCTTAAGAACCTCTTGGTCTGGTAGGGATGATACGCCACACATCAAGGACATACAGGAAGACGAATACTCATGGAGAGCTATCACATATAAACCACTGGGGTGGGAGGACTGTGTCAGTAGTAAGTTAGGAAGGGTCTCTTAGAGGAAGGAAATACAGAACAGAGCTGAAAAAGAAGATTGGACAGAAATGAAAAGAGAGGATCTGCCCGGAGAACTGAATGAAAATTTGGAAGCATTAATAGAGTGAAGTACTGTGTCAGTACAGGTTTAGGTTCAAAAGCAACTCAGAGAGATGGACCTTGCCATGTTCCTAGTGGTCTCACCATGGCCATACTCTCCAAACATTGCCACCCCAGTAGAAACATGGACCCCTAAATCCCTTACGTCTCACAGATGAATTTTTACCTTATCTTGGCTGGTCCAGGCCTCCATGACATTTCCTGAAAGCCTCCTCACTGTGCCCAACATGGTATCTTCCTCCTCTCTCCCATGTTCCCCCTCCCACCTCCCTCCCTTTCCAGTACCCCTTTATGTGTTATCTTCTCTCATTAAAATGCAAGCTTCTTGGGGAGCTAGGCTGTACAGTGAATAGCACCAGCCCTGGAGTCAGGAGGACCTGATTTCAAATCTACTTAACACTTACTAGCTGTGTGACCTTGGGCAAGTCTCTTAACCCCAACTTCCCTGCCTTCCCCCCTCCAATAAAAGAGAAGGAAAGAACTCATTCTTGAGGTCAAGGACTATCTAATTTACTTGTATTTGCACCCCCATTATTTAGCACAGTTCATAGCACATAACCACACTTAATAAGTGTTGTATTATTGATCTATTTAATTATCTATCTATTTATCTATCTGGATATTTTCCTCAATGAAAACCCTAAAGGCGATCCTACTCAAATGCCATCTCTTCTATGAACCATTTCCTGATACATCTGTCCTAATCCTTCAGACTTCACTCTGTTTTATAGCCCTCTAATATATTTAACATGTAATGTTGTATGCTGTGTGTTTATCCTCCTATTCTAAGATCCATGAAGTGAAGATAAATCCATATTTTATCAAAACTTTGTATCTCTCCCAGTACTTCACACAGTAGGCTCTTAACACGTTTGTTAAATTAACAAATTTTTTATCTCCCTCCCGTTTATCTTTGAGGGGTCACTCAACTGTGCCTTGTTTTGCTTTGTACAATCACAGACACATCGTATGTATGACGACCAACTGGACTCTTCTCAGCAACACACAGCTATAAGACAACTCTCTAAGTCTCAGGATGGAAGGAAATAGCTACATTCAGAGAAAGCTCTAGAGAGAAAAGAGTTTAAATGGAAACTGAAGCAATGCATGCTATTGTTCTTTTTCATGTTTGGTTTTATTTCTTTTTTCCCATTGTTCACTCCATTGGTTACAACCCTTCTATACAACCAGACTATTGTACCACGTGAAAGTATTTGCAGATCCTATACCTGATTGCATGCCACCATGGGGGTGGAGGGAAGGGAAGGGAGGGAAGAAAATGTGAAACTCAAGGGATTGTGGAACTGAATCTTGTAAACTAAAAGTAAATAAACAAGTCAATAATAATATACATATGTATATATAAATTAAAAAAATTTTTAAGTTAATCAATCACTTTTTTATCTCCCTCCCGTTTATCTTTGAAGGGTCACTCAACTGTACCTTGTTTTGCTCTGTCCCTGTCTCTCCCACTTCTCCTTCATTTCACTCCTGGTTGTTTCTTACAACTAAACCATGGCCGTACTCTCTTCTCTCCCACCCAGCATCACTCTCTCTCTCTGTTCTCTTTGATAACTATCCCCAAAGTTCTCTTTTCCACGCTGCCTAGATGCTCTCCTTTCTCCTTATATTCTCATATAGACATGCTTCCCTTCATATCCCTCCTTTCTGGTTCTACCTCTCTCTGTTAAGAGCCACAAAGTCATAGAATCTTTGGTCACCTAATTCAGCATCCTAACTCCTATACAATATCTTTCTACAGTATCCTTGCCAGGTGGCCATCCAGTATCTATGGGAATGCTTCTAGTGATAGGGATCTCACTACTTCATTAGGCAACCCTGTTTGGGGGCCTGTAGTTAGAAGGTTCGTTGTTGTTGTTGTTGTTTGTGTCTTGTGTCTGGCTCTTGTCTGTGTCTGATGCTTCATGACCCCATAGGCCATAGCACAGCAGGCCCTTCTATCCTCCACTATTTCTCAAAATTTGTCCCAATTTCATGTTCTTTGCTTCCATAACACTATCTATCCATCATCCCCTTTTCCTTTCTCCTTTAAATTTCCAACATCAGGGTCTTTTCCAATAAGTCCTGTCTTTTCATTATGTAGCCAGATATTTAAACTTCAATTTCAGTATGTGACTTTCCATTGAATAGGGTGAATTAATTTCTTTAAGTATTAATTGATTTGATCTTTTTGTAGTCTAAGAGACTCTCAAAAGCTTTCTTCAGCACCATAATTCAAAGGTGTCGATTCTGTGCCAGCTTTCCTGATAGTCCAATTCTTACAGCCATACATTACTGCTAAAAATAAAAAACCCATAGCTTTGACTATGATCTTTGTCAGCAAGGCTATGTCTCCGCTTTTTAGTCTGTTGTCCAGATTTGCCATGGCTTTCCTTCCAAGGAGCAAGCATCTTTTAATTTCATGGCCGTAGTCACTGTCTGCAGTGATCAAGCCAAGAATATAAAATCTGACACTGCTTCCATTTCTTCTCCATCTATTTGGAGGAAGTGATGGAACCAGTGGCCAAGATCTTAGTTTTGTTTTCATGTTAAGCTTCATGCAGTGCTCCTCTTTCACTCTCATCAAGAGGCTTCCTTCCCATTCATCCCAAGTACACTTGAAACGTCTCCTGTACCTTCACAAGAGTCTCACAGTGTGAGGTCCTACAATGTTGTTTGGGAAAAGGACATTATAGATAAAGAGCTATCATAAGTTATCTTTCTGGTATTTTCATTAAGATGGGGTTCAGGATGGATAAGCCTTACATGGAATTGCTGTAAATAAACTAGCTAAAAAAAAGAAAAAAGAAAAAAAAGAGGCTTTTTAATTCTTCGTCATTTTCTTCCACCAGAGTGATACCATTTAGACATCTGAGATTGTTGATGTTTCTCCTACTTTGGCTAAAATCTATCTTTCTATCATTTCTACTCATTGGTCCTGGTTGTGTCCTCTCTATAGAAGGTCAAATTCTACTTCCACATGACAATCTTGAAAATATATAAAGGCAGTTATCATGTTCCCCTAATCTTCAAGGCCAAAAGGCCCCAGTTCCTTCAAATATTTCTATCTTAAAAGTCCCATAACCTTCACCACCTTTCTCTACATTGCCTGTAGTTTGTCAATGCCTCTGTTAAATTAGACCCAGAAGAAGATAATGTAAACCAGGGTTCAGTATTTGCATAAGACTCTCCTCAGCTAGGTGCCAGCCTAGAGTCAGGATAGACCTGAGTTCAAATCCAGCCTCAGCTACCTCCTAATTGTGTGACCCTGGGCAAGTCACTTAACCCTGTTTGCCTCAGTTTCTTCATCTGGAGAAGAAAATGACAAACCACTCCAGTATTTTTGCCAAAAAAAAAAAACAGGTCATGAAAATGACTTAACCACAATTCCTTATTGATGATAAGAATGATTACTCAATGTTTTTTGCCTGTATTAGAGGTTGGAGGTGGTGTGAGAACTTGAGTCTTTGTTGTTTCCTGCTCAAGAGAAGACATCTGTGGAGGGAAAACCAGAGAGAGACAAAGAGAGACAGAGATAGAGAAGACATTGAGAAGCATCGGGCATGTAGAGAAGTAGGTGTCTCAACATGTTCCTGATTTCCTCCATTGAGACTTAAGGGAATTTCCTTCTAGGTGAGATAGGAGAGTTGAACTCTTGGTTCAGTTGAGCTATCTTACTCCCATTAAAAGGACTCATTCATTCTGGGTACTATCTGACATATTGTTAGCTGCAGAACTGCTCTGATTTTTGTTTGCTCTCTGCTTGGATAAATGGGTTTATTCCCCATTCATCATTTATGATGATCTTTTGTGTGACTAGAAATTGGTAGAAAGGAGGTCAAGCCTTCTTGTATAAGTCTGAGGCATACATACTTCCTCTTTAAAGGATAACAACCAGGAAAGCAGCTTGGGCCTAATAATCATTTCCCCTAAACTGACAATATTTAGGTGAGCACTATTCCAGAGATGCCAATTCACAACTCCCTGAAAACCATATTTAGACAAAGCTATGTGTGCATTCACATAACAAAACTGGCAACACAAACACCTTACAGAGAAAATATTCCAGATCTCTTCTGAACAATCGATTTCAGGAACATGTTTACTTTCATAATAACATTTCTTCTTCCTTCCTTCCTTCCTTTTTTCTTTCCTTTTCTTCTTATCATCCAAAGAAATGGTCAGGGAATTAAACTCCCTAAGTATTTATTAAGTATCTACCATGTAAAATACATTATGCTAGGTGCTAGAGATACAAAAAAGAAATAAGACAAAGACAAAAACGAAGAAGAAACAAGATGAAAAATATAATCTTATTAGAAGGGCTAAAACAAGGCAGCAGAGTATAATGTGCTAGATTTGGAGGCAGGGGATCTGAATTCAAATTCTGACTACCACTTATTCCCCATGTGATCTTGAACAAGTCATTTAACTTTCCTGGATCTCCATTTCTTCATCTATAAAGTGAGAGGGTTGAACTAAATGACCTCTGAGATTCCTTCCAGCTCAAAATCTATGCCCCTATGACAAATGCCTAAATAATTACATGGATTTGAGTAAGACAAAAGAATGGGTGAGGTCCAACGCATGAGCAATTTTTAAAGGGAAGCAACCAGTTATATCTAGGGATTGGTCATGAGAAACAAGAATCAGGGAAGATTTCATGGAAGATGTGGTATCTGAGCTGGACCTTGTAGAAATAGAAGCATTTCAGCTCAGAAGAGTAAGGTGGGCAAGACCTTTCCCTGGGTGGAAAATAGCAACTGAAAAGGGAGAGAAGATGGAGTCTAGAAGACAAGATCAGGGAATGATAAGTAGTCCAGGTAGGCTTAAATATTTAAATGCATAAAGAAGAGTCCTATTCCTTTGCTGACCCTTGTGCTGGAGAAGCTATGCCTACACCTGCCAATGATCTGGCAGTAACCTGAAAGAATGCCCACTTCTGCCCCACATCTTTTGGGGAAGCTGTAACACTATGATCAATCAATCAACAGGCTTACTATGTACCATCCATGGTGCTAAATTCTAGGAATATAAAAAAAAAACAAAAGCAGGCCCTGCTCTCAAGGAACTCACATTCTGTCTACTTTCATTTCAGCTCTTAAACCAAGGACATGTCAAGAATAAGATGCAAAGCATAATCAAAATACCCAGAATTGAAACAGGAAAGACCGGTGGACTGAGCAATTTCAAATGTCTCTCCCTCGGTCCCTAGAAGCTAAGTCCCCACGGACTGATCACTGTGAAGATTTTCTAGACTGTCACGCTGCATTGACCAGGTTTGGCCCCACTTGGGCCATAGAGGAAACCCACTTCCTACAGAAGAGGGGCAGGGAAACCAGTGATTGGAGCCCTAGGGATGGAGTCCCCAGGGCATTCGTTGCATCCAAAGGTCATTGCCTTGCCTATCTCTTGCCACAAAACCCACATCCTGTGACACTTTGGGGCCCTGGGTTGTGCAGGGCACTATGAATTTCTTCTGTGTCTTTAAGACGCTGCTTGGGGAGAACAGACCTCATAACTAGCTGTTATTCAAGACCAAATTGGAAATGTAGATTGTGGTATGCACTATTAGATATACAAAGACACAATTTTATATGACTAGACAAAATCTGAATCAAAAATTGACTTGAAATAATTTTATCTTATCCTAGAAGTTCTTGAAGCTGTGAGATACTAACTGTTATGATCTAACATCACAAATTATATCTTTGACTTGTCTTTTGTTTTCAGTTTGGTAAACATTCTGTTCTCAATTTGTAACTTAAATGCAAATCCCTTTAGTATGTGGCAGTTTTTGGAACTATCCAGAAGAATCTTCCCAAGAGACAATAAGACCCAGATTTCTTACGTCAAAATGAGGACGGTTGGTTGATATAGAGGGATTTCTTTGACATTGGACTGTGTGGGGTTGTGGTGAAGATCACATGAGAATTGTACGAAAAAGACTTTTTTTTCTTTGTAAATTTTTTTTCTTTTTATTAATTAATTTATTTTTGGTTTTCAACATTCACTTTCACAAGATTTTGTGTACCAACTCTTGTCCCCATCTCTCTCCTCCCCCCACCCCAAGATGGTCTGCATTGTGATTACCCCTTCCCCCAATCTGCCCTCCCTTCTATCACCACCACCCCCTTCTCTTATCCCCTTCCTTTCTATTTTCCTGTAAGACAGGAAGATAGATTTCTATACCCCATTGTCTGTATATCTTATTTCCCAGTTGCATGTAAAAACACTTTTTAACATTTGTTTTTAAAACTTTGAATTCCATATTCTCTCCCTTCCTCCCTCCCCACCCACCCTCCTTGAAAAGGCAAGCAATTTGATATAGGTTATACATGGGTAATCATGCAAAACACGTCCATAATAGTCATTGTTGGAAATACAGCATGCAGTTCCTCACCTATAGTACATGAGACCCGTGGCATTCTGCGACCTTTGTCCAGCATGTTTAGGCCTCTGGACATGCAGGCTTTGTGGCGCCTGAGAAGGCTAGTGTTTGGAAAACCAGATGCTCTGAATGATAGCTCTGTGCCATGTAGAGAGCTCGGCCATTGTCTCCAGCTGCCCCTTATCTTGGAATGCAAGAGCCCAGCTACATATTTACTATATGTATTGCTTAACTCAGCCAAGAACAAGGGATATAACGGGAACTGGGGGACTGCAAAAGAGGGGAGTAATGTAACTAGTATATGTGTCGTAATAAAGGAACTCAGCTCTCCGTCTCCACGGACTCCTGACTTATTCCAAGAACATGGCTGGCCATGTCCAATCACATGTGTCAAAGACCCTAGAGGAAGGCTAAGTGCCCAGATGCTTTCACCATTAGGTCATAAGAAGTCATGTTGTGAAAAGACTAACTGTATTTCCCTCACCCTATTCCACCCCCAATTTGCTCTATTCTCTCCATTGACCCTGTCCCTCCTCAATAGTGTTTGCTTCTGATTACCCCTCTCCTCCCATTTGCCCTCCCTTCTATCATCCTCCCCTCTCTTATCCCCTTCCCCCCACTTGTAAAAGGCTTTTATAAAAACATTTTAAGTGCTCCATCAAAGTAAGCTATTTTTACTTTTAAAATGTGGGAGTTGGACTTTCAGCACTAGGATTTGAAGTCTCATTGATTGTCCCACTTCTTTGAGACACTTCTCCGAGACACTTCTCCACACCAGGACCCCTCACAGCCCTGAGACAGGCTGTCCAAAGACATAGATAATCCAAAACAGTGGGAAAATATTGAAAGTCATTCAGAATTGTCTTTAGAATACAATCAGAAATCCCTTCATTTTATAACCCGTGTTTAAGCCCTGGGCCCTAATCACTGATGACAAGGAAGCTCCCAGTCACTACAAACAACCTATTTATGCCCTGCATCTTCACCGACATGGTACAAAGATGCCTCATCTTTCCCCTTTCCCTCCACTCCCCTTCAAAAAATCTTAACCACTTAATATCCCAAATTCCTTGAGCCTACATTTTATATCACAATTAGGGTCAAATCTCAGGATACAAGTACTCCTAGGAAAGAAAACAAATGAGAACACTGAGATCCAGAAAGGTAAATTGATTTAACTCATGATCACACATCCAAGTAGCAAAGTGACTCAACACCAGGCCTTCCATCTCTAATTCCAGAGCTCTTTCTACCTCTCAAGAGCAGTCTTTTTGGCCAGCCCATCCATCTGTGGATAACCTATAAGTATCTGTGTCTTAACTGTATGCCTCTTTCTCATCAGACTGGAAGCTCCTTGAGGGCTGGGACTTAAAAGCACAATACCTAGCACAGAGTAGATACTTAATAAATTGTAACTGACTTACTATTGTGTGGAATGAATAAAAATTTCTCAATCTGGGATTGTTAACCTTCCCTTCCCTTCTCCCCCCTTCCCTGGCTGCTGTCAATCACTTTTACCTTCCTTTGTCTGTTTTCCCCGCCTTGGTGGGACCCTCCCCCCTCTCTTCTCTTGCTGTCCCAGTAGGGAAGAATTTGGTGAGGTGTGCCTCTCCACCAATGAGAGAGGAAATAGTAGGGAAAGGGGGCTTGACTAAGTTAAGTTATAAATTCTGGTTCTACCCTTTGAAACACGCCCTCTCTCCCATGCCCAGGCATGAGAGCAAATTACTCACTTCTCCTGGGGAAGAGAATAAACTCCTGTTCTTATACTAAGATATCTCTGTGTTTATTTTCTTACTAAATTAAGGATGAAGGGTATTTTTCAACCCAACTATGCTCTCTTTCTACTGGATCTACCTTGGGGTTGAGGGTATGGGATTTGTGACGTATGAATAGGCAGTCTATTACCTCTTTCCCTAGGTTGGTAGGTAAATGTTTCCATAGAGAGCTGGAGCCTCTCTTGGCCCAGGTTGCTGAATTTGAGACAGCAGTGGTGAGTATAGGTAGGCATTGCCACCACTGATCTCAACAAATATGTATGGCAAGTCCCACAAGTGAGGCAATTTCAAATGGAGACTGATGTTTGACTGGGAGGGTATCCCCCTCTATTAGGGGAAAAGACACAACAATGAAATCCTGTCAAGTAAGTGAAAGATAGACAACCTCTGGGCCACAGTGACTGAGGGGTCACAGACTCACAGAATTTGAGAGCTGGAAAGATCCTTGGCAAATATCTACTCCAACCCATACACATAAAGAATCCTCACTGGAACATATTTGACAAGAGTTCATCCAGGCACTACATGAAGACCTCCAAGAAGGTGAAACCCATCATCTCTTACTACTTTTTCCCTACTTTGGGGCATCACTAATTGTCAGAAAGTTTTTCCTGATATCAAGCCTAAATCTGGTTCTTTTCAATTTCTACCCATTGTTCTTAGTTCTGCCCTCTGGGGCTAAGAGAACAAGTGCCTGCTATGTGCCAGGCACTGTGATAAGCACTAGGAATACAAAGAAAAGCAAAAACATCCCCTGCCCTCAAGGAGCTCACAATCTAATGGGGCAAATATGAGCCATCTCCATAACATAGTGGAGTCAACAAGCATTATTAAAGACAGGCACTGTGAAAATATCAGAAAACACCTAATATTATTTTCTCATAAGTCTTCTCTTCTCCAGGCTAAACATCCAATTCCTTCCATCTGTCCTGATCTATCCTGACCATAGGCTTTTCACCATTCTGGCTGCCCTACTCTGAGGAGCAAGGCATTATTAGTCCTTGTTTTTTCAACAGACACCGTATAAAACCCACCAACACTCACCTATTGGTCCCATCAACATCAACACCCCAAAAAGTTTCATGATAAATATGTGTTTGGTGTCGGAAAAGGCAATACGACATAGTGAAAAGGGTGCTAGACTTGTACTTAGACCCGGGTTCAAGTCTCAGCCCTGTCATTTACTAGTTATACCACCTTGGGCAAGTCAATTCCTTTGATTCTCAAGCTGGTTCTTTGTCTGCCATATGGAAATATGTATACAGTTTGCATGACCTACCCTATAGAATTGTGAGAGTCAAATGTTGGGGTGCTGTTTTCATTAAAGACACAAGAACATGTGCAAAGGGTCAAACAACTAAGGAGTATTTGCAGCACTTCACCAAACTCAAAGCCTTTTTTGCTTTTTTGGAGGGGGGGAAGGGAGGGCAGTTGGGGTTAAGTGACTTGCCCAAGGTCACACAGCTAGTAAGTGTTAAGTGTCTGAGGTCACATTTGAACTCAGGTCCTCCTGACTCCAGAGCTGGTGCTCTATTCACTGTGCCACCTAGCCACCCCATCAAAGTTATTTTTTTAACAATTACCTAAACCAAAATAGAATTAGGGAGATAAATACCCTGACCTTGTCAGACAAATAAAATAATACATCCCAAAGCTAAATGGAAATAATTGTTTAACTTTTTGCTATTAAAACGGGCAGTATGGCACAGATTTGGGCTGTATGACCATGAACAAGTCACTTAACCCTGTTTGCCTCAGTTTCCTCATCTGTAAAATGATCCAGAGAAAGACATGGAAAACCTCTCCAGTATCTTTGACATGGGGTCACAAAGAGCTGAACCAGACTGAAACGGCTGAACAAGTACTCAGCACAAATGAGAGGGTAGCGCTATTCAGGTGGTGAAATAAATCAGGTAAAGCCACCAGGTGGCACTGGTGATCAAAGCTGTCTGAGCCACCTGCCATGTACCAGCTGCAGGTTACATAAGCTAGCAAAAGGGATCCTTCAACTTGCATGGAATGAACTGATGCCGAGTGAAATGAGCAGAACCAGGAGAACATTGTGCACTGTAACAGCTACATTGTGCCATGATTGATTTTGAGAGACCTAGCTCTTCTCAGCAATGCAAGGATCTAAGACAATTCCAAAAGACTCAAGATGGAAAACGCTATCCACATCCAGAGAAATAACTATCGAGTCTGAATGCAGATCAAAGAATATTATTTTCTCTTTTTTTTCTTTCTTACAGCTTCTCCCTTTTGTTCTGATTCTTCTTTCACAACATGACTAATGTGGAAATATGTGTAATATGATTGTACGTTATAGCCTTTATCAGATTGCACACCGTCTTGGGGAGGGGGGAAATTTTAGAACTCAAAATCTCATAGAGGTGAATGTCGAAAACTAAAAATAAGTAAGTGGTGGATAAAACTAAAAAGGTGATCCTTTAAAGGCAATGGATGAATATTTACAAAAGTATGAAACACTCAGATCAGCAGGATGAGAACAAAATGGGTATCCATAAAATATGAAGTGACTGAACTTTTTGAATGCAATGAACATAATGAAATATTATTGTGCTATAAAAAACAACAAAGGGGACTCTGTGGGGGATTTGTATGGAATGGTGTATGGTGAAATGAGCAGAACCAGAAGAACAATTTATATAAATGATCGCAGCATTGTGAAGGAAAACAACTTGAAGAACTTGGGAACCCTGGCTGATGCAATAACCAAACAGGATTCCAGAGGATTAATGATGAATCATGCTTACCAACTCTTGGCAGAGGAGTGATGAGCTAGAGGTTCAGAAAGAGACGTGCTTTTTCAGTCAGGGACAACATATGAACCTGTTTTACTTGACTTTGCTCACTTGTAACCAGAAGGCTGATTTGATTTGATTTTACTTTTTTTTGAAGGTGGGGGAGTTTATTAAAAATAAAAATAATAAAAAATAAAGCTAGCAAGAAAGCAGAAGAGCGTTCAGAAAGGGACACAGGAAAGTAAGGCAGTGGTGAGATTGCTGTGAGATTTCTGCTCTTTCCTCCTCCCACTCACAAAAACAACAACAAACCAAAATAATAATCTGGCTGGTATGAAACCCTAATGAGATCCGTAATTACTAGCTGCATGGATGACCCTGGACAAGTCACTTAGCCCTCTTTGTCTCAGTTTCTTCATCTGTAAAATGATCCAGAGAAGGAAATGGAAAACCATTCCAGCATCTTTGCCAAGAAAACCCCCAATGGGGTCACAAAGAGTTGGACAAGATTGAAATGACTGAAGACCACTCAGTATAAATGAAAAGGTGGTGAGATGCAAGTGGCAAAATAATTCAGGTAAAACCACCTGAATTGAGGGACACCCAAGTTTTCAAAGGAATCACGTTTGAGGAGGTGTAGCCTATAATACAAGCTTACTGTGCAGCTGAAAATTTCCATTAATGTTGTCTCCCCCATTAGAACATGAATTTTCTAATACCAAAGGACTGTCTTACTTCTCCAGCTGTATCCCTAGCATGCAGCACACAGTAAGATTAATGAATGCTTTGTTCATTCATTCATTTTTTCATATTGAACAGTTATCTCTAGTGGGTCCAATATAGTAGTTTGGAAAATACTCCAGTGTTGTGCCAAAGTGACCAGCAGCCAACTTGGGTTGGGTCTTGCTCTCCTTCCCACAGCCTCCATCCTCCAAGAATGGCTTAGCCTGGAGCCCCATCAGAGTAAGTGCCTAGCGACTTAAGAGAGATTCCATCGCGCTCTCTCTGCCAAGTACCCATGTTCTTTCCCTGCAAGGCAAGGGTCCCCTGATGCCAACACAGGAGACATAGGGTGGGACAGCAGGAAGACCAACAGACCCAGAGTTAGAACACTTGGACTCTAGTGGGGAGCAACAATGAATATCTACTCAAGTCCTACTGTGTGCAAAACACTATACCAAGTCCTGGAGAAGGTTACCAAGCTTAGATAAATCACCATCCTTGCCTCTGAAGGAGCTCATAACCCAGGAAAGAAATGGCGCCCACACAGGGAACTATAACATCCACTGTCAAGGACATTGCTGATTGGCATGTCACTTAATCTCTCTTGGTCTATTTCTTCATTTACCAAGTGAGGATAAAAATACTTCCACTAAATATTCTACAATTGTCCTGAGGATCAAATGGCAAAAATTTAAGTAAACTTATTTTTCACCCTTGTGATAAAAAATGTCATCCATCCCCAGAGAGAGAACTGATAGTGTCTGAATACAGATTGAAGCATACTTTTTTTAAACTTTCTTTGTTTTTCTTGAGGTGGGTTTTTTTCCTGTGTTTTCTTTTACAACATGATTATTATGGATGTGTTTTGCATGACTACAGATGTGTTACCTATATCAAATTGCTTGCCTTCTCAATGGGGGTGGGGTGGGAAGGGAGGAAGTAAGAGAATTTGGAATGCAAAGTTTTTTAAATGAATGTTAAAAATTGTTTTTACATGTAACAGGGGAAAAACAAAATACTAAATAAAAAATTATAACTGGAAAAAATGTGAGTTCCTTAGGACTAGAGCTTGTCTTATTTTTCTGTTTATATCTCTAGCCTTTAACACAGTGCTTTGTACAAAGTAAGTACTTAATAAGTGTTGTATTCATTCATTAAAAAAAAAGTTGTTTGTCACCACAGAGATCTATATAAACATCAGGTAGTTTTATTACAGCACATTTGGCCAAAGTAGCACCTGGACTGGACTGATTTTCATCTGCCTTCTGGCTGGTTCTGCCCACACTCTACACACATTACAATTCTGCTTCTAAGGAAGGAGAGAGAAGGTAGAGATTGACCTTCAGACACTGGAGGGTGACATATTACAGATGGGGTATACCTGTTCTGGGAAAGCCATTCTGTCTTATCTCTATCTTCACCATACTCTCTCACCCCCACATAGTTCTGGCAGGTGTGACTGCCACACTGATACCAGTGTGGGAAATTGCCAGAAATCATCACCTGTTCCATGATGTCCATATGTTCTTCACCCAAAGCCTGACTCCTTTCTGAGGGGCACCCACCTTATACGTCAATGTTACCCATACCATACCACCTTCTGCTCCTAAAACAGGAGGTCCAAGGTTACAGTGGGAGGGTTTTCTCAGTCTGAGACAGAGTGGTCACTATGGGCTTAGGGAAGAGAGTCTGAGCAAACGAGATGACTGGAGACCTTTACCAATGGCTCTTGTGAATGACTGTCATTTAAGCTTTGCCACTTGGGGGTGCCATTAACCTGTAACTACCTTCTGATATGTTCAGATATGATTTTTTTTTTTTTTTGTCAAGTCATAGAGTGTGGGGTGGTTTTGAGACACAGAGAAAGAGGTGTCAGGACCCTGGAGAGGAGAGTTTGTTTTGTGGAATAGTGGAATTCTCACTAACGAAGAGTTGTAGAAAAATGTTGACCAGGAATAAGGGGTAGGAGTGAAAAGACGATTCCTCTTAGGAAAGGATTGGAAGCAAAAGACTCACAATGAAAAAAGCAGTCCACATACAGAGAAACTACAGGGTCTGGATGCAGATTGAAGCATGCGATTTTCACTTTTTTGTTGTTCTTTCCTTTCTTGTGGTTTTTCCCTTTTGTTCTGTTTCTTCTTTCACAACGTGACCAATGTGGAAATACGTTTAATATAATTGTACATGTGTGACCTGTATCAGATTGCAGGCCATCTGATGGAAGCCATCTGAAGAAGGAAGGGAGGAGAAGAAAGGAAGGGTGGGATTTAGACCTCAAAATCTTACAAAAGCGAATGCTGAAAACTAAAAATAAACCAATATTTTTTTTTTTTAATGAAAAGGACTGGAAGCAATCGGGACATGAGATCTAAACAGAAAATAAAAGGAATTTATGGATTTCAAAAGAGAGACTTTTCCTTTTGGATGGATTCCTCCTCTGAAAGGCTTTTGCTAGGAGTAAACTCAGACTACAAAGAATTCACTTTCCCCTTAAATCTTTGCTCAATATATCGTCTCTAACTCTAATAGTGTTTCTAGCCCTGCTCTTAGCTCTGTTTCTAATACACCCTCTTTGTTATTCAGTAGTGCTTGATTCTTCATGACCCCATTTGGGGTTTCCTTGGCAAAGATACTAGAGTGGTTTGCCCTTTCCTTCTCCAGCTCATTTTAGAGATGAGGAACAGAGGCAAACAGCTATGTGACTTGTCCAGGGTCATACAGCTAGTCTTAGGCCAGACTTGAATTCATAAAGGTAAGTCTTCCTGGTCCTCGGCCCAGCACTCTATCCACTACACCCTCTAACTGCCCCAATCCTCCCTCATACAGCTTTCTATAACCCCAACTGAACATGCAGCTAAGTCCCAATTAGTGCAAATAAGAAATATTGCTGCACAGTCATGTTCAAATTCCAACAGCATTATCTCCATTGGGCTAGAATTAATTACCACATTCTACATAATTTTAGCAAGTAGTTCCCAAAAACATAACAAAATTGTAACACTATTGTATTAAAATGTGTAACAATCCCAAATGTGAGATTCATTATTTGCATTAATTAAAACCTAGCAGTATTTCCTCAAAAATTCAGAAGGAAGCACAGGCAAGCAGGATGGTCTTGAAAGTAACATGTACAGAAAAACCTGGGAAGACTTATATGAGCTGATGCATAGTGAAGTAAGCAAAACCAAGAGAACCTTGTACATAGCAACAACAATACTGTAACAATCATTAACTACGAAAGACTTAGCTACTCTAATCAATATAATGATCCACAGCAATTCATGATGAAAAATATTTACCTCCAGAGAGAGAACAGATGGACCTTGAGTACAGATTGAAACATATTTTCTTTTATTTTTTTCTTCTTCTCCCCCTCCCCTCCCCACAATATGGAGATATATATGTGTGTGTATGTATATATGTATGTGTGTATGTGTGTGTGTATTATATATGTATATACTCATGTAAAACACTTCCACATTAGCCATGTTAGGAGTGGAGGAGGAAGAGCAAGAAAATATATATAATATAAATATAGATTATATATTATTTATAGGATATTATATAAATGTATAAATTATATTAATATAAATAATATATAATATTTCATATAATATATGTGATACTATATTATAAAATATAAAACTCTTTTTGGTCTTCTCAATAAGTGAGTGAGGGACTCAAGGGAGCAAATTTGAACCTAAAAATAAAAATCGATTTAGAAAAAAAATTTTTTCCATTGACTTGTTTATTTAATTTTAGTTTACAAGATTCAGTTCCACAATCACTTCAGTTTCAAATTTCCCCCCCCCCCCTTCTACCCGCTGCCTCCCTTGGTGGCGTGCAATCAGGTATAGGATCTGCAAATACTTTCACATTAGACATTAGTCTGGTTGTATAGAAGGGTTGTAACCAATGGAGTGAACAATGGAGAAAAAAGAAACAAAACCAAACATGTAAAAGAACAATAGCATGTAGATTGCTTCAGTCTCCATTTAAACTCTGGTCTTTCTAGATCTTTCTCTGAATGTAGATATCTCCTTCCATCCTGAGACTTGTAGAGTTGTCTTATAACTGTGCATTGCTGAAAAGAGTCCAGTTTATCAAGGTTTAGAAAATATTTTTTAAAAAGAAAGTAACATAATTTATCATATTTTTTCTTAAAGCAAGCAGTATGGAATGGAGATTCAGTTTTCCCCAGAACTTTCCTTTATGGTCTGCTATGTATATGTACACGGAAGGAGCAACTAGGTGGTCCAGTGGATAGAGGGCCCTGTGTCTGGAGTCAGAACAGACCTGAGTTCAAATCCAACATGACCCTGGACAAGTCTCTTAACTCAGTTTCTTCTTTCATAAAATGAGCTAGAGAAGAACATGACAAACCACTTCAGTATTTTTGCCAAGAAAACCCTAAATGGGGTCATGAAGAGTCAGACACAATTGAAAAACAGTAACATTTAAAGAATAAACCTCTCTAGAGGCAGTCAGGTGATAAAGAGCTGAACCTGGAGAGATCCGAGTTCAAATTTTACCTCAGACACTTTCTAGCTGTATGAACCTGGGTAAGTCACACAACTCAGTTTCCTCATCTGTCAGATTAGGGTAATAAGAATGCATGTCACCCAGGGTTGTTGTAAGCATAAAATGAGATCATATTGGTAAACCGTTTTTACATCTTAAAATTGTATATAAATACTAGCTATTACTATTGCTATTCCTCTAAAGACGTTTCTTTCCAGCTTCATGGGCTTAGGGACTTTTCCTTAAAATGTTCGCTTAAGTATCCAGTGTAGCAAGTATTGTCTGGATCCCCTTACCCCAGGCCAGGTCAACTACATTGTCCCTTACCCCTCAGGCTTTCCCTTCAGAGGGATACTCTGGAGGGGGGGATGTCTCTCCCCTGAAACTCGAACCTCCACCAGTGGTTGGGGGCTCCTGACTACTTGCTTAAAGATGTAGCAACAGCAGATGTGTGAACATTTCTGCCTCACTACTTCAGAGGAAAGCTCTTTCCTACCCCAGTGACATCAAACTGAAACAGAAAAGTGATTCCAATCGGTGCATAATGATCCCTGCAGCTACATATTGACTTAGAAAACCACAGATTCACATTACTTATGTTCTTTTGTATTTTTATTTATTTTATTAAGTGGCTCCCAATTACATTTTAATCTGGTTCAAGCCTCACTGCTCTGGCCAGGAGTCACATGCCTCTCCCCTATGCCCCCTCCATCTCTAGGAGAGTAGGCACAAAATTTGGCTCAGTTCCTGCACAGCATTGGTCCCACCAAGTTCACAACACAAGGTGGCATTACCGCTCAATGACCCTGCATTATCAGTTAATGCTGGACTGGAGGTTCCCAAGGTCAATACCAAAGCTCTTCAAAACTTCAATACTATGCTGGCTACATTCCTATAGAAACCACTGCCTACCTCGGTATCCTCATCAGTAAACTGGAGGTAATAATAGCACCTACTTCCTAGGCTTGTTGTGAGGGTAAAACACAATCATATTGGTAAAGTATTTTGCAGATCTTAAAGTGTTGTATAAATACTAGTTATCAGCATCATCAGCACTATATCATCTTCAGTGGCCAAAGAACCTCCTTTTCAACATGTGCTTAGCTGGCTAGAAACAGCCTGGGAAGGCGGCTGCCCAGGTTCTCCACATGGAGATAATGTCTCATGTACTTTGTGCATGCACTAGATTCCATTACACCAAGATCAAAATTTAAACCAGTGACCAGACTTGCCCTAAAGTAAATAAGATAATATATGTAAAATGCTTAGTATTGGGAGAACTAGGGGACTCAGTGAATAGAGCACTGACCCTGGAGTCAGGAGGACCTGAGTTCAAATCCAGCCTCAGATGCTTAAGGCTTACTAGCTGTGTGACCTTGGGCAAGTCACTTAACCCCAATTGCCCTGTCTTCCCTCCAAAAAAGACAAAAAAAAGACCAAAACCATGATATATAACCACTCATTTCTAGTTAGGTCCCTTACTGTTAACTCCAGTGCTGCCTGAGCACTGTCTGTGTAATCTCACAGAGAAAGAGTTGTGTTGAGAGGCTTCCTGGGATCATGACAGAGACCACCCTATATGTAAGATGGTTTATTGTTGTTGCGGGTCAGTAGTTTCAGTTATGATTGACTCTTTGAGACCCCCATTTGGGAAAGATACTGGCATGGTTTTCCATTTCCTTCTCCAGATCATTTTACAGATGAGGAAACTGAGGCAAACAGGGTTAAGTGATTTCCCCAGGGTCACACAGATAATACATATCAGAGGCCAGATTTGAACTCAGGAAGATGAGTCTTCCTGACTCCAGGCCCAGTACCTAATTGCCCCCGTGTAAGACATTGTATCCATCCTATTTCCAAGTTTGTTAGCTTCCTACTTCTCAGCAGCCCAAACCCGGGGGTTCTGAAAAGAAGGTCTATCCAAAACATGATGATGGCTTCAAAGGTAAGTGGTCTGACCCAAGACTCCGTCTTGGTCCCATCTTTCATTCAATAAGCAATGACTGAATCCTACTATGTGCCAAGCACTGTACTAGTTACTGTGTGATGACACAAAGACAAAAATAGTAGCACCTGCCCTCAAGTTTAGTGGGAGGAGCCTGTTGCAGCCTTGCACCCCAACCACTTCCCAAAGGAAATGCCCCCTGGCCTCTTGATAAAGGGCATATGCAATCAGACACTTCTGGTTGTCCCCATGCATTGAGAGGGAGAAAGAATGTGTCAAAAACTGTTGGCCATGGAGCAGAAAGAGTCTCCCACTCCGTGGACCTTAAAAGAAGAGAGAACTTCTGCTTTCATTGTCTTCTTACTCTCTTCTAAATGGGTGGCTAAGGGCTCTGAGGGGAGTGGGGGTTGGGCATGGATTTCTTCTTTCTTTCCTCCATGCCAGCTAAGAAAGCTGCTCTTACACAGCAGTAAATGTATATATGTTTTTTTCTAAGTAAGATTGAGACTGAGTCTCAAGGTCCTGGTCGCCTCTAACACTTTCTGTTTCTTTCTCTGGGCACAGGTAGTCAAAAAGCAATCCTGAAACAGATTATTTCCCATCGTGGCAATGTTTTATGAACTCAAGAGGTCTGGAGTCATTGAGATGCCTGGGATATGGGTAGTAGGATTTATTTCTTTCAGGTACTACAATACTTCTCAAAGAAGACACGGCCCTTTGGGGAATGCTCAGCCAGTTCACAGCCAAAGTGACTGTGAAATGTTCATTCAGCAGTCCCATAAAGTGTTTCATGTTTTAATTATCAACCTCCCTAGAAGGTATAAATAAGGGCGACAGCTTACTGTTTCTTGTTTTATGCATTTTGTCTGTATTTGTGTTGTAAGGAATTTCTTTTATAATGAAGGAAATAAATAGCTGTCCTATGCCTGATACAATTTGTATAATGAATTATTTAAATAGCAAAAAAAAAACCCCAAAAAACAAAAAACAAGACTCTATTAATACCTTTGGTCAAGATCCTAGACATGAGAGACAAAAGGAAACTAAACCTAATCGGTGGGAGCAAGTGCCCCATAATCCTGAGTCAGTGGGCCTATGACATGAATAAATGCAACGTAACGGGGTGGGGGAAGTACACATAAGCAAATGGGACAATCAGGAAAGACCTGTGTAGGAGGTATCATTTGAGGTGAACATTGATGAAAGCTAGGAATTCAAAGAGGAGATAATAAAAAGAAGCATATTCCTGGAATGTCATTTATGGAGAACAAAGAAGTCAGATTAGATGGAATATAATATTTGTGAAGGGGAGCCAAGAAAGGTGGGCTGGAGCCAAAGTCTGCCATTAAAGTCATCCCCTTTCTCTGTAAAGGAGACAGGAAGGGAAGGGAAGGCAAAGCATGGGTAAGTCCACACTCCCAAATTGGGGTTTGTCATGAGATTGGAGGAAATAGAAAAGGAACAACCAGATACCTCTCCTAAATTCCTGAAAGTAGAAAAGTTAACTCCACACAGAGACCCTTGGGAGAGTTCCACATGGTTTTTCTCCACTTGGCCTTTTCAGACTCTAGACTCTAAACTGTGGGTAAATATAAAACACCAGATGGCTGAAAGACAACCTGGTATTTAACCCTTCCTTGATTCACCGCCAGTCCCTTGACCCAATTTGAGGGCTTATAATGGCTCCTACCACCTTCATGTCTAATCCAAACTCCAAGGCAGAACAGAGTAACGGAGAAGGTAATGAATTTAGAGTTTAAAAATCTGGCTTAAAATGGGCAAACAGTTAGTTACTAATTGTGTGACCCAGAGCACATAACTTAAACTTTCCATTCCTCAATTTCATCATCTGTAAAATGATTGATGTCCTTCTAATTCTAAATCTAAGTTTCCTTTACCCACTGTCATACAAGTCTCTTGGGATGATCCAGCCAGATCTTATTGAACCCTGCTTCCCATCCTTTCCCATCTTTTTTTTTAAGATTTTTTCTTTTTTTAAAAAATTGATTTATTTACTTTCAGTTTACAAGATTTAGTTCCACAATCCCTTGAATTTCTCCCCCTCTACTTTTCCCATCTTTCAATCTCCATCTCTCTAGCCTCTTCTCTTCCCTTCCCTAATTTACACCCCCCAAAATTCATAGTCCTCCTAGAAGCCTAGAGTTCTGCTCATCTTCCTTTACTTCCAACCTTGTTTTTCTCCATCTCCATACCTGCTCTGAGTATATGTTCTGTCTCCTCTATCAGAAGGGGAACTTCATGAAGGCAAAGAATATGTGCCCCCTCCATCTGGATCCCTACTCCCTTAGCACCCAACACAAGGTACACAGAATGATTCAAAGTGGGAAGCTAAAGAAGGGCCATCATTTCATTTCTGAGGGGTTTTTCCTCTAATGAAGAAGAAAGAGCTTATCAATTAAATGCAAATCAAAATTTGAGCCTTAACCTTACTTGTCTTGAACAGAAGACAAATGAGTTTACCTCAAGAGGTATTTGTACTTCATTTATTTTTCCAGAGTCACCTGCAATTTTCCCTCTCATCACATGGTTTTTCTCAACCAGTAAGATGTCAGAAGAGCCCTATAAAGAAGGGCTGGGGGTCAGTGGTCTAACACTCAGACACCATGCTCCGAATCCTGATCTTTGCTGCCCTTGTCTTTTATGGTAAGTCTGACCTATGTTAGGTAGTTAGACAGAGCCAAGACCAAGAGCAGAGCATGCTCTTAGGTTCAGAATAAAGTGTAGTCCCTACCCTATGCCCTAAGACTTGGAACAATTTTCCTTTCTTTGGGCCTACAATGGCAGAGTTTGATTTACTTAGCCGTTTTTACAATGGGTCATCACCCACTGATAGGTCTTTGGACCTGTTGATTGAAGATGAGATTCCTGTGGGAGCTCTGAAGGGAAGCCTCCTCCATTATTTATGGGAAGTCCATGGGATAGAGACCTCCTCAGCAAATGGCCATAGTTGGGAGTACAGAATGGTATACCCCCTAGGAAATTCTGTCGAAGGCATTTGGATAAATCAGGGTCATTCTGGACAAAACTTCCTCGAGATTCCAGATCATTCGGTCAACAAACATTTATTAAGCAGTTACTATATATACCAGGCAATGAGTAAGTCTCCAGTTCAGTCCCCCCCACACATGCTTTATGTCCCCCCCATATAAAGGATCTTTGAAGTGGTTGAAAGTATCTAAGCTGAAGAGGTCATGGTCCCACATTGTAGTTCACCTGCATGAAAACCCCAGGGGTCTAGGAATAATTATAGGATGGGCATGGAACTTAAAATTTTCTTATGAACTGAGACTCAGTGAAGTTCTCTAGTCTTCTGGGGATAGTGAAGGGAGAATACCAGACAGCTCTGTGTCTATATCCCTGCAATTCCATGTGAAATTTCTTATCCCTCTGTACCCTCTGTAGCCAAAAGTTTGCCCAGTCATTAATCACTCTTTTTCCTTTCCCAAAGGACATGGCTTGGAGGATTTTCCAAATACCAATGCCCGAGTTGTAGGGGGAAGCAGTGTCCAAAAAAATTCCTGGCCTTCCCAGGTAGGTGTGATCACATAACACTAGATTTCTTCAAACTCAGGGTTCCCCTATAAACCACATACATCTGAAGGCCGAACTCAAGGGTATACTAGATAGAAGGTATACTAGATAGAAGGTGGAGTAAGAGTCAGGAAGATCTGAGTTTTGAATTATCCTTTGGACACTACTTAGCTGTGTGACCTTGGGCAAGTCACTTATCCTCTCTGCTTCAATTTCTTAATCTGCAAAATGAAGGAGTTGGGCCTGATGACTCTCCAGCTCTAAATCTGTATTTTATGATTCCCCAATGCATCACTCACCTCCCATCATCCAGGCACCATTCACATACACACTTTCAGACATCCAACCAACCCATCATGCCATAAAACCCACCACAGCCTTGGACTAGAAGTCAGAAGACTTAGGTTTGATTCTTAGGTAATGACTGTATAGATGTTACGTGGTGTTGTGTTATGCCATTATCTTAGTTTGTCCCATGTTTTGTTTCATTATATCTTATGTTGCATCATATATTGTCATGTTTTACATTACGGTCTATCATATTATGTATTATATTATTCATTAGGCTCCCTAAGTCTCAGTTTCCTCTTCTGTAAAATTAGGAGGTTGAATTAATTGACCTTTAAGGTCCCTTTCCAGCTTTGACACTCTAGGTTACAATCTCTAGACATACACGGACCCTTTCTGTCTCATTTTCCATATACACTCCAGCTTATACATCACACATAGAGCCTCATCTCTCACATTCTGACCACACATGGGC
The DNA here is from genome assembly GCA_028646575.1 of Pseudocheirus occidentalis. Taxonomy (NCBI): domain Eukaryota; kingdom Metazoa; phylum Chordata; class Mammalia; order Diprotodontia; family Pseudocheiridae; genus Pseudocheirus; species Pseudocheirus occidentalis. The sequence goes on from CM053597.1 coordinate 216,686,660, forward strand.
ATAATTAGGCTTCTATGAAGGCATTTTCCCATTTGCATTTACTTTAAATGCTTTAATTTAAGCACATTAGATAAGTAGATGCATGCTATATATATGTGTGTGTGTATATATATAGCATATATGTGTGTATATATGTGTGTGTATTTATATATGTGTGTGTGTGTGTGTGTGTGTGTATAAAATGTAGGAAAGCAAGACATCTTCAGTCATGGCCTGGCTTTACGATCACGTACCTACCTCCCTGAACTTGTTTCCTTATCTGAGAAATGGGGGTTATGACCTCACTACTTACTTCATGAGAGGAACATGATTTTTAAACTCTAAAAGACTAAATGAAATTTTTTGTGATTATGCCAATTTGCCAAAGTGATTCATTAAGAAGTTACTATACCCATCACCAAAGTATTCACTGAAGGATTGATTCCCTGATTCTTCAATTACATTGAGAATCTCATTTTAAAATGTTTTATTGATACTCATTTTTAACATCTTTATCACTTCTCAGCATCTTCCAGTTTAGTTCTTCAATCATATTGAGAATATAATTTTATTTTTAAAAAGTTTTATTGACGCTCATTTTTAACATCTTTGCCATTTCCCAATGACTTCCTCATACATACACAAAAGAAGTGCCTCTTGTAACGAAAAAAGTAGAGTTAAGCCAAACAAATCAACATTCTGACCGTATAGTCCTCATTCTATGCCTGTAGTCCATCATCTCAAATGCTTTATTATGGAACTGAAGTTACAATTGCCCACTGCCTTGGTCTGAGTTATAATGTCTATCAATGTTGTTTTCTTTACAATATTGCGATCATCACATAAACTGTTCTCCAAGCTCATTTTTTTTCCCACTCCGTTCACATAAGTATTCCTAAGTTTCTTATAGTTTGATTTACTCAAACATTCCATTCCCTCTCATATTTTCAGGCCAAGAGCTATTGTTAAATGGTAGGTCTACCCGTCATATTTAGGGTGAAGGTCATAAACTGATGAAGAATATTCAGCTTGTAACTCTTAGGCTGTAGACACCTACACTGGTGTTCCCTAAAATCAGAAAAGGGAGTATATCTCTAGGGTATTTTGAAAGAGTTATGAAGAATCCAGAACTATAAGGCTCTGCACAGCTGTCTGATGCCGGATCTCTTCTCAAGCAGAGGATATTATTATTCCCATTTCAAAAAACCCTATCATCTTTTGATTCGAAGGGGGTATGACCACCAATCACAATCACTGATTCCTCTTTTCCTTTACTTATTCCTTCCAGATTTCTCTCCAGTACTCATCTAAAGGCTCATGGTATCACACCTGTGGAGGGACTCTTATTGCCAAGACATGGGTGATGACAGCAGCTCACTGTGTGGACAGGTATGGAAAAAGGAAGTACTAGTTTCTCTGGGTACCAATGGAAGTTGGTGTGGGAAAACATTGAGGTTCTGAATTTGTCTCAAAATTCAAATCTTGCCTCAAACACTTTCTCTAGCTATGTAATCCTGGAAAAGTAACTTAATCTCTATCTCTGTCTCTGTCTCTCTGTCTCTCTTTCTCTCTGTCTCCCTCTCTCTCTCTCTCTTTCTCTCTGTCTCTGTCTCTCTGTTTCTCTCTCTCAGCATGTTTCCTCATCTGGAAAATGGGAATAATAATTGTACCTAGCTCAGAGGATTGTGAGGATCAGGTGAAATAATATCTGTAGAGAGCTTTTCGGGATTTAAAGTGTTTTATAAATATAAGCTATTATTATTGGTTAGGAGGAAGCGAGGTCTGTGTGTATCATACGTCCTCTGGTGTGGCCAGGAGAGGAATATCCAGAGCCTGAAGGAAGAATCAGTGACTTTAATAAGGGATCTACATATGAAAGCCTTTCTAGAGGGAAGGCAGAGTGCCCACTGGAAGGGGAAGGGTTTGTACTGAAACAAACCTTTAATGGGATCACATCCACATTTTAATATTCCACAGACTCAAACTGTTGAAACAGGAACGTGAAAAACACTTCAGATGAAATGCTGTCTATTTGGGGGCTTGAAACAGGAGCATGCCATCTGCTAAGGCTGGATGATATGTGCTAACTTGGCAGGTAGACCACATAGCAACAGGAAGACCTGAGGATACCTTAAGTGTTTTATAACCTCTCAGAGTCCCAGTGGCCTCACCTGTGTGCTAAGGATAAGAGAACTTAACCTCCCTGGGGTTGGTATGAGGAGGCATCAAATGCAGTCATGGATATAGAACCTTCTAGAAACCTAAAGCACAAAAGATGATTTTTTTTTTCTTTTTAAAAATTTTTTTAATTTTCAACATTCACGCCACTTCACTCCCCTATCTGCAAGATGGCGTGCGACCTGACATGGGCTACACATGTACAATCATATTAAACATATATCCACATTACTCGTGTTGCGAAAGAAGAATTAGAACCAAAAGGAAAAACCATGAGAAAGAAGAAACAAACAAAAAAAAGAGAGGAAAATGGTCTGCTTCAGTCTGCATTCAGACTCCATGGTCCTTTCTCTGGATGTGGATAGCAGATAAATTTGAATTGTTATTATTCCTGAGTGTGAAACAAGACTACCTTGCCAATTATTTCCGTACTAAAGGAGATTTGGCACGGTACATAGAATGAGGGACCTGAGCTGTGATAGATCATCCACAACTTCATTTTCCCCCTCCAGCAACCTGAATTTCCGAGTCGTGCTTGGAGATCACAAACTGTCCCAGAACGATGGCACCGAACAGTATGTGAGTGTCAGTAAAATTGTTCAACATGAGAAATGGAACTCCAACAATGTGGCTGCAGGGTGAGTGATAGTCAATAAGTCCTTGGAGGGGGCCATCTGAGTACAGTGTGTATATGGCAGTGGGGGGAAGTATGCTGGCTCTTATCCTTCATGTGTTTACCTAGGAGGTCAGAAAATAACTGAGACCAGAGTCTTTTATCCTGTGCCCCATGGACCTGCTCTGGACCCAGAACTTACCTACTCATAAGATTAGACCTGGAAGGAACTGTAGAGATGAGCTAATTCAACTTCTTCTTTTTAGAGTTGGGACCTAAAGAAGTTATGTGACTTGACCAAGGTCATCACATAACTAATTGTTAAAATTTCAGTGTATTTGTTGTTGTTCAGTCATTTCAACTGTGCCTGAGTCTCTGCGACCCCATTAAGGGTTTTCTTGGCAAAGATGCTGGAATGGTTAGCCATTTCCTTCTCCAGATCATCTTTCAGATGAGGAAACGGAGACAATGAGGGTTAAATGACTTGCCCAGGGTCACACAGGTAGTGAGTGTCTGAGGTCAGATTTAAATTCAGGTCTTCCTGACTCCAGGGCCAGTACTCTACCCATTATGCCACTTATCTGCCCTAAGCAGCTTCAGGGTGAGCATTTGCACCTTGGAAGTTGACAGATACTAAGATGATGATTGATTATTTTGTCTGTTGTCTAGACTTAAGAAAATGATGGGGAAAAAGGTTTATAATGTAGGTTAAATTTTAAAATGTGTCCTGCCTTTTAGAAAAACTGGTTGTTAAACATTTTACCAGCACATTCCTGACAGGCATATATAACCTGGATAAATGCTCAGAGACAGAAGAGGGCCAAGTGCCTTCTAAATGGACAGGGTCCTTCCTACTGTGGACCTTCTGACAAGGTTCAAGATCAACCTTTCAGTCTCTCAAGAATATTGCTGAGACTGATATAAAAACAAATGACTCAGAAAATCAGAAACTGGAGCAGCTAGGTGGCACAGTGAATAGAGCACTGGCCCTGGAGTCAGGAGGACCTGAGTTCAAATCTGACCTCAGACACTTGACACATTTACTGGCAGTGTGACTTTGGGCAAGTCACTTAACCCCGATTGCCCTCCAAAAAGCAAAAAAAAAAAAAAAATCAGAAACAGACCAAGACAGCAGGTAACTTTTCCCTTCCCTAGATACATACTGTGATGGAATCTGATAGTGGGAAGCATCGAAGAGAAGGCATCAGAGGTCTCAGATTCTTGATGTGATCATTAGTTGCCTATATGACACAGTGAAAGGTCCTACAAAGTTTCAATTTCTCTGAAGAAATGGCTCCTTTTAAACTCATTCCTACTTCCCTACATTGCCTAGTATATAGTATGTTGTTAATAAATGTTTCATGAATTAAAAAAAATAAATGGACAGAGTCCATGAATGATGCATGAATGACCCGTCTCCCTTCTGCCCACAGCTATGACATTGCCCTGCTCCGTCTGAGCAGCAGTGCCACCCTCAACAGCTACGTCCAGCTGGCCACCCTGCCCCCATCAGGTCAGATCCTGTCCAACAACTACCCCTGTTATATCACAGGCTGGGGCCTGACCAAGAGTAAGTCACTAAACCTGTTGTCCACCCAGAAGGTGTTGATGAACTGTTTTTCTATACTGAACATGTAGCATACACATGGTCTGTGTTCTCAGAAGGCTCATTACCTGTGACACACATCAATCCATAGAGATGTGGTAATGAGGACACACAAACTAAGACCAGAATGGTCCACAAGGTATTTACTTACATCCTTGAATCAGTCGTTGAACTTCGGAACTAAAGGGAATATTAACTAACATCTGGTCTAACCCCCTCACTGTACCGATGAGAAAATGAGGCCTGCCAGAGGTAAAGTGATTTACCCAAGGTCACCCATCTAACTAGTGGCAGAAAACTCTTTGATTAGAATTCTCTGACTTAGAGTACAGTACCCTCACCATTAGCTCCACTGCTGCCATAGAAAGAACAGGTAGGGTAGTTGTATCATTGGAGTATGGGTATGAGTGGATGGAACTGGGACCATTCCAGGTTCAGATGAGGAAGGATCAAGAAGGGCTATCAGCTTTTCTCATACAACCTCAGATTTCCCAGAGGTAAAGGGCTTTAAATAATTCTTAAATGATTAATGAAGGATGACTGCTTGTTGGGTTAGAAGGGTGTTCCAGATATATGGCATAGCTTGGTCAAAGGTTCAGAGACAGAAGAAGGACAAGTGCTATTATAAATGTGAGTTATAGGAATTCAGAGTTATATCATATTAATTAATACATTAATCAGGGATAGAAGAATAGAGAGTCTTTGCTTTTGGAGAGTCTACAGTATAACAGGAGAAAGAGGAGAGGTAGATAGACTATCAACATATAAAACACAGTCATTTCCAAAAACACTTTGAAGGAAAAGGGACTGGGAGGAGCTCAGGAGAATGATCTGTAGAGGGGTCATGAGGGCTGGCAAGCTGAGGATGCAGCTGTGCTTCACATGTGAAGATGGGCTCAGGACTGAGGTCACTAGCTTATCCCTTGTGCTTTTTGTGTCCCATGTAGCCAATGGGCAGCTGGCTGAAACCCTACAGGAGGCATACCTGCCAGTGGTGGACTATGCCACCTGCTCCCTCAGCTCCTACTGGGGTTCCACCGTCAAAAGCACCATGGTGTGTGCAGGAGGAGATGGTGTGAAGTCTGGATGCCAGGTAAGAAAGCAAATGTTGTAGCAAGACCCCTCTTCAAAGTGAGGAGAGCAAGGAAGTTGGGGGACTGGTTTCCCTGTCTTCATCTTCCTCTTTGGAGGCTTCACTGGCCCTTTCTCCTCTTGCTTTGTTCTCTCACAAATCAACCCAACAACAGACCTGTTTTCTCTCATCTCAATGAACTAGGAACACTCATCTCTCTCATTGGTCTCTCTTGATCTTTACAAACATATATGGGCACACATGTGTATCTATGTATGTGTGTTATTCCTTTTCAGTGACTTTGTGCCTGGGGCTCCAGAGCAGGACAGGATGGGGAGGGGGGGTGTATGCAATTATGACCAATCACTGCTCCCAGGCAGAATATCTACTGCTTAGATTCAATTGCTGTCTTTACTTTCTTATAGTTATCCCAAGGAATATAAAGAGGCATTGCTCCTCCAAAGCCTTTCCTGCCCATTCCTAGTCTTCTATGTTTCCTCATCCACCCTGCACACTACAGTACAGAATGCACACACGCACACACATGCGCGCGTGCGCACACACACACACACACACAGATATACTTGGTTCTCAACTTGGCTCCCTTATCATTGGCCCTCCCTGGTTTACTCTCAGATAGGTCAGGTCCTCCCAGAATCCAATCTTGTGAGTTACTGTCCTTTCTTACTAATCTCCCTTACTTTGTCTAAGGCTCTGAAGAACTCTAATCCTGGGATTTACGCCTCACCTTTCTTGGTCAGTTAGCTTTTGAGAAATTTCATCTCCTTCTTGGAGTTCTTTGCATTTGGCCCAAGGTTTTACCTTTACCACTTGGCAAAATTCCTACATCACTGAATCCCAATGGGTGGCACCGGACTTTCCTGGTCCCTGAACCTGTATGGCTCTCTAGGTGCAAAGACAAACCAGATTCAACACCACTTCTGCCAATAAAGCTATTATAGATGAATGCTCAGTTCTGACCACTACCCCTTCTTACCATTTGTTCCAAACCACAAGAACATGTTTTTAAGGTTTACTTAGAGGGAAAAAAAAGAGATATAGATTCAGAAGTAATACAGCAGAGTAGGGTAATTAAACGTTCCAAATTGAGTAGCTCTTAAATCATAATGTATTCTAACGATCCATAGTTAGTCCCCTATGGATAGTTTATCTCTAGATTCTCTCTAGTCTAGAAACACAATTCAGCTACCTCAGAGACACAGAAAGAGAATGACTATTCTGTCTTAGAAAACCCCCATATCTATTTGGGATTTCTGAGCTTGAAATCCAAGTTCATCTTGAATCCAGATCATTGGTTCAGTCTCTAGAGTACTCTAATTCACTATTCAGCCAATCAGGATGTGTCTTGATCCCATGGTTGGTTTTGGACCATTCTCCCCATAGTCCTCCTACCCATGTGGTTACTGAATTTCTATCCGCTCTTCCTCCCCTTGAAGAGAGACAGGGAAACATTTAGAAAGTACTATATTTCTATCGCCTCAAAATGAGAAGAATTCAATCCTATAAAAAAAGTGTCAAAAAAAATAATCCAATCCTATATGTAGAGTCACTCCCTGGTAAAGTTCACAAAAGATAATCCCTTTACTTATAAATTAAATTCAAACATCACACACCTACCAAATGCAAGGCGTTGTGACAGGCTCTGAATATACAAAAACAAAAACAGTTGATGTTTTTATAGTACTTTGACAGCCACGATTTCATTGCCAACATTATCTCTTTTCGTCTTGAACATAACAGAATTAAAGAAGTTCTATCTTGAGGTATAATTTTTCTCACCATCTCCCAGATAAAGAAACCAGAGGCTGAAAGAAATGCTAAAAAGCAAACACAGCTATGGAGATAGGATTCAAACTCACTTTGTCCTGATTCCAAATCCAACATTCTCCATTACACACCATGCCTCTCAAACTTAGACTCTTGTAGCAGGGGCATAGCATACACAATTAACTCGAATGCAAAATAATGTACAATGGATGTACATATCAGATGTACTATGTGCAGCATTAGGAGAGAAAGGCCATTACTGAGTGAGTGGACTAAAGAAAACTTCATGAAGGAGATGGCCCTTAAATAAAGCTCTAAGTGTATTTCATTGGTCTCTGGAGAAGCAACATGCTTTTCTTTCTGTGCCTCTCCTAAGAACCTGACTGATTAATGTCTTATCTGGAAAAATTTCTTGAATTAGCTTCTCCATGCTAGAGTAAAAGAAGTCATCAAGGAATTATGTGATTAGACAGAAATTATAGGCTCTTTCTAAAATTCATGTAATAGAAATTCTTGTAATGTGAATCATACAATAGAAAGAGAAGATGGGTTGGTCACATAAAAATAGCAAAGGAGGGTAGGCAGACAACCAGAGAACTTAAAAAAACCTCTAGCATATAGGGTGGACCTCCTGTGGAGAACTTTGGGAGGACCTAGACAAGGGACATACAGGATGAACAGATATGGATCGATTGTGAACCTCATCTCCAGAGGAAATACCCAAATCTGTCCATTTGGAATATTCTGCTGCTTTAGCCTTTCTTGACCCTGTCCCACCAACTATCTCTAGCCTTTTCCTGAATTTAATACTTCTCTTTGGTTCTCATTACTCTTCATTCTTCAGACTTTTCTTTTCCAAATACACCACACTCTTTTTAAGGAAGTTCTCTGGCCAGCTGTCCTTTCAGCCATAACAGAGGGGGGGAAAGCACATCTATAAGAAAACTAAACTTTCTTCTCTTTGCCCTGTGCTACTTCCTCAGCCTCCAGTACTGAAGCCCTCCCCCAATACATATTTTACGAATAAGGCTGGCAAACCCCCAAACGAATTTGGGAAATGGATTTTTTTGTTGTTAAAAAAAGACTAGTCCTGAAGTGAAGAGAAATCTGTTTTCAAATTTCAGTTCTGATACTTACAAACTACCCTTTGAATCTCAATTTCCTCATATGTGAATATGGATCTAATAGCACCAAACCACCCATTGCACCTTAAAGTCTATACAAATATATTAGCTGCTGTTATTACTGTTACTACTGCGATCAAAAGATTTCTCAAGAAGCAAAGGAGCTTAGGTGACTCTGATCCATCTTTCAAAGCAGAGGTTGTTAGCCTTTTTGTGTGTCATGGTCCCTTTGGAGGTCTGGTGAAGTCTATGGACCCCTTCTCAGAATCACATCCTTAAATGCATTAAAAAAAAAAAAAAGAACTCATAAGATTACAAAGGAAAGCAATTCCAGTGAAAATAAAAACTTAATTTTTTCCTATCCAAATGCACAGACCACCTGAACTCTATCTGTCCACACAGTCCATGGACCCCAGATTAAGCAATCCTGTTTTAAGGAATTGCCCATAATTTAAACATACAAGGATTCATTCCAAGTTTTTGAATACTAGCCATTTGTCTCCTTTTCTTTTGTTAATTTTTTTCAATTAACATTTATTTTCTCTCCTTTCTACCTCCTCCTACCAATGGGGGGGGAGGGGAAGAAGAAAAGAAAACATGAACAAGCAAAGATGAATTTCTAGATTGTCTATATCTAAAAATGTATGCCTGAGAATTGAGCACATCTCCATCAGGAGGTAGGCAGCATTTTTCATCAACTGGCCCTCTGAATCATGGCTGGTCATTGTATTGATCAAAGAGCTCTTTCACATTTATCCCCTTTTTAAAAAAACACAAAAACAGGAATAAGAAGTCCTTCCCTTCTCTCTCCTAGGATATATCAGTGCACTCCCCTAGAATCTATCCCCACCCATAGGATGCCCTATGGGCATCAGTTTCTCTAAGATATAGGAAAGCAGAGACAAGAAGAAGGGGAGACAAAATCTTCAGGAATGATGACCCCACCCCTAGCCCAGCCTCCTTTTCTCCAGTGCCAATCTTCCTGGAATTTTAGTGATTTTGTCAGCACTAAGAAAACTAGTCAAAAGGTCTTTTGCAGAATCTAAGAGCTGGATTTCTGATGGGCCCTTCCTGGCTTCTGGAAACTTTGAGCCTGCTCCTAAGATGTGTCTCTTTTTTCTACAGGGAGATTCTGGGGGTCCTCTTAACTGCCTGGTTAATGGTCAGTATGTTGTCCATGGTATTACCAGCTTTGTGTCCAGCCTGGGCTGTAATGTGTCCAAGAAGCCCACTGTCTTCACCCGAGTTTCCAATTACATCTCTTGGATCAATAACGTAAGTCAGCCCAGTCGCTGGGCACAAACAGCATGGGTGCGTTCTACAAGCATGGACTAGGAGAATTGGGTAGAACAGGAAAGAAAAGGGGCAGAGGTGGAGGGAGCAGTCATGAAGCTAAGACAGAGCACTATCCCCTCCTCATACATGTACTCCTTGGTTATCACTTCACATAGCCACATATAATTTTCCTCACCCTGATCATTAAGAGGGAGATACTGTGGTATGCTGGGAAAACTCTGACCTGCATCAAACTCTTGGGTCAGCTACTAGCTATCTCTGGGATGCATCCTGGCAAGTCACTTCTCTCTGGGTCTCAACTGCCTCATCAGTAAATGAACCAGTTATACTAGTTTGTCTCTGAGGTGATAATACCTCTAAGTCTTTTTCAAGTGGATGTCAGGGGAGGAACAGAGCCAGGGCAGTCTGTAGGAAGATTGGTCGTTTCCCTAGACAAGAGGAGGAAAGGCCTCTTCTATAGCTGCCAGGTTATCAAACAGAAGGGAGTTCCTACTTGGAAGGGAGGTTGTCTCACTTCAGATGATGCACTAGTAGGAAAAGTCCCATTGGGCTAATCCATAGGCACCAAGCGTGCTTTCTTTCTCTGTTATGTAGTTTACAGGACATGGCAAGAGCTCCATAGTTGGCCAAATCCTATCCTTGTTTCTTTGTGACCTGAGGGTATATTCATTAAATGGGGTATTTCCCAGGGCAAAAAACTCTATATCCTCCTGCTTTTGTATTTCTTCTCTTCCCCCATTCCCTCATCCCTCACTCAGGGACTCAAAAAAAGAATAATGGAACAATGTTGAGTTCAATTTTTCTTTTTTTTTTTTCAGGTTATGGCTAAGTACTGAAAGTTCCCCCTAAGACCAAAGTTCTCTTTCAGTGAAAGCCCTCAGTTCCTTGACAGAAGCTGAAATCATGGGAAAAGTTCAGGAAAAGAGGATACTGTGACCAATGTAGAAGCTGTATACCAAATAAAAGCAAAATATTAAATGTCTTGTGCCTCTTTTCATCTAGAATCATACCAATTCAGGGAAATTCAGTTAACTATTTATTATCCAAGCAGAGTTTAGCCAACTTACTATGTGTTAAGAACTTTAGTACAGTCCCACTGTAATAAATAATAAGTGCATGATAAATGTTGATGGAGTGATCCAGTGATGGTCTTGGTGTCAAGAATGAGTTTGGATCTCGCCTCAGACACTTACCAGCTGTATAACCTTGATCAAATCACTTTACCTTAGGTTTTTTGGTTGTTGGTTTGTTTTTTTTTTTTAACTGTAAAATGGGGATAATAATAGGACCTGCCTTACAGGGTTGGTGCAAAAATTAAATAAGGTAACATATGTAACTTCACTACGGACCTTAAAGAGCTCTATAAATGCTGGCTGTTGTTCCTGTAGTTGACGTTGCTACAGCTCACATCTAGACAGCAGTTCAGGATTTACAAGGAGAGGTCAATTGCACAGGGTCACATTGTTAGTAAAGGTAAATGCTGTGACTCTCTCCAGATATTCTGATCCTAGACTGATGGAGCTTCTCCTAGGTATGAGGCACAGCAGCAAGTGTTGGGGATACACAAACAAATGAAACAAAAAATTATCCCTGCCCTAAGGGCATCTGCTGTCCACTGGGGGTAAAATAACCAATGCACAAACTAGTACAATACAAGTGAAATGAATATGACATGCAGAAGGAAAAAACAGGGAGTTCAGGGAAGTCTTCACAGAAGGCCACTGTCTTGACAGTTTCCATGAGAGGGATATGAGAAGGAGCATATTTGAGCATGAGTCACAGATCATGGGCTGGAAGGAACTTCAGAGGTCACCTAGTCCAATCCTTTCATGGCAGGATTCAAGAAACTGAGTCCCGAGGAGATGGTTGCACAGGTAGTAGAAAAGCAGGTGAACAGTTTTCTGGCTGGAAAGTCGCTTGCGAAAAGGAGTGTTGTGAAATGAGGCTGGAAAATGAGGTAGGAAAAAATTAAAAAATTAAATAAATAAATAAATAATTTTTAAAAATTTAAAAAAGGAAGAAAGTGAGGTAGGAGTCCGACAGTGGAATGGCGTAAAGGTGTCTAGGGCCCAGGTGAAATTTAATGAAATGAATTTCGCGGTTACAAAAATCTCAGAATTGGAAGAGATCTCCTAAGTCATCTAGTCCAACCCATACCTGTACAAGAATTCCCCTGACAAATATGTACTTTATCAATCAATCAATAAACATTTATTAAGCTCCTACTATGTCCTAGGTACTGTGCTAAGTGCTGAAGATACCAAAAGAGACAAAAGATAGTCTCTGCCCTCAAGCTTACAATCCAATGGAGGAGACAACTTGTAAATAAATATATACAAAGCAAGCTATAAACCGGATAAGTAGGAAGCAATTGACAGAGAGAAGGTATTAGAATTAAGAGTTACAAATTTTCCTCTCCATCTTTCCCCTCCCCCCACCCCAAAGCAGCAATCCCACTGAATACCCACCAATCTGCTCTCTCCTATAGACTCCCCCATCCCTACTCTGATTTTACAGCAGGGCAAAATGGATCTCCATACCCCAGTGCCTGTATATCTTATTTCCCAGTTGCACGTAATAATAATTATAATAATAATTTTTTTAACATTTGACTTTTAAACTTTGAATTCCAGATTCTTTCCCTTCTTCCCTTGTTACCCACCCTTACTGGGAAGATAAGCAACTCAATATAGGTTGTACATGTGTAGTTACACAAAACATTTTCATAGGAGTTATATTGTGAAAGACTAACTGTATTTCCCTCCATTCTATCCTGCCCCCCCCCCAACACTTATTCCATTTTCTACTTTGACCCTGTCTCTTTTCAAAAGAGTGTGCTTCTAGGGGCGGCTAGGTGGCACAGTGAATAGAGCACCGGCCCTGGAGTCAGGAGGACCTGAGTTCAAATTTGGCCTCAGACACTTAACACAAAAACTAGCCGTGTGACCTTGGGCAAGTCACTTAACCCCAACTGCCCTCCAAAAAGCAAAAAAAAAGAGTGTGCTTCTAACTACCCTCCCCCTTCCATCAACTCCCTCTTATCCCCTTCCCCCCCTACTTTCCTGTAGGGTAAGATACCCAATTGAGTGTGTATGTTATTCCCTCCTTAAGCCAAATTCAATGAGAGTAAGGTTGTCCTATTCCCTTTTGCTTTCCTGTCCTTCCCCTCCTTTGTAACAGTTTTCTCTTGCCTCTTTTATATAAGATAATTTACTCTATTCTATCTCCCTATCTTCTTATCTCATTATATTCTTCTCTCACCTCTTAATTTTATTTTTTAGATATCATCCCTTCCTATTCAACTCATTCTGTGCCCTCTATCTATGTATATATGTACACATATATACACATACTCACACATGTATTTATACACACATATGCCCTTCTATATAAACATATATATGTATGTATACGTATATATACATATACATACACATACACACACACATTTATATTCTCTTCAACTATCCTGATACTGAGAAAAGTCTCATGAGTTACAATGATCATTTTTCTATGCAGGAACGTAAAAAGTTCAACTTTAATAAGTTCCTTATGATTTCTTTTCCCTGTTTACCTTCTCATGCTTTTCTTGCTTCTTGTATTTGGAAGTCAAATTTTCTTTTCAGCTCTGGTTTTTTCATCAAGAATGCTTGAAAATCCTCTGTTTCATTGAATGACCATATTTTCAGTATTATACTGAGCTTTGCTGGGTAGGTGATTCTTGGTTTTAATCCTAGTTCCTTTGACCTCCAGAATATTATATTCCAAGCTGTTCAGTCCCTTAATGTAGAAGCTGCTAAGCCTTGTGTTATCCTAATTGTGTTTCCACAATACTCAAATTGTTTATTCCTGGCTGCTTGTAATATTTTCTCCTTAACCTGTGAACTCTAAAATTTGGCTATAATATTCCTAGGAGTTTTCTTTTTGGGGTCTTTTTCAAGGGGCAATTGGTGAATTCTTTCAATTTCTATTTTGCCCTCTGGTTCTAGAATATCTGGGTCATTTTCCTTGAGAATTTCTTGAAGGATGATTTCTAGGCTCTTTTTTTTGTGCATGTCTTTCAGGTAGTCCAATAATTTTTAAATTATCTCTTTCGAATCTATTTTCCAAGTCAGTGGTTTTTCCAATGAGATATTTCACATTGCCTAATATTTTTTCATTTGTCTTGATTTCTCATAAAGTTATTAGCTTCCATTTGCTCCAATCTAATTCTGAAGAAATTATTCTCTTTAGTGACTTTTTGAAATTCCTTTTCCATCTGGACAATTAGGCTTTTTAAGGCATTCTTCTCCTCATTGGATTTTTGGGCCTCTTTTGCTATTTGAGTTAGTCTATTTTTTTAAGGTGCTATTTTCTTCAGTATTTGGTGTGGGGGGGTCTCCTTTAAAAGGCCGTTGATTGGCTTTTCATGATTTCCTTACGTCATTCTCATTTCTCTTTCCAATTTTTCTTCTACTTCTCTTACTTGATTTTCAAAATCCTTCTTGAGCTCCTCCATAGCCTTTAACCAATTCATATTTTTCTTGGAAGCTTTTGATGCAGGAGTGTTGCCTTTTTTAACTTCTCCCAGTTCCATGTTTTGATCCTTTTTGTCCCCAAATAAGGATTCTATAGTCTGATAGTGCTTCTTCTGCTTGCTCATCTTGCCAGCCAATTACTTGACTTTTGAGCTCTTTGCCACAGTAGAACTCTGCTTCCATAGTAGAGAGAGCTTTGTCTCAAATTGCTGGCATTTTCACAAATGTTGTCAGAGTTCTGAGGAGGGCACCCTCTCTACAGCCACCACAAACTCTGAACACTGGCATTTCTCACCCCATGAACACCACCCAAGACAGTAACCCAGATCTAAGCAGGTCAAAGCAAGAGAAATTACCCTCTGAATGGTAGCTTGGTTCCCCTACAATCTGCAGGCCAGGAGCTCTTGAGACAGCCACCTGGCAGCAGCTGCAGCCACCACACCTCTGCCAGCTCTGGCCCTTGGGAGCAGGGGCCGGACCATGTTGTTCTGTCACCTAGTTCCAACAGAGTTTCCACTGACCTTTTACTTTCTCTTTGGCACTTATGGGTTGAGAAGTCTGCAAACTACCACAGGTGCTGGTCATTCACTCTCCTGAAGTCTGCTACCGCCAGTCTGGGCTGTTGGTCAGGGCTGCCCCAGGCTCACTGTGGCTCATGCGGAACTTAGCTTGGCTCCCAACCCTGTGAAATAGACCCTACCTGTCAGCCTGCTGGGCTGCCTTCAGCCAGAGATTTGTTTCTCTCTGTCACTTTGTGGGTTCTGTAGCGCTAAAATTTGTTTAGAGTCATATTTTACAAGTATTGGAGGTGATTGTGGCAGGAACTCACAGAATTTCCTGCTTCTCCACAATCTTGGCTCCACCACCGCCTCTTCTTCTTTTTCAAATGGATACTCTGCAATAAGTAAGAGTAAGGGATCCATTGTGTAATGGAGGTTATTTATAAGCAAAAACTATTAATGAATTTATTTAAGAAATACACATTTTAAAGGTTTGCTTTGTCTTTTTATTTCCATTTTAAGTAAGATCAGTGTGGTTAATTGTGGCATTATTGATCTATATGTGTCCTTGCACAAACACAGGGAAAAGGGAGGAAGTAGGAAGGCTTAGGAGGAGAGAGAAATTCATTTTACAACTGAGGTATATAGTTTGCCAGAAAAATTCTCTATTTGGGAGCTTGAGCCATAGAAAGAAAATTATTCATTCACTACTTGTTACTTTCCAGAGTAGGGAAAGAAACTTGGACTTAGAACTTTCTAGGTAAAGCTCTGGCTGCAGGAAACTGAGAACTCAGGCTTGGCAGAGAGGATGGGCTCATTTCCCCTACTGTTAGCTTCTCCAATTAGATGTAAAAGTAAAACCACTCTCCAGAAGAAAGGAGTCAAGGAAGAAGACTGAGAGAAAGTAGTTGGCTAAAGGCAAGAGCTGAAGGAATAATCTGACCCAGTTGAGGCTGCCAGCGGCCTTTGAGAGGGACTATTAATTTTGTACCAGTCAAATATAGTGCTGTACCACACCATTACTACATTTACTTCAAGGAACTTCTGGAGCAATGTAGTTCCTTCTCATGCTTAGCCTTGTATACCTCCCTACCAATAATAGCTAAGACAAAGGAAGCAAATTGATAACATGCTAAGTTAACATTTATATTGCACTTTAAGGTTTATAAACATGGTACATAGATCATCTC
The DNA here is from genome assembly GCA_028646575.1 of Pseudocheirus occidentalis. NCBI lineage: Eukaryota > Metazoa > Chordata > Mammalia > Diprotodontia > Pseudocheiridae > Pseudocheirus > Pseudocheirus occidentalis. The sequence continues at coordinate 216,702,523 of CM053597.1, forward strand.
ATTTGATCCCCACAACAACCCTTGAGATAGGTACTATTATTAATCTTATTTTACAAATGAGGAACCTTCAACTGAAGGAGACTAAGTAAATGTTTGAGGCAGAATTTGAACTCAAGTCTTCCTGATATCAAATCTATTACATTCACCCACTGTAATACCTAGATGCCTCCTCTGCTCTCCCTTTCTAAACTCCTTTTAAAGGCCAGGCTGGAGGACTTTGCCTAACTTATAAAAAAAGGCTATCAGTCTATCAACCATCCTTAATAGGATACATTGGGTCAGTAAGTATCTTGGGCAGAAAGCCTTTACATTCCATCCAAGAGCCACATCGGACTAAAGGCCTCATCCTGTCATCTTGTTAATTTGATTAATAAGGTGTCATGCTTGACTAAGCTCTTCCTGGGCATACTCTCCACCTAGCATGCATGTGTCCTCCAGGGCTCAAAGGCTACACCAGCAGGACAAAAACTCTTGTTAAGTCCCATCCCTCCACACCTTTGCCCTGGTTGTGCCCCTCACCTGTATTCCTCACCTCTCCCTCTTAGATTCTTAACTTCCTTCAAGGTTCAGCAAAAGTCTCACCTTCTCCATGATGCTGGAAATCTGGGAAAGCTTCAAGTATCAATGAGACGGCAGGCTGTGCTTTTCTTGTCTGAAGTGCAACCTAGCTAATTTTAGAGAAGCTCATCACTAGACAGCAATCAGTCAATCAATAATCAACATTTATTAAGCACCTACTATGTGCTGGGCAATGTTTGAAATGCTGGGGAGAGCTTTCTCCGCAGGTTGAAAACCGTGAAAGAGGCGCGGGCCAGACAGTCCCGCTAGGCCAAGATGCCGGTCCCCAGGAGCTGGGTGTGTTGGCAGACTTATGTGAGGTTCCGTCGGCCCTTCGATAAGTCGCGCCTGGACCAGGAGCTGAAGCTGATAGACGAGTACGGGCTCCGCAACAAGCGTGAGGTGTGGCGGGTCAAGTTCACGCTGGCCAACATCTGCAAGGCGGCACTGGAGCGGCTCACGCTGGATGAGAAGGACCCGCGGGGGCTGCTGGAAGGTAACACCCTGCTGCGGTGCCTGGTGCGCATCAGCGTACTGGACGAGGGCAAGATGAAGCTGTACTACATCCTGGGCCTGAAGGTCAAGGACTTCCTGGAGCGGAGCCTGCAGATGCAGGTCTTCAAGCTGGGCCTGGCCAAGTCCATCCACCGCGCGCGTGCTCATCCGCCAGAGGTACATCAGGGTCCGAAAGCAGGTGGTGAACATCCTCTCCTTCATCGTGCGCCTCGACTCCCAGAAGCACATCGACTTCTCCCTGTGCTCGCCCTACGGCAGCGGCCGGGCTGGCAGGGTCAAGAAGAAGAATGCCAAGAAGGGCCAGAGAGGGGCCGGCACGGGCGACTACAAGGAGGAGAATTAAATGCACGTCCCCCTCCCAAGTTTGCCGCTTTGGAATAAAGCTCTTTGACTTGTAAAAAAAAAAAAAAAAAACAATGCTGGGGAGACAAGAAGAGGCAAAATACAGTATAAGCCCTGCCCTCAAGGAGCTCACCAAAGTTACTAAATTTTAGACCACAGAAATTCTTGGACCCATTTATTAAGGCAAAGAAGGGTTCTGATCTGTGTCACTATTCCTCACACACTATGCTCCATTCTTCATCTCCAGATCTATGCCCTAACTTGGGGTGGGGGGCAATTCCCATCACCAATGTGTAGAACATTCTCCTTCATCTCCATCTCTTAGCTTCCTTGGCTTCCTTCAAGATTCACCTTAAACTGCACCTTAAGTAGGAGGTTTACCTGGTCTCCCCAGCTGCTGGAGCCTTTCCCTCTGAGATTACCCTCTGAATGACTTTGTATACATCTTGTATGCAGCTGGGTGGTGCAGTGGCTAGAGTGTCCAGCCTGGAGTCAGGAAGACCTGAGCTCAAATCTGACCTCAGATACTAGCTGTGTGTCTCTTTACCTGTAAAAAGGAGATAATACTACCTCCCAGGGTTGTTATGAGGAATGAATGAGGTAATAATCATAAAGCACTTAATGCCTGACATTAGTAAGTACCATATTAATGTTAGCTATTACTGTTGTCAGTTACATGCCGTCTGACCTATTAGAATGTGAGCTCCTTAAGACTAAAGACTGTCTTTTGCCTTTCTTTGTGTCCGCAGCACTTAGCACAATATCTGGTGGGTGGTAAAAGCTTAATAAATGTTTGTTGATTGACTGACTGGCTCACCATTGGCAAAGGGGAGATTCATAATGATAAAATTGTAGAACAGAGGCAAAAGTACAACACCAAAGTGCTCATTAAATCAATATTCATTGAATATTCACTGAAAATCTAGGATGGATATGTGGTGAATTAGAATCAAATATAATTGGGCATATAAACACGTTAGCAAACAGAAAGGGGAAAAGATAGAAGAGATGAGGAGAAAGAGAAGAAAGGAGGAGAGAAGACAAAAGAAAGAAGGAAGGGAATGGAAGAATTAGGAAAGAGAGGACAGATGGAGAGAAGAGATAAAAGGGGAGAGTGGAAAGAAATAGTGGGGTGCAGAAAGGGAGAAAAAGTTGAGAGGAACCAGACAAAGCAAAGAAAGCAAAGGGTTAAGAGTCAAGCCAGAGAAGAAAAAAAGGAGAAGACTGGGGGATGGGGGAAATGGGGAGAATGGGAGGAAGGCAGTCAAAAATAGAGAACCACAGACTGAATATAAATCAGTACAACGGGACTAGAACTAAAATAAGCAACAGGATATTCATTCACACTGTGAATAAGAGGATAAGATAACCTTCCATCATCAGCTCCCAGTAGCCCTTTGGAAGGTCAGTGGGTTCCATTTTGAGCCAACCACAGAAGGGCAACATGGAAAACTTGAAGATGAGATAATTCATCAGGAATAGAGAAGGCTGAAGGGAGAATGGAAATGGGGGGATGATATCAAGGGGATAATGAGATGTAAGGTAAAATAATCTACTCACAGTCATTTGAACTCTTACTTTAATCCAATCTCTGATGAAGAGGTAGGTTTTGTCCTTGACAGGATCAACCTTGATAGACAGATAGATAGACAGACAGACAGACAGACAGACACACATACATACGTGTGTGTGTGTGTATATATATGTGTGTGTGTATATCTCTATAAAGGCATATGTACACACACACACACACCATTGATCCTATCCCCTCTTCTGTCTTCTCCAGCAAACTGCCCCTTTAACAGGCTCATCTTCCCTACCCTTCCCTACTCTCTCTAGACTTTATCATTCCTTAAAGCAGCGGTTCTCAGCCTGTGGGTCGCAACCCCTTTGGTGGTCGAACGACCCTTTCACAAGGATCACAGGGGTCGCCTAAGACCATCGGAAAACACATATTTCTGATGGTCTTAGTAACAGAGATACCGCTCCTCCATCCATCTCCAGGCAGGTCTGCCCACATATCCACATATAAGTATTAAAGGGTTGTGGCATTAAGAAGGTTGAGAACAACTCACAATATCTGGTGTGTGGTAAAAGCTTAATAAATGTTTAGCACCATTTTACCTTTCCAGTCCTGTAACACATTACTCCCTTCCACACATATTACAGTCTAGTCAAACTGGAGTTCTTAATGTTTCTCTCAAAGACCCTCCTTCTCTGGTCTCCATGACCCAGGCCTGTAACATATTTTCTTCTGACCTCTGCATCTTAGAATCCTTGGCTTCTTTCAAGGTCAGTCAACAAGGATTTATTAAGCACCTACTATTCAACAGGCATGATACTAAGTACTCCAGATACTAAGAAGGACAAAAACAAAAATAAAAAACCCACTGTCCCTGCTGTGAAGGAGGCCTTGAAGCCATCATCCTCCGTCTCCTCACTTCTTCCAGTCATATTCCTAGATAAAGTTTTCTGTACTCATGGCCTCCTCTTCCACTCCTCTCATTTAGTCCTTGAATTTTTGCATTCTGGCTTCTATCCTTTTTATTCAACTGAAACTTCCTTCTCCAAAATGACAGTGTTCTTTGCCAAATCTAAATTGTTAATTGTTAATTGCCAAATCTAAAGGCCTTTTCCCAATCCTCATCCTTCTTGACCTCTCTGTAGCCTTCGTCTCTCTTCCTTGATACAGTCTCCCATGTGGGCTTTCATGGCCCTGTTCTCTCCTGGTTCTCCTCTTACCTCACAAGTCCAGTCCTTTACTAGATCGCTATCCCTATCACATCCCTTAACTGTGGGTGACACCAAAGGCTCTGCTCTGGGCCCTCTTCTATTTTTACAGCATCTTACTGGGGGACCACATTGGCTCACAAGGATTTAGTTATCATCTCTATACAGATGAGTATCAGATCTATGTAGCTAATAATTATAAAAGCTAGCATTTATATAGTGATTTTGCAAAGCCCTTTACAAACAGGATCTCAGTCTATCTTCATGACAACCCTGGGAGGTAGGTGCTATTATTGTCCCCATTTTACAGATGAGGAAACTGAGGCCTACTGAGGTTAAGACACATCACTGGTAAGCATCTGGGGCTGGATTTGACTTCAAGTCTTCCTGACTTCAAATCTAACACTATTCACCAGCCCACCTCACTGCCTTATCTAAGCCAGTCTTTCTCCTTAGGCTCCAATCAATCATGCATCACCAAAAAATAGCTATTGGGCATTTCGAACTGGAAGTCAAACTTAATAGGCGAAAAATAGAAATATGTATCTTTCTCTTCTCCCAGTCTAACTCTTCCAAACTTCCTTCTTTCTCTCAAGAGTACCACCATCCTTGAGGGAATGTGGTTCAAGTCTTTGGATTAAAAAATAAACAACACAAAACCCCCAAATTTCCCTGAGAGAAGCTGGTCATTATGGAATTTCCAGAAAACCCCTTTTTTCCACCAAAGGGACCTTAAAAATCCCATTCCAAATATTTTAAAATCTACAGCTAACAGGATGTCATTAAGTGGCAATCAGCAGTCAGAAGAGAAAGGATGTCTGTAGATATATCTTGCAGCATAGCATCTTTAGCTATTGGTTGATCGGTAAAAAAAAAACCCACTGTTGTACCAGAAGTGCTATTAAGGATAAGGGTAGAAGAGTACTGAAAACATTACCTGCCTGTTTGTGAGAGGGTTTTCATAGCTAGGAAATTTTCTAACCAGTACACAAATTTCAGGACATATCTCTTTCTCTTTCTTTTTTTCAATGTTAAAAATAGCTGAATTTTTTTTAAAAATCCTACAAGTAGATACAGTCACAAGAGGAAGCTACATGGCAAGGACCACACACACACACACACACACACACACACACACACACACACACAAAACCATCAAGACAATGCTATTGGTTCAATAGACAAGAGGCTAGAAAACCTGTCAATTTTGAAAGCCCTAGCAAAATACCACACTTGTTTATAAACCATCTACTTATAAGATCATACTTTGAATCTTCTTTTCCTTTCTTCTTCTTTTTTTTTTTCATGTTACAAATGGAGAATTTCACATCCAGCCTTAAGCATTTTGCATTTCTTTGCCAATCTTGTAGCTGAGTATTTTGTTCCAGTTGATTTTGGTGCGGGTGACTGGAAGCTGCTGACGCAAGGCCTTGAATGTGGTATCTGACATTGTCTGATAGTTCTCACTAATCAGGGTCTGATACTCATTTTCAGCATGTTCTGTGATTTTAATAAATTCCTTGGCAGTTTGTACATCATCGAAAAAAAAAAAAAGAGTACCACCATCCTTCCATGCACAAGGTTTAAAACTTTAGCATCAACCTTGACTCATTCGTCTTCATCCTACATATCTAATAATTTGTAAAACTTTATAATTTATAAATCTGTGACATCTCTTCATCTCTTGTCTCTCTCCTTACACTAGTCCTCACCCCAGTCCAGGACTTTATCATCTCTTTCCTGAACTTTCTGAATAACTTCCTAAACGGCCTTGCTTAGACAATTCTAGTCTTCCCTTTCTAGTCTATCCTCTATGTGACTACACATCCTAATGTGTAAGTCTGACTGTGACACCTGCTCAAGAAATTCCAAAAGGAAAAGGACCTATACGTACACAAATATTTACAGAAGCTTTTTGTGGTGGCAAAGAATTGGAAATTGAGGGGATACCCAACAACTAGGAAATGGCTAAACAAGTTGTGGTATATGATTGTAAGGGAGTACTATTGTGCTATAAGAAATGATGAGCAGGATACTCTCAGAAAAACCTAGAAAGACTTACATGAACTGATGCAAAGTGAAATTAGCAGAACCAGAAGAACATTGTACATAGTAACAACATTATACAATGGTCAACTGTGATGGCCTTAGCTAATACCAGAAATACGATGATCTATGGCAATTCCAAAGGCCTCTGATGAAAACTGCTTCTACCTCCAAAGAAATAAATGATGAAGTTTGAATGCAGATCAAAGCATACTTTTTAAAAACTTTTTTTCCTATGTTTTCTTTCACAACATGACTAATCTGAAAATGTTTCACATGACTGCACATGTATAATCTATAACAAGTTGCTTGCCTTCTCCATGAGAGGGCAAGAAGGGAAGAAGGAAGGGAGAGAATTTGGAATTCAAAATTTTTTAAACCAAATGTTAAAATTTTTACATGTAATTGGTGGGGGGAGGGAAACCTAAGTAAATATATTTTTAAAAGAAAAAAAAGAGAAATTCCAACAGTAACTATAAGCTTTACTGTTTAGCATTTAAAACCCTTCACACCCTTGCCCCATTTTACCTTTCCAACCCTGTAACACATTACTCCCCTCCACATACATTACAGTCTAGTCAAACTGGAGTTCTTAATGTTTCTCTCAAAGACACTCCTTCTCTGGTCTCCATGACCCGGGCCTGTAACATACTTCTTCCGACCTCTGCATCTTAGAATCCTTGGCTTCTTTCAAGGTCAGTCAACAAGAATTTATTAAGCACCTACTATTCAACAGGCATGATACTAAGTACTCCAGATACCAAGGACAAAAACAAAAATAAAAAACCCACTATCCCTGCTCTGAAGGAGCTCTCAGTGTAATCAAGAATACATACAACATGCAAACAACTATGCAGAAACAAGATATATACATGATAAAGAGGAAATAATCTCAGGGTTTCAATGCTCAGCTCAAGCGCTATTTTCTACTTGAAGTCTACTGATCTCCCTTCCCTTCAAAAAGAATCCCCCACGCACACACACAGGATAGTGTCTTTTTCATAATATTATCTTTGTCTCTTTTGTATATGCCTACATATGTATGTACATTTTTGTGTACGTATTATCTCCTTTCTCTAAATTTTAAGTTCTTGTAGGGCAAAGGACTGTTAGATTTTTGTATTTATGTCCCTAGGACCTAGCAAAGTACTTGGTACTCAGTAGGTGCTTAATAAATACTTGTTGGTTTGCTGATTGATTCTTTTGCTTCTGAAGACTAGATGCCTAAAGAAAATGGAGCAGCTTTTTTCTGTATACTTTAAAGATAGGACAAGGAGGACTAAGGTTCTTCTTGCAATAATAAAAAATTAAACTTAAACCAGTCCTCTCGTTACTAAGCTACCCTGTCACTAGTAGCCTAAATTGTCACCTAGGTGACAACTAGAAGTTAGCCTAAAGATTCAAGCACTCAGAGCCACTGACTGAGAAAAGGGACCCTGGGGGAGGTCTGTGGATAGCGGTGGCCAGAGGCAACAGTTGGGCTGCAGGCAAGGCCTTCAGACCTCCCAGTATGCCTTTGTGCAGTCCCTCTCTGAGAAGAGCTTGGCTTTGGCCAAAGGCTATTCCGTGTACCCCATCTCCTATTCTAGTTTTAACCAGCCTTAGTGTCCCCTGAGGTGCCAACTCCTCATCCCCTTCTCTAAGACACTAAATCCTCATTTATTTTTCCTCTCTTCTCTGATTCTTTCTTCCTTTCTCCATAGCTATGACCCTGATCTGGGATCTCATCACCTCAAACCTAGCCAACTGTGACTACCTCCTTCTGGCCAGATTATCAATTAAACAGTTTTTATTGATGGTTTACTAGGACTTTCCAGGTACTGTACTAGGCCCTGAGATATTAGTACACATGCACAAAGAAATAAATAGGCACTCCCTCAAGGAGCATATTATATTCTACTGGAATTGGGGAAGGGTTCAGTTCAAACTGGAATGGAGAATTGAAGGAAGCCAGGGAAGCCAGAGGATGGAGATGAGGAAGGAGCTCCATGTAGGCTTGGGGATGTTCCAGCCAGTGGAAAATACCCCAAAGTTGGGGGATTAAGTGCCTTGGGAGGCCAGTGTCCCTGGATAGCAGAAGATGAGGTAGGGAAGTGAGGTGTAAAAAGACAAACTATGAACTGGAGATAGAAGAAAAGGGAAACTTTCTCTCCTGGAGCTCACAGCCAAATGGAAGAGGCAACAGTGCAAACACTATGCCCAAACCAGACAGACGAGTTAAACCAGACATAACCAAAGAAAGAAGACATCAGCATCAAGAGGGTCAGGATGAGAGTGTGCATTTGGAGGTGCTGTGGCTCTTTTTCCCAGAAGACAGGATTTTAATTCAGGACATGCTCTCCATTAGTCCTTTCTCCAGAGCTGCTCCTCACAACTCTTTCCCAGCTCCCCAGGATAAGGCCTGAGCTGGAGGGGGGCACGGATGCTCCCTTTCCCCCTGGGCAGCCAGGGGAGGTGAGAGACCGATTGAGGATCCTGACCCCTCCTCACCCCACCTGCACCCCTAGTCCGCAGCTCTGGGTGATAGGTCTGATGGGCCCAGTCCCACCCCTCTGGGGTGAAGCCTTGGGATGGCCAGGTCCGGGTCAGGTTTAGGCCCAGGAGACCCTCCCACCCCCAAACCCAGGGTGAATCCTTGGGGTGGCCAGGTCTGAGCCTGGGTTCAGCCCAGAAGACCCTCCCCAACCCCACCTTTGGGGTAAA
>CM053597.1:216717239-216733593 GCA_028646575.1 Pseudocheirus occidentalis
TACTTCAGGTGGAGTTAATGACAATCAGACTTGAAGAAGTTTCCCAGAGTATGTACCTCAAAGATTCAAGAAAAGCTCAAAAGGGGTGGAGGTCCCAGAGCCTACACCTCATCACATTCAGCTGTTAAAGTGATCTTGCAGGTCTGACCATGTTACTGCCTTAGTCAGTTCCCGGTTCCCTGTCACCTCCAGGTCCAAATATAAAATCCTCTGTTTGGTGTTCAGAGGCCTTCATAGCCTCCCACCAGCACCTTCCCAGTCTTCTCTTCTCCTCATCCCACCGTCTACTCTGGTATCCAGTGACATTGTCCTCCTTGATATTCCTGCAACAAGATAGTCTGTCTTCCCACTCCAGGCGTTTTCTCTTGGCTGAGCCCATGCCTCCATGGCCCTGCCCCCTCTTTGCCATCTCTTGACTTCCTTTGACTTCCTTCAAATCCCAGCTAAAACCTCACCTTCCACAGAAGACTTTTCCTGATCCTGCTTAATTCCAGTGTCTTCCTTCTGTTGATTATTTCTCATTTATAGCTTGTTTCTACTTTGTTGTTTGTATGTTGCCTTCCCCGTTAGATTGTGAGCTCCTTGAGGACAAGGACAGTCTTGACTTTCTTCATATCCCTAGTACTTAACACAGTACCTGGCTGACTGACTCCCCTAAGGATGAACAGTTTCTCTACCAGAACTGCAGTCATTTGAGAGTCATACCTACTATGAAGGTTTAGCCTATTAGCCATTCACACCAAAGTCTGAATTGTTTTTTGTTTGCTAATACTCAGACTCTCAGGAATAGAGCTGAGGATTAAGGTTTAGATTAGGGGACCCCAAAATAAACATGTCCTGTCGAATTAATTCAAGTTTCTCTCTGCCAAAGCAAAACAAAGTTTATTAAAGATTCGCCTTAATGGGTAGACTCTTAAGGAGCCTAAGTATATGTGAAGCTTGTATTGACAAGCTGGCCAGAATAATCTGACCCTGGATGAGTCTGGGCTAGATTGAATTCTGAGCCCCTTCATGGAGGGAAGATGCATTTTATATACAGAAAGATTGTGGGCGGAATCTAGAGATGGTCTAGAGGAGGAGTTTGGGGAGGGTCTAGTGAGGAGTCAAATGAGGTCAGACCAGTAATGGGATTAAGGGTGGGAAGTAGCTGAAGGCGGCCTGGAGATGACAGACAGGCTAGTTTAAGGGTAACAGATTCGGGTATAGATACTTTGATAGGATCTAGGGGGGGGGAGTAGCTGGACAGTGGAGGACTGTGGAGGCTAGTAAGAGTAAGAGATTTGGGTCTAGAGATAATGAAAGGTTTATGGCCTCAGGCAAATGCCTCCTCAAGTGGGAAGATTCAGTCAGAGTTCAAGGGGTTTCCCAGATCTGTACCCCATCGGTAGGAAATCTCAGTCACTGAGAAGAGGAACACTGACTAGGAAAAAAGGAAGAAGAGCCCTTTGCTGAAGCAAATACAGACATCTGCTTCTGTCATCATCCAGGTCTTTATCACTTCAAACCTTCCCTCTTAATTAACTCCTTATCTCCTTTTGATTGGTGGACTTTGAGTCAGAGGATGACCCATCTCTGCCGCTTACTCTCTTTGAGCCAACCATTTCTCTAGGCTTCAACTTCCTCATTTGTCAAGTGAAAAGATGGGACTGAACCCGGAGTTCCTGTCCTAGGGTCTTTGAACTTACTTCTTTAAAATATTTTGATAAATATACTTAACTGTAATTGGTTTCCTTTATAATCCTACGTATAATAAAATATGTAAAATAGATTATGCATTTTAAAATGTTATTCTGAAAAGGACCCTTGGGCTTCACCAGATTGTCATGACAATTATGAGGTTAAGAGCTCCTGACCTAGAGAATCTCTAAAGAATCTGTACAATCAGAAATCAGTCATTCTTCTGTAACCTCTTACTTAAGTGCCATTTTAATCACAATAGTTATGACAGCTTCCTGATTGCCTAATTATTCCCTAATTCCCTAAATATTCCCTAAAATCTTTCTAATTTTTTAATGAAGAACTATACTAATTAATTTTCAATATTGCTTAGAGCAAAAAAATTGGAAAAGGTCAAAATAAGGTCAGCAGAACATTTGCATAACTGGAGAAGGGAAATTGTTAAGAAGTCTCCCATCTAAAGAAGGGCCCAAGCCAGTATATTAGTCATAGCAATAACTTTTATGAAGCTTCATTTAATACAGTTGTTTAGCCAGAGCAGACAGTAGAGCTGCTTCTGACTCCAGCAAATTCACAAGTATTTGCACTGCTTTAGTTAGACCAATCCTAACACTCCTCACAGAAGCATAGACATAAGAGCCCTTGTTGAAGCCAATCCCTTCATTTCATAGATGAGGAAACTGATCTTAAGAAAGACTTGAGTGCCTAAAAGCACACAAGACAGTGAGGGCCTGAGGCAGGATTGTAACTCAGGTCTTCTAAGTCCCAGACTCCACCTGCTGTGCTGCCTGGCTGCCTCCCTTCAGAGCTCCCACTGCTCTACAGTTTTTCTAAACTGTTGGTTCGTTTATGTCCCATTTCACTATGTATCTGTTTTCTGGAGTTGTGTCCCATCTCACTAAGCGAGTACCCCCAATCTTACTGGAGGGTCCCCAAAGGCCGGATCCCAGGGTCTCTAGTTCCCTCTAGGCATCCCCTCCCCATAGTGTACAGAATTGTGCACATCCCATGGAAGCACTCAGCACTAAGGAAATGTGACTGGTTGGTTGACTGAAGGCTGGCCCTGTTTATATAAGGGGTGGGAAAAACTGACTCAAGCTTGGCCTTTGATGGGTGTGGAGCAGTTGGCAAAACCTCAGAGATCAGAGATCACAGCATTTTAGAGCTGACTGGGATGTGAGATACAGATTGTTTAAGCCCAAGCCATTCCTTCTAAAACAGTGGTTCTCAACCTTCCTAATGCCACCCTGTAATATTTTAAATTGTGGGCGTATCCGCATGTGGGCAGACCACCTGGAAAATAGAGGAGCGGTGTCTCAGTTCCTAAGACCATCGGAAATATGTGTTTTCTGATGGTCTTAGGCGACCCCTGTGACCCCTGTGAAAGGATTGTTTGACCCCCAAAGGGGTCACGAACCACGGGTTGAGAACCACTGTTCTAAAAGATGAGTATACAAGCCCAGAATGAGGCAGTGACTTTCTTGTGTCACACAGCTAGTTAGTATCTAACTCCCCTCAGTCCAAAGCTCTTTCCATGAGAATCAGATCAGTGAGGCAGGGAGAAAGGAGCTAGGAAATTCCTCTTCTGGAAATGGAAAAAAAAAAAAAAGAGAGAGAGAGAGAGAGAAAGATAGGAGGCAAGTAACAAAATGCTCCCCTTCTTTCCCGTCTCCCTTGAAGACAGGTTTAAACTGAAGCATGAGGGAATGAGGTTAGATCTCAGAGGGACTTTGTGATTGAAATGATTGAGATATAACTAAGAATCTCTTTTGATGGAGAGCCTGAGACTGTCTTCCTAGAGGATTTCCAGCAGTTTGAGCTGGGTTAAGGAGAGGAATTAAAGCATTTTCCTTTTTTATTTTTAATTTGTATTAACATCTTTTGTTTTACAGGATACTGTCAAAGTCTCAATGTCTCTAACTCTGACCTAGACCTCGGGATATACCTTTTCAGAGAGTTACACACTCCCACCCCCTACTGACATGGCCTTTCCTACCTTGTCTCAAGCCTTTGTATGTTGGGGCCTTGACTTTGTACTTGGTTAGCAATAAACAGCAATGTCATAAAAGTTCATGGTGCCCTGGACGGTGGATTTGAAGTTGGAAGGCCTGGGTTCCCTCTAGTCCCTTCTCTGCCATTTACCAGCCCTGGGATTTTGGGCAAGTTGCTTTTATCTCTGAATCTTGGCTTCCTTGTTTGTACAATGGGATAATAATACCTGCTCCACCTACCTTGATGTGAAGATCAAAGGAAATGATTTCTATCAAATGCTACTGAAAACATCAGCCTTTATTATCCTCACTCTCCCGTCAGTGATTTCCCCCATTTTTCCCTCTTATAGCTTGGGTACTGGAAAAGGTGCAGTGGGAGAAGGAAATGATATGCCTTTCACTGGGAAAGTCTGAATGCAAACCCAGAGTCCGCAGCACCTTAAGATACAGGGCAGAAGATGGCCACGCCGGACGGAGTTTAGGGAGAAGTCTTGCCATGAGGAGATGAGAAGAGGAAGGGTGGCCGGGGTGAGGAATCACTAGAGGAAGATTAAAGCCAGCTGCCTGTGGGGAATAAAGAACAGAGAATTTAATACAGGCTTATATAAGGGCAGAAACTGGGTAGGGCAGTGGGCAGAGGCTCAGAGCTGGTGGAGAGGCCCTTCACAGAATTATAGGACTTCAGAGCTCGCCGCAGTCTGAGGGGTCACCTAGTGCAGCTGTCTCACCCTTATAGTATGGGTGTGGAAGCAAAAGCCAGACTAACTAGAGGAGAAGGAGCTCAGCGAGAGGCCTAGTAACACCTTAATTTTGTTGGTGTTTAGTCATTTTTCAGTTGGCAAAGACACTGGAGTGGTTTGCCATTTCCTTCTCCAGTGCATTTAACAGATGAGGAAATTGAGGCAAACAGGTTAAGTGACTTGCCCAGGTTCACACAGCTAGAAAGTATCTGAGACTGGATTTGAACTCAAGTTTTTCAGACTCCAGACCCGGAGCTGTATTCACTGAGCCACCTAACTGCCCCTCCTTAATTTTTAAATGGTCCCAAAAGAAACATTTCTGGCAGAGGGTAAGCTAATCTACATAATACTCCATGCTTCAAGGCTCTATAATTTCATGGATGTGGACATTCCTCCACCCAGCAGATCACTTTAAAAACTTCCCCTCAAGGGATCATCCTCTGTCCCTCCTTCCCCTTTACAGTCAAAGTCCTAGAAAAGATCTACACCCATTGCCTCCGCTTCCTTTCCTGTCCCTAACACTCCCCCTAAAAAAGAAGTACCCTAAGACTCTGTCCTGGGCCTTCTTCTGATTTTTAATGTCTTACATGGTGACTATGCTGGGCCACACGGGCTCAGTTATCTTTATATGATAGCTTCCAGATCTATAGATCCAGCCCTGGTCTGTCTTCTGAGCTCCAGCCCACATCACCAATTTCCTCCTGGACTTTCCAAACATGCCACAGACATCTCAAACTCAGCATATCCAAAAGAGAACACGTCTTTGCCCCCAAATCGGCACCACTTCTCCATGGTCCTGTTTCTGTCCAGCTTCCCACCATCCTTCTGGCCGTCCAGATTTGCACCCTCAGAGCCTTCTTCCCCAACCCTTTACTCTCAGCCCACATCTCCAGTCAATTTCCAGGTCTTGTCATGTTCCCCTTCACAATATCTCTTACATCTGTCCACCCCCCCAGTTCTGGTTGTCACCTCCTCTCTCTTGGACTATTGAAGTAGCCTTTGAAGTGGTCTCCCTTCCTCCAGGTCCCTGTGTCTAAGTGTCTAAGGGCAGGTTTGTCAGTGTCATTCTCTCAGTAAACTCCAGTGGCTCCCTGTTATCTCAAGGATCACATAGAAACTCTTCTGTTTTATATTTAAAACCCTTTATAACCTGGCTCCTGCCCTTCCAGTCTTCTATTAGCCGTGCTGCTGTCTTGCCAAACTGGCCTTCTGGCACACAGCTCTTCATCTCAGGGCCTTGCACAGGTTCTTCCTTATGCCATGCCTGCCTCTCCAAAGCTTAACTCCAGCACTACTTTCCATATGAAACTGTGAGACTTGTGTATTTCATATTTACATACTGTGGGGTCCTGATTGTGAAAGCCATAATACACGGTAAGAAGTAAAAGCCATAAACTTAAACTCTGTGAAAGGTGGAACCTGTAAAAAAAATCATAATTAAGGCACTGAGTCACAACTTAGATACTGTTACGTGTATATGACCAGTATATGACTAGTCCCCAACCTTGAGTGCCTAGTCATTTACTCAATAGCGTTGGGTAAATGAGTGGATGTCTGGGAACCAGGTTCAATGCTAAGTATAAACTAAAATGTTAGCCAAAACATTAACTAAGCAGAAAAACCCAAAATATCCACCAGTCCACGGTGAAGCACCCTATGGCTCTTCCTTCCTTAGTCTGATTTCTATAATTACCACAGGGATTTTGGAGGAGTCTTTGCAGGGATCTACTGAATCATCTGGCTGCCCCCTCAGATTGCAATTAAACTCCTATAATTGATCTGGAGCTCCTTGACCTCTTTCTTTGTTATCGAACTTACCCCACAGTATGAGGGAGGTACAAAGTTCCCCAGCTAGGGGAATTCTGGACCTTACACATACATACATACATACACACACACACACAAACACACACACGCTGCGTGTGTGTGTGTGTGTGTGTGTGTGATGGGCATGTCATATACAAAAGGCAGCTAGTGGTGAAGTGGATAGAGTACTTGGCCTGCAATCAGAAAGACTCATCTTCCTGAGTTCAAATCTGTCCTGTGACACTTACTAGCTGTGTGACCCTGAGCAAGTCACTTAACCTTGTTTGTCCCAGTTTCCTCATTTGTAAAATGAACTGGAGAGGTATCTTTGTCAAGAAACCCCAAATGGGGTCATGAATATCAGACATGACTGAACAACAATAATAACAACAAAATATAATATGCATCTCTGGATAGAATGTAAGTTAGCTCCTTGAGGGGATAAGACTGTCCCAATTTTATCTATGTATCCCCAGTGCCTGTCATAGTGCTTGACCCTTATAAACGTGTGATTAAGTGATTGATTACCACTCATCCACATTTTCATAGAGAGTTTCATGAATTACAGTGGCCAGAAACAGTCATCATTTGGTGGCCAACATCGTGATGGTGAGCTTGAGCTTCTCTGAACTTAGGAAGGCAGTCCCTTGTGCCTCAGGTGACCAGGATGCTGCCAGATCTGTACCTGAAGCGTTTTGGGCTAGATAGGACGTGAAGAGGCTTATGCTGTCTTCTATTAGCATAGACTCCAAAAACGGAGGACTGCCTCTGGGTTTACTGTGAAGAAAATAGAACTTAGTGGAAGAATTTAAGGAAATCATATACAAATCCACTTACAGCTATCAGGATTATCAGTTGCTTAAGTAAATAATAAAAGAGATCCCAGCCTCAAAAATGTCTTTTCTACTTTATGGCAGAATCATCTTCTGCTTTTTGCTTTCCCTTCATCTTGAATAGTCTTTCCAGTCATTTAACCAAATTAACTTCTCTTTCCAGGCTGAAGGCCAAAGACTATACAAGGACTTGAAACATTTCCTTAGTGCTGTCAAAGGTATGTGTCCTAATATCTATGATCCCATAGGGCACTGAGGTCTATACTAGAGAGCTGAAGGATGGGGTTGGTGCAGAAAGGAGAGAAAAGTACTTTGTGGGAGAAGAAGCCACCAAGTCAAAGATTCTTTTGATTTATATAATGTTACTAAAACTCCTGCCTTCATGTATTCTGTCTGCTTCCAGTATTTTCCCAGAGCCTAACTTCTTGAGATTTAGTTGGCTATGGTGGTTAGAATAATCTCACCATAAACTCTAGCCAGTTTCTCTATGGGTACATCCCAAAGTTATTCAAGTGTCTTCCCAGTTCACCTAAAAATGCTATGATTTGCATGTCATTTGTATACTTAGAGGAATCCATGTTGGGGTGAAACCTCTTACAAAGACTGACTTCTTTTCTTCTAGTGATGCATGAGAACTCGATGAGACTGTCCCAGACTCTGCAGGAGATCTACAACTATGAGTGGAACGGCTACAAGGACCTGAAAGTCATTGCTGCGGTACAGAGGAAGACCTGGGGCCAGGGACAACCACCCCTATTTATTTAGCACCTACCCTGTGTAGACTTGCCAGGCCAGGCACCAGGGGAATAGCAAGTTTGTAAAAGACACGATCAGATCACAGTCTTTGCCTTCATAGAGCTCACGCCCAGCAGGGGAATGAGGCACAAAGAGAAATAATTATAATGCACAGTATCACATGATAAGTGTTTGGAAAGGTCCAGAAGAAAGGGCTAGATGAGGTCAGAGAGAAGAAAGGTCACTGCCAAACAGTGGGACCAGGGAAGGATTTTGAAAGAGATCAGTTTAAAGGGTGACTGGGAAATCCACAGCCAAAGCCATTCCTCCCTCCTTGACATCCCTTTACCAGTGGCTGTTCTCTTCTTCCTTTGTCTCACTGCTCTCCTCCCTGGAAGTTCGGTCCAGGCCGGACCTTCTAGTCTCTTGCCAGTAAAAATGCCAGACTCAATACAGATAAGAGGGGCAAAGCTGAAACTTTTTAGATAAAATGAAGAATTTAAAGGGTTATAATGCAAAGAGAGCTGGAATTAATGGGAGGACATAGATAAGCAGGACTAGATGGTGGAGATCAGAACCATTGGAGGAGATGCTCACACTCATGAGATCATAACTCCGCTGGAGTTTTACAAAGTATTATCACCTATAAATGTCTGTTATCTGGACTCTAATAGACCTCACCAAAGCCCATCCTTTTCTTCTGCCTCAGTTTTTCCTTCAGGAAGCCTCCAAATACTAACCTCATCTGGTTCTCCCTCTTAATCCCTCCTTCCTGCAACATTAGTATCTGGAGCTCTTTTCCTATGTTACTGAAGCTCCTCTTCTCTGTCTCTCTCCCTCTGGATCTTTCCCCACAGAATCCAAGACAGGGTACAAGACACCCAATCAAAGCAGGGGTCCAATTGCCCAATAGCACCAGTGGGGTTAACTTAGTGGGCAGCTGCTGCTGAGGAATAAGATGCTGGAAATTCTCGGCAAACTACCCCCTCACCTCCATGTGTTTCCCCACAGAATAATAATCTCCTTTGGGAAGATTACGAAGAGAAACTGGCTGACCAGGTCGTGAGAACCATGGAGAACTACATATCCCAGTTCAGTGAAGTTAAGGTATCTGCTGGATTAGGGTCAAGAGGAAGGCAGAGATTAGGGAAGAGATCAGGGCCAAAGGCTACACTTTTTAAGCACCTATTTAATGTTGTGCCATGTGCTGAGGAGGTAAATATGACTGGATGTCTTCTAAAGCCCCTTCCAGCTCCAAATCCTGTAATATTCTGAACCTACAACCTTCATTCTTGACTCCTCAAAGAGTTTATAGTCTAGTAGAGGAGATAAGAACATTACATGAACAACAGCAAACCAGAATAGAGTGTGATGGTTCCTAAGAGAGGTACAGAGCACCGGCAGACCTCTGCTATGGGGCTGTGGGAGTGTGTGGGGGGACCTTAGAGTTAGGGTAAAGGTCAAAGATTAGATGAAGGACTAGGATTGAAGCTAACACTTGATGTTAGATCAGAGAGTTAAAGATGACATTATGTTAAATTTATATTTAAGACTTGATTTAATTTTGGGTTGGGTCAGAGTAGTCCCTGTGAGTCTACAACATTTTAGAAAACGACGAGATCTTAGTTCTAATTCAGACTCTTTATGGCCCTAAAGGAGTCCATTCACCTCCTTGGGCCCCTGTTTCCTCTTCTCTAAATTAGCGTTTGGGGCTAGATCCAAACTGTATGAAAGAACATGTCTGTGTGGTAAGAATAGTGGTTCCCTAAGAAAAAGGTTGATGTTAGCAATATTTTCCTCAGTAAAGTATTAAATATGAATTTATGCATTATCAAAAATGTCTATCATATGTGTCCATTTTGAGGCAGACTTCATTTCTCTTACCTTGCTCTAAACTGTTCACCCCCTTGTAGCTGAGGTACTCCATTTGCCCAGGCCCACAGGGCCGCCATTTCCAAGGCCAAAGTCATTCTGTGGCTTTATCAGAGCGAGAAACACTGCCCTGGGTCATTCTGAAGGTCCTAGCCAGATCCTGAATCTGTGATTTCGGATTCTGGAGCTAAGACATACACAGGAGAGAAAGAAAGAGTGGAGTACAGAGGCAAAGGAATATCAGAAGAAAGGAAGGAGGGGAAAATAGAAAGGACTAGAAAAAAAAGAATAAAGATGTACTTGCCAGAGAGAAGAAGTTCTCTGCGCATTCCCATAGAAAGTCTCAAAGATACCCATACTCCTCTGCCTGGAACCACTGGCTACAGCCTGGGGCAGAGAAACTTTGGAGATCATTTGTACAACCTTCTGAAGCCAGTTGAGGTTATATTTAAATTCAAGGCTTGGTTTAATGTTAAAGTTGGGTTGGCTTGAATTTGGGACTGCCTTAGGTTAGGGATGCCAGTGTCAGGCTGCAGGTAGGCAGGCCAACAGGCAGGCAAGAGCAAGGATAAGGTTCCAAGCCATGTACTTTGTTCTACAAATCTCATGTTCTTGTCACTATATCATCCTACCTTCCCGTGTCAGTGGCCCAGTTATCTTTATATGAGCCTATTCTTTCTCCAGGAAGCTTAAAAGAGGAATATAGGGGCTGAATATCAATGGATATTCTGATTCAGGTCAGTTTCTCAGGACTTCCCCAAGCCTGCACTTCCCTGTTTAATTTTATTTCCTTACCTTCTCTTCTTTCCTGGATCAGAAAGCAGATTGTCCTCTTGAGTCCATCTACAACTCTGTTAGATAGGCAGGCAAGACTAGGACCTGGGGGTCCCACTGAGAAGCCAGTGCTTTGCTATTTATCCCACCCAGGCCAAGAAGTTAGTTTGGACCTTTTCTTTCTTTCTTATAAAAATAAATTCGTATTGATATGTTCTGTTTCTTATCTCACTACAGTTATCCCAGATATTCCTTTTTCTCCTTCTCTCAGAGAGTCACTGCCTATAACAAATACTATTCTTTTACAGAGAAAAAAAAATCAGCATCACTGATCAATACAGTCTTTATAATTTTGTTCTATTTACTTTTGATTTATTTGGGGTGCGGTTCAGTTACTTCCATTTACTCTGTTGTAGTCACAGTAGATATTGTTTCCTTGACTCTGCTTCACTCCTTTTTCATCCTTTTCTGGACCAGGAGAGAATTTCCAAGCGAGGTCGAAAACTAGTAGATTATGACAGTGCCCGGCACCACCTTGAAGCTGTACAAAATGCCAAGAAGAAGGACGAGGCTAAAACCTTCAAGGTAACAAGAGCAGGTCTCCAGTCTGGGAGCTGGATGAGAGTTTTAGCCCATCCTTCCTCCCTGTCTGGGAACCCTCAGTGTGGTGGCTCCTGGGTAGGTGCTAGAGTAGGAAAAGACAGCACTATGGTCAGGGCATGGGCCACGTGCTCACCGTCTGACACCTCACTACCACTCCCAGGCAGAAGAGGAGTTTGTCAAAGCACAGACAGTATTTGAAGACCTGAACAGAGAGCTACAGGAAGAACTGCCTCTTCTCTACAGCAGGTAAAGGGATCCAGGGAAAAGTATTGTGGCAGCAGGGAGGCCAGGTCTGCCCACTGGGCAAGGATGTGGTGCCCTGAAAAGAGTCCCACTAATCTGGCTGTCCAGAGCCTCCACGAGGCCTCGTTAGCCCTGTCACTGACTTGCTTTGTGACCCCTGATAAATCTGGGCCTGTTTCCTTATCTGTAATAAATCCTGCCCTCCTTGATTCTCAAAGTTTTCAGGCTAAAAATTGACATGAGATATGAAAGTGATGCAGTTTGGGGTGCTGGGAACCCTTGATGATGCTGTTTGAGGTGGCTGGGAACCCCAAAATGTCAGGGTACAGGGTAAGTCTGCCTGAAAAGAATTGAAAAGAATTCAAGCACTCAAGCCTTCTTTCAGTCAAAGTAGGGTTTATTATAATGCCAACAGAAGAGGGCAAAGATTACTAATGAATCTGCAATTTGATGAGGCTGGTGCCCATGCTTATTTGTGAAAAGGACATCGAAAAGGACTAGATTGATCCAGGGCCTCTGACTCCATAAGCCAAAGCTCTCTCCATTATAACTTAAAGTAGTTGGGGTGTACCTACAAGTGAAAGAGTATCAAGTAAGCTAAGGAGGGGTCAATATATGCAAGTAGTCTGGGCAGGGAGGCCTAGAGTGACAGTGAAAGGAAGTGAGTTAATTAGGTGATCTGGGTGGGCTGGGATGGGTCAGTTGCCTTGGGCAGAGGCACTAGTGATATTCAGCCCCATGATCTGGACTGCTGAAATGTATGGGGAAATTTAGGGACTTTGTGGTTTCAAAGACATGGTCTTTACCTTTTAGGAATCCAGGTAAACCTGGGATCCACTCCCTTATTTGTAAACCACAGAACTAGTTCCATAGCATGAGTGGCTGTTGCTGTTAATCATTTGCTCCTCATGCCATCCTGCAGGATAGATGGCATATCCTACAGACCAAAAAGCCTGAGCTCCATTAGAAGTGAAGTGACTTGTGCCAGAATTAGTTAGTGACTGACTCAGGGCCTCTGACTCCATAGCCAGTGCTCTCTCCATTATAACATGCAGCCTTTCCCATCTGTTATGAGTTTTATAAATATTAGTTATCAGCCCTTCCTTC
The DNA here is from genome assembly GCA_028646575.1 of Pseudocheirus occidentalis. Classification (NCBI taxonomy): domain Eukaryota; kingdom Metazoa; phylum Chordata; class Mammalia; order Diprotodontia; family Pseudocheiridae; genus Pseudocheirus; species Pseudocheirus occidentalis. The sequence continues at coordinate 216,729,621 of CM053597.1, forward strand.
CAGAGTATTCACCCACTGTTCACTTTGCCTGGCTCTGCTCTGTTCCCTGTTAGCCGCATTGGCTGCTATGTGACCATCTTCCAAAACATCTCCAACCTCCGGGATGTTTTCTATCAGGAAATGAGCAAGGTAAGAAGTCATTGGTCAACTTAGGTGACAAGGGGGGTTTCTGGGAATGGTTGTAAGGCCCATAAGCACCTTCCCAAGGTCATTATTCCTGGTAGATGGGACCATGTTTGAAAGGTTTCTGCTTTTATGTCAAATGAAAAGGCCTCAAGCTGTCCCTAGGGGCCTGCAACCTAGCTTATGGTAGTGCCTCTTCTTATGGAAAAACCTCTCCATAAAGAAGGTTCTGTGAGACTGAAATGTGTAAGCCATGGAATCTCCCTCTGGGTAGAGGTGAGTCTTAAAATCCTGGGAGAGTTTCTCTGGTCTTTAGGCTCAATTTGGGCAATTCTTTTAGGCAGAAGGGGTAGACCAAGTGATCTCTCACATCCTTCCCAGATTCTTTGATATCTGGACCCACATCTTTATCTCCCTCTTCCTGGGTCTTGACACATCCCCCCCTCCAGAGCTCAGATCCTCTGTTGCTACCACAGTCACAGAATTGAGTTGGGTCACTTAAGTCTAAGCCATACTTGAAATATGAATCTTCTTTGCAGTACTCCACTATCTGGTCTTTGCTTTAACAACTCCAGTGATAAGTATCCTCTGGTGTTCAGAGGAAACCCATTCCACTTTTGGATGGTTATTGGTTATTAGGAGCCTCTTCTTTATGTTAAATTAAAATCTCTCTCTTTGAGCAGAGGATTTCTTTGGCTTATGGATGATTTCAGAGAATACTAAAAAGACAGCATGGGAGGTCATCTAGTCTAACTTCCTGCCAGAAGTAGGAATCTCTCACAAGTTGTCCTCTAGCCAACTGGGATTTGCTTATTTAATATCAAAGCAGACACAGAATGAAGGAAGCCAGCACACAGAATTACATACCACCTGTGTATATTCCATTTATAATATAGACAGACCACAGATGGGTAATGGAAAATCATCTGCATCCTGTTATCAAAGGGCATTATGAAGAAGAGATAGCGTTCCCAGCCTGAGTGACATGTGGCATACAGTCACCAGGGAGCCAGAAGAATGACTACAGAGTGAGGGTTCCCACAGAGTTTCTCTGTGCCCCTGGCTAAGTCTAGTCAGGTTCAGAAGCTAGTATATCAGTAAGCAAATGCTCACTGCCTGATGTTCCACCCTAAACACCACCTGTACTTTGGCTGGGTATAGAAGCTTTTACTGGGAGGATACTCAGCCCTGTGCTTCTGTTGGGAACTCCTGACTATTGTCAGGGGAAATGGGATGCATACACTGAAGGCAAGGATCCCAGAGGAGCTTTAGGGTAACTGGAGGGGGCTCTTGACATTATTACTGAAAGAGGAGAGGATTTTGTAGGTTTTTAGGGGGAGGGGAGCCTAGAGCAGGGTTGGGAAGGAGAAAAGGAATAGAGCTGGGAGTCTCAGAGAAGATGACCAAGCTGAGCTATTACAACCACTCCTTCCTTTTTGCTTTCATTGACTGTAGCTGAACCACGACCTCTATGAAGTAATGAGCAAACTGGAGAAACAGTATTCCAGCAAAGTCTTTGTGGTCAAGGGAGTATCCAAGTGAGTAAAGTTTGGTGTCTTTTTCTGTCACAGGGTCAACTTTTCTCCTTCTCCATGTCCTTCCCTTCCCCTCCTTCAGACCAAAGTCATGGCCTTCCCATGGTGGGTGAGCGAGTCTGTATCCCTGCGTAAATGTGTTGCATTCCAAAATTGATATAAGATTCCTTTATGCGACCCCTCCACTCTACTCAGTGCCACTTACCCTTGTCACTTCCTTTCTGCCCCCCAGTCACACCATGTACTTTTCCTGCCTGTGTGCCTTTGCTCACACAGTTCTCTTTTACCCTCTTCATGGAATACACTCTCTTTTCTACTTGTAAATAATCCCACTCATCCTTCAAAGCCCAGTCCAGGATCTAACTCTTCTATGAAGCTTCTGTGACTGTGCTAGGCCCATTATCTCTTCCTCTTCCAAACTCATAGATCTTACCATAATCAATACCACTGTCATTGAGCCTTTGCTCATCTGCTAGCTAGGTGGCCATGGGCAAGTCACATAATCCCTCTGAGTTCCTGTGTCCTCCTTTGTAAGTGGAGGTAATCAGACCTATGGTACCTCCTCCCTTCCAAGGAGACAAACAAGGTATGTAAAATGTTCCATAGAGATGTTAGCTATTACTTTTGCTACAATATAACAGGGAAAATAAGATGTGCATACAAAGAAACATAACACTACAAAGGAAAAGAATAATAAAAGTGCTTTGAGAGAAATAGATTACATGTGGCTCTGGCCTAGGGGAGGTTGCATGGAGGAGCCATTCAAAGTGTGCCCATCTGGAAGGAGGAATAGGATTTCAGCAGGTAGAAATGGAGGGGGAGAAGTATTTCATGTTTTACAGATGGGAAATTATTCAGGGAGTAGTGAATAATCCTATCTGATGTGAGTGTTCTTTAGGGGAGGGGGGAGTAATGGAAAATAAGCCTGGAAAGGAGGTTAAAGTCAAACTGTTTAGTCTGGACTGGGTAGGGGCCTGATAAATCCCTGTTGAATTAATTTAACCTGCCATTGTCTCCCATGGCTATTAAAATGTAGCATAGAGATGAGAAACATCACTCACTAACAACCACCACCCTTGGCCTCTCTGCTGAGGGCAGACTAACTAATAGCCATTACCTCCCCTTCCCCAAAGGGGAAGCTCTGCTCCAGCCTCTACATGTGAGACCTGGCTAGCAAGCTTTCCCCAGGCTGTTTCCCCTTTGGGGCTGCCCTCCCTTCCCTGGCACTCCTGGAAAACTGACTCCAAATTAGCTACTTCTGGGAAGGCAACTGTCAGAGCATTCCCTGTGCAGGTGTGCAGTATGCACTTGAGTCTGTTACAAATGCTCTGTGGATTGACTGGCCCCTTTCAACTTGAACCTCCTTTAACAGAACACATTCAGTTTCTCTTTGTTATATCAATGATTCATTTCCCTGGTTCTGCTCTGGGAGCTCCTAACTCAAGAGTACATAACATATCACAGCTAGAAGGGACCTTGGAAATAATTTGCTCCAAACCACTGAAGACCAGTGAAGAAATTGAAGCCCAGGAGAGATGAGGTGACTGAGGACAAGTCAGTCTCCTAAGGCTGGAGAACAGCTCCTTCATTCACTGCAACAAACATTTATTAAGCACTTCCCAGGTGCCAAGCATCCTGAGAGGCACTGGGGGACGTGGGTGGAAAAGCCACCAGTCCTTGGCTCGAATTCCACCTCTGCATCTACGCTCCTCCCTCCGTGCTAGAGATGTGGTTACCCAAAGAGAGTCAACGGCTGCCTGAGACCCCAAAATACCAACATGCTGGGTCCTGCGGAAAGAATTCCGCTCAAGTCTTCTCAGCCAAAGAAAAACAAAGTTTATTGAAAGTTCAAGTTCGCCATATGGGGTAGACTTTTAAGGAACCAATCTATGCTAGGTTGTTCTATGGAGCTTTCACACAGGGCAAGTCTGTGCTAAGTTATTCCACGGTGCTCTCACAGAGATGGAGGGAAGATGGGGTCTTACATACAGAGGAATCTAGGGGTGGTTCAGAGGAGGAGCCTGGGGAGGGTCTTCAGGAGGAGTCAATGAGGTCTGACTCCAGTAATGAGTTTGGGGAGGGACTTCAATGGAGTTAATGAGGTCAGACTCCAGTAATGAGTTTGGGGAGAGACTTCAGGTGGAGTTAATGAGGTCAATGCAAGAGTGGATTGATATTTTGATAGGCTCCAGAGTTGGGAAGCAGATGGACAATGGAGGGCCAGGCTAGTAACAGGTTTGGGCCCAGCCGCAATGAAATACTTATGGCCTCTGCAAATGCCTCCTGAAGATTCAATCAGACTTCAAGGGGTTTCC
>CM053597.1:216734093-216754360 GCA_028646575.1 Pseudocheirus occidentalis
TAAATAAATAAATAAATAAAATTTTAAAAAAACTGAGAGGGATGCACTGCGAGAAGGGGGATGGGGAATTTTTCTCACATAAAAGAAGTGAACAAGGAAGAGCATTACAGTGGAAGGGCTCACTCTCATTGGATAAGTTCAAAGAGGGAAGAATACATATATATAAAATCAGTTGGGTATAGGAATCTATTTTATCCAATAGGGAAATAGGAGGGGAAGGAGGTAGAAGAAAGGGGGAAGGGAATGATAAAAGGGATAGTGGATTAAGGGAGGTAGTTGTCAGAAGCAAAACAGACTTTTGAGGAGAGACAGGAAGGATAAATAAAAGAAAATGTAATAGAGGGAAATACAGTTATCATAACTGAATGTGAATGGGATGAGTTCACCCATAAAATGGAAACTAGCAACATGGATAAGAAATAAGAAACTTTCTTGTTTACAAAAGACATACTTGAAATAGAAGGACATACAGAATTGAAATAAGGGGCTAGAGCAGAATCTACTATGTAAACTTAAGTAAAAAAAGGCAGGGGTAGCAATCATGATCTTAGACAAAGCAAAAGCAAAAACAGACCCAATTAAAAGAGATAAAGAAACTACATTTTGCTAAAAGGTACGGTAGACAATGGTGACAGCTAGGTGGCAAAGTTGATAGAGTGCCACCCCTGGATTTAGGAAAACATATTCCTGAGTTCAAATCTGACCTCAGACACTTACTAGCTGTGTGACCCTGGACAGATCATTTAACCCTGTCTGCCTCAGTTTTTCATCTGTAAAATGATCTCGAGAAGGAAATGTCAAACCACTCCAGTATCTTTGCCAAAAAACCCCAAATAGGGTCATAAAGAGTCAGACAGGACTGAACAACAAACCACAGACTTTATCATCTATTGTAATATTAAAATTTTTTTATAGCAAGAATCTCTGATAAAGGTCTCATTTCTCAAATATATAGGGAATTCTGTCAAATTTATAAAAACAAGAGTCATTCCCGAAGTGGTTAAAGGATAAAAACAGGAAGTTTTCAGAAGAAATCAAAGTTATCTATAGTTCTATGAAAAAAAATGCTCTAAATCACTATGAGAGAAATACAAATTAAAAGAATTCTGAGGTACCACTTAACACCTATCAGAAATGACAAATATTTGAGAGGATAAGATAAAATAGATACACTAAAGAAATAAACACATTAAAAAAAGAATATTAAAATAGCTTAATTAATTAAAATTAATATTTTAATATTAAAAATAATTGTGGGAATTGTGAACTGGTCCAACCATTCTGGGGAATAATTTGGAACTAGGCCCACAGGACTATAAAACTGTGTAGACCCTTTGACCCACTAATACCACAACTAAGTCTGTACCCCAAAGATATCGGATAAATGAAAAAGGAAAAGGACCTATATGAACAAAAATACGTACAGCAACTCTTTTTGTGATGGCAAAGAAAAGGAAACCAAGGGGATGCTCATCAATTGGGGAATGAGTATACAAGTTGTGGCATATAACTGTGATGGAATACTACTGTGCTAAAAGAAATGATGAGGGTGAGGTGTCAGAAAAACATGAGAAGATTTATATGAACTGATGCAAAGTGAAGTGAGCAAAACCAGGAGATCATTGTACATAGTAACAGCACTATTGTAATTATGATCAACTGTTAAAGACTTAGCTAAAATGACCCAAGATAATTCCAAAGGACTCCTGATGAAAAAATGCTATCCACCTCTAGAGAGAAGTGATAAACTGAGTACAAACTGAAGTATAATTTTCTCACTTTCTTTGTCTTGCTTTTTTTGTGATATGGCTAATATGGAATTATGTTTTACATGACTTAACATGTATAATTGATATCATATTGCTTGCCTTCTCAGTAAGTGGGGAGAAGTAGAAGAGAGGGAAAGAACTTGGAATTCATTTTTTAAAAAGAATATTAAAATATTTTGATTAATTAAAATTAATATTTTAATATTAAAAATAAATATTTTTAAGAGGAAAAAAAGAAAATAATGGAAGTCACATGAGCAACAAGACGGGGAACTATGCATTTTCTCTAATCCTCATGACCTCTTAGACCTCTCTAAAACAGAAATTATACAGCAAAGATAAAGCAACTTCTGTTTCCATGGCAGAAGACCATTAGAATTAAAAAAAGAAATCTCTCCAAGCCCAAGAACTGACACTCACTGTCCATTAGCAGCACTCCTCACCTCCAAGGCTATACCAAGTTGTAGAACAGAAGCAGCTGAAAGTAGAACCAGTTTAAAGAAAGCTTGATCAAAAACCTCAAAGGAGCAAAATCAAAATGAGGGCATTTAAAGATGAAAATGGAAGATCAACAAGTAGCAAAACCAAAACAAGAACCAGAATCATACCCCCCCCAAAAAAACCCACCCAGAAGGAATTTACTAAGATTTTTGTAAGAATTTTATCTGTTTATTTTACCATCAAGGACAGCAGAAGCACCACACTTCTACACATGGAGAAGCACATAGCTTATAGAGGAAAAGGCACCAAAGAGAAAGATGGAAAAACGCATCTAGATTAGACAAAAGAGAGATCCACTAAAAAGTGAGACTTAATTGTAATGAGGCAATTGTAATTGCCTTGAGGACAAGACAATATAGCCAGTCAATTAATAAACATTTATTAAAGCACCAGGAGTACAAAAAGAAGCAAAAAATAAACACAAGTTTGACTATTCCATTTTCCTGCTCAAGAATATTTGATGGCTCCCCAATGCCTTTACAACGAAATTCAAACCTCTGAGCAAGACACTTAAAACCTTTGGCTATATAACTCCTGTCTAGCTTTGTAGGTTTATTGAACATTTCTCTCCCACTCCCACACCATGCAGTTCCTGACTTCCCTGTGGTTTCCCAAATGCAGTCCTCAATCCCATGCCTCCTATTTTTGAAGCCTCATGCCTGTAATTCATTTCTCCTTTCCCCTTTGAATTTCTAACTTCTTTCAAGGCTCAACTCATTTACCCTCACCTGTGGGAAACCTTTCCTGGATCCCCACAGAAGTTCATGGTCTCTCCTTCCTCCTAAAATTAAGGTGTGATGTTTGCCTGTTTAAATGTTTTTTCTCCCACCCCACCCTCTCACCTTTAGTATAAGGTAACCTCCTTGACAGCAGGATCTTTGTCTTTTTTTGGGGGGGTGGGAGGGCCGTGGGGGGATGAGGGGGAGAATATCTTGAAGGCCAAGTACACAAAAGGTGCCTACTAAATGGTTGATTAGGTTGTTAGCCAGAGTGCTAACCAAGTGACCATAGTATAAAGTGAGCTTGGAATTGAGTTCATCACTTTTCCCATAGTCAAGTTCTTCCACCTAGTTCCCCCTCCTTTTTCTTTGTCCCAATAAATGAAAAAGATCATGTTCCTTCTTTCTGGGGTATGTAAGTCCTGCTACACTAGAAAACAATTTAAATAAGGAGAGGATGATGAAAGCATTTGGGAACCATCCCAATTCCAATCCAGGCTAGATTTTAACCAATAGCAAAATGAACTTTTGGGGCACTTTAGCTCTGTTGTCTCTTTTTGTAGCTAACCCAGATAACAACCAGTCAGATCTCTTTGTCTCTCCCATTCCTGAGCTGCACTAAAGCTCTTATCACCATGGCATCTGATCCTTTACTAGATTTGCTAACCTTCTTGCCTTGAAACTTGCTCACTGGTAGTTGACTTCTAGCTTCCCTTCTCTGTTAGAAGGCTGCCTATATTTTCTCCCAGAATTATTAGGCACCCACCATGACATAAACAGATTGGGATGCCAGCCAGCCAGGAGGGTGGGTAAAGTCTACATGGTGAATGAGATCCCAGGAAAGTGGATGGTTCTAACCTTTCAATAGCTCCTGAAAGGGAACTCAAATAGGAAACCTCTCTGGTGTCTAGATTGGAATTACTTCCATGTGCAGATCCTTTGCCTTGCCTGTAACCTTCTCTTTCCAAAGGGTTTCTCTGCAATTTGTATGGATGGAAGGCCTCTGGTTATTAATTTGTCCCAGAAAGCGAGCTTTCAAAGGGCCAAAGGCTCAGTCTGTGAGTTTCTTCATTTTAAAATCTAGGTAAATCTAATTTTTTTTAATCATTCCCTATACAATAGTAGCTTTCCCTTGACTATTTTATCAAATGGATACTCGTCAGACTGATCTGTTTGACTTTCAAAGCCTATTCAACTTTATTCCACACTCTTCATTCCCAATGCAAATCCCTTAGGCTCCACTGGGGTTAGTCTACCACTGTCGTCTACCCATTCCCCTCCCCCTCCTCACAACATAATTGTAGCTCTTAGTCTATGATCAACTAAAGAACACTGGATTTCCAGCAGGAAGACCCGTGTTAGAATGTCGATTATGCCGTTTAATATTTATGTATTATCGCAAAATATCATTGCACATAAAATAACAGTGTCTGAGACATAGTAGGTACTTCATAAATGCTCCTTTCCTTTCCCCTTGTGTGACCCTGGGCAAGTCACTTAACCTCATTTAGTCTCAGTGATGGGATGCTAGGGTGCCTTTGTAACTTTATTTGTAACATTGTTGTAACTTCAGTCTATAAAAATCTCACTTGTGTTCGGTTACCTGTGTCTGTAACATCAGCCTGTGCAATTAAGTTGTAAAAGTCACACTTCTCCCCAGCCATAAAGCATTAACTCTGCCTCTCTCCTTCTCCAAGCCTAAAATTGTTTTCCCTGAAACCATTAATCTGCCAGCTATAATTATCTTTGCTTGGTATAATAACAAGCCATCCCTATGAATCCTTCAAAAGCATTCTATAAACAAATCCTTAGATAAATGTATACCTCCTTTGTTCTGGTGGCCAGCTGCAAATTATGAATCTTTCAATGTATTATCAGTAAGATAACTCCTCATGATCAGACACATACTGAATCCCCAATTAGCCCAGCTTCCCAACATCCATCTTGTCAAAAGGGACTTTGATAGCTAACAGACTGGGCACCTCTTAGTCAGAACTGACCACTGGCTGACTCAGTGACCTTTTAAGGCAAAAATCACACATCCTGGTAGCCCCCCTACCAGCTGTCTCCCAGTGAATTATGGGCAATATGCCTGCACAGTTGATATAAAAAGTGCATGTGCCTTTAAGCACTGACCACTCCTTTACTCCTCCCAAATCCCTCCTTTACACACCTAGTTAGCATAATTGATATCAGATTTATGGTTTTATTACTATATAATCAGTATCCCTAATTCCTGCGGGTTGCTGGCTTTCTCTGACACTCCTCTCTGCCCTCTGAAAAGCATAATAAACTTTTACAAACTTGCCAAGATTGCTTGTGCCTGATAATTCTTTCAGACTAAGAACCCTCAAAGGATTTCCTAGAAATCCATTCTCTCTCAACCTCTTCATCAGTTTCTAACTGGTTAAAAAAACAAAAACAAGGAGGTTTTTGATTCAATGATGTTTAACTAGGCCCTCCCTAGTTCTAATCTCTGATCCCAAGAGAGCAGGAATGCTCTCCTCAGATAGCAGAACAGGTTCCCACCCCCTCCATCTAGGAAGCTCTTCCTTTTATTTCAACTTCTCCCTTTTCTCCACTTCTCCCTTCTCTCCACCACTATTCTACTTCTAGTCCTAACCTCATAACCTGAATCATATACTGTCCTCAGCTGCTCTTTAATTGTGTCCCATGGATGACAGGCATATTCTTGTTGGAACGGTAAGCTGGTCTGCCCATTCCGGAAAGTAATTTGGGGTTATGCTAAAAAAAAAAAGTGACTAAAGCATCCAGACCCTTTAACATAGAATTCCCACAGCTGCTATTCATGTACCCCAAGGAGGTCAAAGATAGAAAGATCCTATACATAACAAACTATTCGCGGCAGCACTTCTTGTGGTTGCAAAGACTTTTAGAAAGAGGAGTGCCCATTGATTGGGCACATGAATCTGATAACTAAATAGTGATACGTGAAAACTGTAAAATATACAGCACCATAAAAAAGGAATCTGAAGAATTCTGAGAAGCATAGAAAGACTGATGCAAAGTGAAGCAAATAGAACCAAGAAAGCAATTTATACAGTGAAGGGGAGGAGGGATAGGAAGAAGAGAATGAACATTTATTAAGCACCTAGCATGTGGCAGGCATACAGTAGATGCTAAAGGCTTTACAGATATGATCTCATTTGAACAATAATGTAAATAGAAAAAAGAAAAAAAAAACCTCCTTGAATGCTATTATAATGACCAAGCTTGGCTCCAGAGGATAACTGATATGTACCTTCCTTTCTTCATTGCAGAGGTGGGGAAGGAGAGGGAAAGAGGAATTATTAAGGCAGAATATTACACATTCTCTTAGATGTATTGGTTGGTTTTGCTGAAATGATTTTTTTCCCCTCTTTCTTTTTAAAGCTTATTATGAGGGATGGTTTGGCAGGTAGGAAAGGAGGGAGGGATGTCTGGAAATGAATTGTGCTATAATAAAAGGCATCAACAAAAATGCAAATTATTTTTTAAAAAATGTTTCCTTGGTGTGGCTAGGTGGCGCAGTGAATAGGGCACCGGCCCTGGAGTCAAGAGGACCTGAGTTCAAATTTGAACTCAGACACCTAACACAACACAAAAAAATTAGCCATGTGACCTTGGGCAAGTCACTTAACCCCAAGTGCCCTCCAAAAAGCAAAAAAAAAAAGTTTCTTATTTATTAGCCTGATCTCCCTTACTACACTGCAAACTTGAGGACTGAAACTAAGCCTAAGTATATTAGCATCGAAACTTCCTTCTCAGGAGTTTTTGAAAATGCTAATGGTGTCACTAGAAGGTGAGGATCAGAGGTAGGATAGAATCTGCTCCAAGAAAGTGAGAACTCACCAGTGCATGATCAGTCCACAAGGGCCTCTTAAGAGCTGCCTTTAGTTGGTTTTAGTGACTGGCCCTAGAAGTGGTTTCAGTTGCCTGGGCCCAAAGCTAACCTGGGAGCTGCCCTTTGGTAAGACAGGTAGGTCTGAGTCAGAGTCCAGTTGGGGGTTTCTCCTCAGCCTAGGCTGAAGCCCCAAGAAAGGAAGTTTCCTTTCCAATGGGATATAACTTACCTTTGGGGGGAGGTAGAGTTGGAAGGCCTGTCATGGTGTATGTAAGTGCAAGTAGGAGTCTTCACACCTGGAAAACGGAGAAAGAAGGAAAAAAAATGAAAAGGGGATCTGGAGTCAGAGAGAAGGGCCTTTCAAAGGTGTTCATCAGTTGGCTCTGTTGCTGATTTCTTCATATTAATTCCTTTTCCCAACCTCTATCTCAGAAGAGAAGGTGGAACAGTCCATGGGAAATAACTGCTCTCATTCTCTGTCCATTCCTGTGGATATTTCTCTATTCTTCTCTCTCTGGTTATCTCTCTCAGTACCTAAGAAGCTGGACCAGTTCCAACCTTGGCTGAGGCCCACTCTTCATTGCATCTAGGTTAAATTCATTTGCATTCCAGCAAAGTCCAAACTCCACTCAGCGCGGAGTTTACTTTAACTCATTTGGAAAGGGAATCATAGGGAAATATGTAAGCTAGCTAGCTCCTTTCCTAGTTTCTGAAAATGGCACTAAGGCGACAACCTGGGTGGGGAGTATGGGCCCGCTGGAGATTGTCCACTAGATGTCAGGACAGAGCTGGAGACTGGGGCCCAGGCACCTTCCAGGGCGTAGAGTGGACCGAGAGTAGGGAGGGTTGGGATAGTTGGGGAGGGGGGGGAAGGGAAAAACATGTCCCCAGGATGCCGTGGTACTAGAAAGTGTCCCCACTCTTTCAAGACCACACTAGTTGACTGTCGGCCACCTCCGCCCTGGACTCCTACCCTGTGCCACCCTTATTCTTGAAACTTAAAAGCTCACGCGTAACCCACATCCCAGGTACTTCCATTCCCAGGCGGAGTATTTAACCTCCGCCCGGTTATTTCCTCCCCACCCCAACCTTCTCCATTAAGCCCTCAAATAGCAGAGCTTAGGGGGGCTTTGCTTCTGGGTCGCCTGCGCCCCGCTTCTGGTCCAGAAGGCTCCCTCCCTGCCCCTGAACAGAGTAAGCCCACTGAAGGGCTGACTGGAGCGCGTTTTCCACTTTACCTGGAGAGGTGGAGGAGAGCCGAGGAACAACCAGATGGGGAGAGAGGACCTGTCCGCTGCCGCGCGTCTCCTGGCTCGGTTCCGGAGACGTTGGAGAAGGGGAGCCACGCGGTTGAACTGGACGGATGGGTAGGTTCTCGCCTGGTGCCCAGCTTCAGAAGCTGCGGGTTATGATCCCTGCGGTGACAAAGGTGACTGGGAATAGGAGTGAGGCGACCAGAAGCAACTTCCCTTCCCTCCGCCCTCCAGCCTCCTCCTTCCTCCGCCCTGCTCACCTTTCCAGTCTAACTGGCTGGGGATAAAGGGCCAGTCACACACACCACTCAGAGTGGGAGGGAGACGGAGAGAGACACCGCAGAGATACCAGAGATTAAAAAGAGAGGAGAGAGACACACACTCCCAGACGCAGAGAATGCTTGCTGGTAAATCTGGAAAAGAAAGCCCGGGAGACCACCTATCCACTCCAAACCCTCATTTTACAGATGGAGACACTGAGGCTCAGACAGAGACAGAATCTGAAATTGAGACAAAGGCCCAGAAACAGAGAACAAAGGGAGACTGGGGAAATGTAAATGAAAGGGAAAGGATGAAAAGCTTTTTCGACTGGACCAAAATTACAGTGGGCAAAGAGGCACAGGCAGACTGGGTGGAACAGGAAAAAAGCATTGAAGGCACCCCTTCCAGTTTCTCTCTCCCTGCCAGACTTCCTTTCCTCCCTCAGTCTCCTCTCATCCCGTGGCAGGAAGAGCTGCCTTTCCTTCTTTGCTAGTCATTTTGCTTACCTCCTGGGACCACTGCTTCCTCCCAGGACAGGCTGGGCCCCACCCTTACTGGTTCTGGATTTCCCCTAGTCAGGCTCAAGGCCACCGTAGGGCTAGCCTGTAAATCCTAGGAAAGTGACACTGACATCCATACACAGGGACCAAGCGTTTTATTCATGGAAGGTTCCAGGAGCCCCCAAACTACTATAAAAGGCTGCTAAAGCGAATTAACATTTAAGTTAACATTTCTATAGGACTTTAGGGTTTGCAGCCAGTATTTGTCAAAGGTTGATTTTGAACCCAGGTCTTTCTGACTCTGAGATCAGTTGTTATTTCAAGCTGTCTTTCATATCCAAGTGTCATGTGTATCATGCATCTTCATTTAGTGAAGGCAGAAAAAGAAAGTTTATGAGAAAGATAAAGACGGAAATTTTCCACTGTACCTTGGTGTTTACAAGCCTTTTTTAAAAAAAACCATGAATTCACTCAAAATATATTTCCATTTTAGCCATGTTTCACAAAGGAAAGAAAAATAAAGGCAAAAAAAAATGTGCTTCAATCTGTACCATCTCTATCTGGAGCTGGAAAAAAAAATGCAAGAAAAATAAAGGTAAAAAAAAAATGTGCTTCAATCTGTACCATCTCTATCTGGAGCTGGACAGCATTTTACCTTAGCATTTTACCCTTGGAGTTGTGGTGGATCATTATAATGATCAGTTACGAAGTCTTTCACAGTTGATTATTTTCACAATATTGCTGTTACTTTGTAAATTGTCCTCTTGGTTTTTCTCACTTCGTTTTGAATTGGTTTGTGTAGGTATTTCCAGTCCCCCCCAAAAAAACCAATCACCTTCATAATTTCTTATATCAAAATGATATTCCATTACATTCACAAAAACCTCTTTTCTCATAACTCCTTTAGAAAGGAGTTGGTATAAATAACATTATCTCCATCATGTAGGTGAAGAAATCAAGGTTGTGATTTATTAAGTGACTTGTCTAAAGTCACATGGATTCATATATGGAATAGTCAAGATCCAGACACAGGAAGGAATATGGTATAATGTCAAGAGCATTGCTTTTGGAGGGAGAGGACCTACGTTTGAATTCCAGTTCTACCAGTTATTGACTGTGACAAGTTAATTTCCTTATCTACAAAATTATATAGTTGGACATGATGACCCCAAAGGTAAAAAATTGTAAATGTCACCTCAGAAAGATCTTCCTTGCCCTCAAAGAAATTGTCACATGCATACATGCATGCATGTATGTGTGTGTGTATGAGTTCCTCAGAATTCTCTAAGTCTCTGGAGCTATCATTTTGTCCTGGGGAAAAACTTCTACCCAAGTACCAAGCAGGCAGATAGCAATGACAATCATGATAAGAAGTACTTCTATAGTTCTTCAAGGTTGGCAAGCACTTTACAATTATCTCTACATGGCCATTAATAGTGATTTATCTAATCCGGTAAATCTGGAGCTGTGATATTGCTGGCATAGCTCGTATCTAATTGCATGCCATATTGGGAAAGAGGGAGGGGAGGGAAGGAGAAAAAGATTTGGAACTCAAAATCTTATAAAAGTGAACGTTGAAAAGTCTCTTTATGTGGAATTGGAAAAAATAAAATACTATTAAGTGGGGGAAAAAAAGAGATGAGACTGTGTTCTTTGGAGGAGATGGTGTGGTAGACCCTACCTTAGGCACTGAGCCTGGACCAGCATGCCATGAGCCCCTATATCCAATTCGACAAGTCCTGCTTCACGTGTGATTTAATAATGTTGCTTTCCTCTCCGGACAAAAATATGCTGAGGGAATCACAGAGAAATATTTATAGTATTCATTTATTATCCCACATATCATACAGCTTTTGGATTGGAGTCATGGTGGTGCAGAAATTTATATTTTTGCCTTTAACTCAAAATGAGCTAAAGTACTAGAATTTTTTTAAATTTTCTTTTTTTTCTCTTGTGAATGAAACAAATATAAACAAAGATAAACAGAAGGAGAATTGTATATGAAACTGGAATTCTGTTACAATAGTTTTTTTTTAAGTGTATACCAAATTGAACGTGTCAGTGACAAAACTGTCTATGGGTTCACTTTGGAGTTTTCTTCTGCTCTCTTTTGTGTATTACTAGTTTAATGTCTCATTACTGTTTTCTTTCCTTCCTTCCTTCCTTCTTTCCCCTCCCTCTCTCCCTCTCTCCCTCTCTCCCTCTCTCCCTCCCTCCTTTCTTCCTTCATTCCTTCGTTCCTTCTTTCTTTCTTCCTTCCTTCATTTCTTCTTTCTTTCTTTCTTTCTTTCTTTCTTTCTTTCTTTCTTTCTTTCTTTCTTTCTTTCTTTCTTTCTTTCTTTCTTTCTTTCTTTCTTTCTTTCTTTCTTTCTTTCTTTCCTGACCACCGATGTATACTAGATGTATGACCATGGGCAAGTCATTTAACCTCAGTTTCCTCAACTATAAAATGAGATAACAATAGTACCTACCTCCCATAGTTGTTATGAGGATCAAATGACATTATATTTGTAAAGTGCCCAGGACACTGTAGGTGCTCTACAAATGCTAATGATAATCAATCATATCAGGATCAATAGAACTTCTGCAGCATGTTTCATAATGTTTGGACCAGTAGTTCTAGACCCCTTCTTATTTTATATGTAATCAAATAGTTTTGCCTCTTAGAACTTTTTAAATCTGTGTTATTCCTCACTCTGAGAAAATGTAAATGGATTGATTTTGCTGTGGAATATATACATATGGGAGCAGCCAGGTGGTGAAGTGAATAGAACACTGGCCCTGGAGTCAGGAGGACCTGAGTTCAAATCTGACCTCAGACACTTACTAGCTGTGTGACCTTGGGCAAGTCACTTAATGCTGATTGCTTCCAAAAGAAAAAAAACAAAAGGAAAGGAAAAAAAGGTTAAAAAAAAGATATATATATATATATATATATATATATATGTGTGTGTGTGTGTGTGTGTGTGTGTGTGTGTGTGTGTGTGTGTTTATATATGCATAATACAGGCTCTAAGTTTGTACTGGGTCCTTGGAAAATAGCTGTCTACTTCTGCCATCAATATTCTAGGTTAACTCTGGGGGGGTTGTTGTGAGGTCATTTCTTTAGTGCAATAGTTCATAAGCCCCACTAGTGTGCTTCAATTATGCTGTTGATATCAGTTTACCAGCCAGACTTAATTAGGCAGTTAGATGGTACAGTAGGCATCTGGGTGAATAGAGTGCTGGATTCAGAGTTAGGAAGAGCTGTACTCAAATCTGGCCTCATATAATTATTAGCTGTGTGACCCTGGGCAAATCACATAAACTCTCAGCCATATTTTCCTTATCTGTGAAATGGGGATAATACCTACCTCTCAGAATTGTTGTGAGAACCAAATGAAATAACATTTCATTAAAACACTATATAAATGCTAGTTATTATTATTATTATTATTTTTAGAGAATGGTATTTACTAAGGTGGTTTTATCACAATGGCTGGCACAAAACACACTTACAGGGTCCAAGGGAAAATGGGTTTAAGCTTAGAGAACACATGTTGCAAAGGGGGTAATCCTCAGCTCCTGGTGACTCCAAATTTTTTCCTTCCCTTTTTCACCTTTGAAGAGTCCTCATGAAGTTTCCCTTGGGTAGTTTGTAGCTTTCTTTTGGACTCGTAAAATCTTTAAGCTGCCTTTCCCCAGTGGGTCAAATTTTCATTAGATCTCAATGCAGACTCTGCAGTCAACCACAGCTATTTCAAGAATATTCTAGGGGACCACTGGATATCCAAAATTTTATGACCTTTTGAAGTTCACAAGATCATTCTCTGGTCAAGAGAATGGGTGAATAGAACAACTGTCCATCATCCCTACAAAGCAATTACCCTTCAGGAGTTTGACTGGAGCTGCTTCCACCACTGGGCAGGCTTGCCACCTGAATTCTAGATTATCATCTAGGTCAAATGTTATTATTGCCAAGATAATATTACATTATTATCCAAGATGCAGAGGGAATGTTTGAGTCTCTTTAGACAACCCAAATGTCTTTCCCATGGAGCAATGTGTCATATAATCCAATGGCTTTCATTTCTTTCAGATTGATTTAGGAATTTTTGTACCCCTCATTCAGTCGATAAACATTTGTTAAGCCCAGGCTTACGGACTAGTGTGAGGGGCATATTGGTGGCTCAGTGGATAGAGCCTAGAATCAGGCTGGGCCTGGAGTCAGGAAGACTCATCTTCTTGAGTTCAAATCTGGTCTCAGACACTTACTAGCTATGTGACCCTGGGCAAATCACTTAACACTGATTTTCTCAGCTTCCTCATCTGCAGAATGAGCTAGAGAAAGAAAAGGCACACCACTGCTGTATCTTTGCCAAGAAAACCCCAAATGGGGTCATGAAGAGTCAGACAAGGCTGAAATAACTGAACAATAATAACATTAACAATCTGAGCTACGCGTTGTGCTAAGCACTGGTAAAAAAGGCAAAAAGAAGAAAAAAAGAAGTCCCAAAAGACTTTGCCCTCAAGGAGCTTACAGTCTAAAGGAAAACATAGTTTAATGCTTTTGATTGATTACTTCAACAAAGTTGTTCTCACCTGAGACAGGTATTAGGGTTAAAGCATCATGTTAGTTTCTTTGATTGGGATTAAGGAAATTGATTCAATCTTTACATCTTAACATCATACATACATGCAAACTTTACACACATACAATCTTTACACACATACAATACACACATGCATGCGTGTAATATTTATGTGCATGTAATAGTACATACAAACAATCTTTATATACATACAATACATACATGCAACCTTTACACACATTTTCATTGTTACAAATTGAACATAACCCACAGGTTGAGAACCCCTATGTTAGAGGATAGAACACTGGGCCCAAAGTCAAGAAGTCCTGAGTTCAAATCCAGTCTCAAACACTTCCTAGATGTGTGACCCTGGGGAAGTCACTTAATCTCTGCCTAATAAAATGCATTCACTGGAGAAGGAAATATCAAACAACTCTAGTATCTTTGCCAAGAAAACCCCAAATACCCTCACAGAGGGTCAGGCATGACAAACTACTCAACAATAAGGCCCAACTGGCCCCAATAAAACCCTTCATATGCCCCTCATTAGCCAACCTTGACCAAATCAGGTAACTCACATTACTTTTGACCAATTACTGTACTAAGAGAGTTCAAAGCATTAATCTAGAAGTTGAGTTAGCCCATAAATATTGTTCCACCAAGCACCATCCTGGAGCCCCCCAAAAGGAGAGAAAATCCCTTACATATTCTGAGAAGAGACTTTTCCCTTATAAAATAGTCAGTATAATTATGAGGGCATTTAGAGGCCCCTACATAAGGTCTCTAAAGGAAGTACACATAAAGTATTACAAAAAGGTATCACAAAACAGTGATAGAATATCAGTAACTACTGACCTGTGTGCCTTCTCATCCATCTGTACAAAATCTTTGAGTCTAGAGCATCCTTGATGAAGTAATAAGCAAGCTTTTGAAAATGACATTTATATCTTTGCCATTTCATAATTAACTGAAAGATGCAGTGAACATATGGTTTTATTGTTCTTATTTGTTGAAAACTCGGTTGATTTAGTAGAACAAAACCCATCTTAAAGGTTCTTTTTCAACAAAGTGCCTCTTATCCCCACATCAAGACTGCTTAAGATTCTTTCAGAGAGATAACTAAACAACCCCATTTCAATGACCCTCTGATAAGGATCAGACAAAGTACCAAATATCAAGATGAATACTTATTCAAGTTATTCACCTTTGTGATGGAGGGCATAGCTCACAGAGCAGAGGTGAAAGAGGGGTTCCTTGTAAATGATGGGGTCCTCTGGATTCTCCTGTTTGTGGATGACATTGTGCTGATTGTGTGAAGCCCTAAGGCATTGTGGAGCCTCCTGGAAGAGACAATCCATAGTCAAAGGGGTTTAGCCTAATAATTCACTCAAGAAAGACTAAGTAGATGAAAAAAGTTGCCAAGATTACAGCACAAATTTGGATAGACACCCTATAGAGTAAGAATCCTTAAGTTAGGACCCATGGACTTAAAAAAGAAATTGATAACTATCTTACAGTATAATCGGTTCCTTTGTAATCCTATATATTTCACTCAATTGAGTATAGACATTTATCTTACCCTACCAGAAGTAGGAGGGTAAGGGAATAAGAGAAGGCAAACAAATACAAGGGAGGGTGGATCAGGGGAGGCAGTGGGCAGAAGCAAAACGATTTTGAGGAGGGACAGAGTGAAGAGAGAGAAGGATAAACAGAGGGAAAATAGGATGAATGGAAATACATAGTAATCACAACTGTGAAAATATTTTACTGTAAGTTTCTCTAATAAATGCCTCATTTTCAAATATATGGAGAATTGAAACAAATTTATAAGAATAAAATTCTTTCCCCAATTGAGAAATGGTTAATGGATATGAATATGCAGTTTTAAGAAGGAGAAATCAAAGCTATATATATATAGTCATACAAAAAAATGTTCCAAATCACTATTGATTAGAGAAATTAAAATGAAAACAACTCTGAGGTATTGCCTCACAACTATAAGATTGACTTATATGATTGAAAAGGAAAATAACAAATGTTGGAAGAGATGTAGGAAAACTGGGACACTAGTGCATAGTTAGTGGAGTTGTAAAATGATCCAACTATACTGGAGAACAATTTGGAACTATAGCCAAAGGGTTATAAAATTGTGCATACCCTTTGGCCCAGCAATACCACTGCTAGGTTTGTATCCCAAAGAGATTTTTTAAAAAGGAAAAGAATCTACATGTACCGAAATATTTATAGTAGCTCTCTCTCTCTCTCTTTTTTCTTTGAAGGGGCGAAGGTAGGGCAATTGGGGTTAAGTGACTTGCCCAAGGTCACATGGCTAGGTTTTGTGTTAAGTATCTGAGGCTGGATTTGAACTTAGGTCCTCCTAACTCCAGGGCTGACACTCTATTCACTGCATCACCTAGCTGCCCCCTGAGTGACTTATTCTCAGCAATAATGATGGAAAGTGCTTATGATGAAGAATGCTATCCACCTCCAGAGAAAGAACTGATGGAGTTTAAATGCAGATTGAAGCATACTTCATTTTTTTTTGTTATTTGCTTGGTTTTTGGGGGGGGGCAGGTCTGTGTTTTCCTTCATAACATGACTAATTGTAACGCCATGCACAAAGCAGTTTCGCAAAAGAATGCTACTGTGAATAGCTGTTACTATGTATAATGTTCTCCTAAATTCTGCTCATTTCATTTTATTTCAGTTCATGTTAGTTCTCCATCCTGCTTGTTATATATTATAGCACAATAATACTCCATCACAATCATATCCCACAACTTATTTAATTATTCCCTGATTGATGGGCATCGTCTCAAATTTCCTATACCTGATGCCACCACATAAAGAGCCGCCATTAATATTTTGTACATATAGGTCCTTTTCTTTTTTCTGTGATCTATTTGGGGTGCAGACCTAGTTGTGATATTACTAGGTCAAAGGGTACCCAGGGTAGTTTAATATAATGCTCATAATAATCTTCTAGGTTTATTCATTAAGTGCTTATCTTAATTACACTGATAACTTTTGCTCCTGTAGGTTCCAAATTAAAATGTTCATGACATGAGCATAAAATATAATATTTTATTCTACTCATAATTATGAAAACTTTAACTATAAAATTTAAAACTCTAATTATAAAATAATTATGAATATTGTATGCATCTGTAAGAAATAAAAGTAGTCCAGCAAGATCTCATATGCTTACTATTATCTTCAAGACTTCATATTAAATTTCTTTATTTTTAAAAATTGCATTGAATATAAATAATATTTTTCATAAAGTAAGCTGGAATATATTTAATGTAACATAATAATTACATAAAAACTTAATTTTGACGTTGAACATTTTATTTGAACAAAGGTTTGCAATATTTGACTCAATACCAGACAAATACAATATCAAATCTGGTCCGCGTTATTTCTATATTTAAGAAGAGAATAAAATGAAAACACTCATAAAAACACGTGACAGGAAATAGTAGGAGAATTTTGCAAGCTCTCTTGCTGAGAGGTGGAAATTAATTCTTATTTCTAGCTAAAAAAAGTTCAAGGCTATCATTTTTGAATGATGTTTATAGTCCAAAATCTGTTGCTATGTCAATTAAATGTTCTTTTTTTATCCATTGTCAATTCATCAGTCATATGACATAAAAGTCTTATCAAATGGATTGGGAATAAAATTTAATTCATTAGCTATTTTAGAAAAGTATTCATTGAATTAGCTTCTAAAAATTTCAGATAATTTCTGATATCTTTTTTTACATCCTGATTCAAAGGTAGTTCATTGTCTGATAAAATAAAATTGACACAAAGCACTGAGTTCTGTTATCAATTGTGTGGTCTCAAAATTTTTGTTTCTTAATAATACTTTTTACTTTGTTTTAAATATTGAATTTGTTAGTATTCATACTCTATAATGATGCATTGAGTTCATTAATTTAAAAAAGATATTAGATATAATTTATTATTAGCAAATTTGTTATATATTTATTATATATTATAAATATATTGTTATTGTTATTATTATTATTTGTAACCATGTCATATCACTTGTACACTCACTCAGGTGAAAGGGATGATCATTGAAGAGGCAACAAACTATCCTTTCCATTCAAATAAAACAATAATAACTCTGCTGTGGAAGAGTGACCTAATAGCTCTCTGTTAGAAGCATAGCATGCTCCTTGCCCATCTTTCTGCATAAAATGGTAAACAATCGAGTTAGGGGGTATCGATTTTACAAACTTAATGATTTTGACAGCATTATCTAATAATCTTTTACACTGTGGCATTCTTGTTGGTGCCAAAACTTGTCTGTGTATGCTGTAGTGTGTCCATATTATATTGACATTTTTTCTTAATACTTGAAAGAATATGCCAATTTTGTTCCATCTATGCAAATTTCACAAGAGGACCAATTAATTTGTTTTTTTCAAAGTATTTATTTGAAGTAGATTTAAAATGCCTTCCCCAGTTGTATGTTCTGTTAACTGTGAACAAAACAAAATATCCTCTTCCACTTTACAATCACACAGGTATCTCACAAATACAAATAAAATTACTAGGTCACAAACATCAGTTGTCTCATCTAATTGCAAAGTATAAATGTAACTTTAAAAACTCTTTTTATAACAATTGACTCAACATCATCAGACATATCCTATGTTAGAAATGGGTAGCATTTCTAACTTCTTAACAAAATCCTCTCCAAACATACACTTCAAAATTGCTTTGTTGTAGTATAAAATGAATTTTTTTGCAATAAAATGGGCTTCTCCAAATTTTTTTTGCGATTTGATAATTTACTAAATATGAAGCTTCAGTTGCTTTTTTACTTTTTTATGAATTCACAAAAATAAATACATCAATATTGCATTTTAAAAATCTTGTTCTTTCCACTTAAAAAAACCTTAATAGATTTATCAGTATATCTTTTGTGTTTTGATTGTAAATGTTGAGACAAAAAAAGGTCTTAAGTTACTATTTACAAAAACTTCTCCATGAATTAAACATTGCAGTTGTGGATATCCATTACTTCAAAAAACAAAAAATCAAATTTAATGTAATCTTTTCTTTAAAAGAGCCTTTTCTTCCAGCAACCTGAAGTGGAGTTGGCCTCATGTATCTTCCCTCTTGAAGCTGGAAGCCAGAAGACCTAATGACTTTAAGAAAACTTGAAGATTGAAGTATTCTCCTCTCTTCCACTCTCACGGACTCTGTCCTACCCCTTGAGCAGGGCAGGACATTCATATCTACCAATGAGGAGAGGATTTCATATGATTGGGCTTTGGGATTGGGGTTACATTCACAATCAATACCCTTCTTCCCTCCCTTCCTTTCTCTCTGTCTCTGTCTCTGTCTCTCTATATAAATAGCAATACTCTATCAATACAATTGATAGAAATGTATGTTCTTCCAAGTGACTTTGTTTTGTAACCACAGACAGTCACTGGGATACTCCCCAGTGGCTAAACTTTGCTATTATCTCTCATAAAAGCCTCATTTCTAAAATACACAGAGAACTGAAACAAATTTATAAGAATAAAATTCTTTCCCCAATTGATTAATGGTCAAAGGATATGAACAGGCAGTTTTCAGAAAAAGAAATTAAAGATATCTATAGGCATATGAAAAAATGTTCCAAATCACTAGTGATTAGAGAAATGCAAATCAAAACAACTCTGAGGAACCACATCTTACCAGCCAGATTGGCTAAGATGACAAAATAACAAAATGATAAATGCTGGAGAGGATATGGAAAAATTGGAACACTAATGCATTGTTGGTGGAGTTGAGAACTGATCCAGCCATTCTGGAGAGCAATCTGGAACTATGCCCAAAGGGCTATAAATAAGTGCATACCATTTGACCCAGCAATACCACTTCTAGGGTTATATCCCAAAGAGATCAGAGAAGTGGGAAGAAGACTCATATGTACAAAAATATTTATAGCAGCTCTTTTTATAGTGACAAAAAATTGGAAAACAAGGAGATGCCCATCAGTTGGGGAATGGCTGAACAAGTTGTGATATATGAATGTAATGGAATACTATTGTGTTATAAGAAATGAAGAGCAGACAGACTGGAGAGCTGAGCAAGAAGAGCAGAACCAGGAGAAATTTGTACACAATCACAGATATAACATATGTGTGATGACTAACTTTGATAGACTGGGCTCCTCAGCAATATAAGGTTATAAGACTGTAATGGTAATCAATTTGTTGGCTATTTAGGGCCAAGTGGATAGGATACTTAGGGCTAAGTAGATCAGATACTTAGGGCTAAATAGATCAGATACTTAGGGCTAAGTATAGAACTCTGTCCATTGGTGAAAAGGTGTGAATTCGCCTGTTGACTTGGAAAAATGCTGTTGGCTGAGACACTCCCCTGTTGACTTGGGAGAAGGCCAGTGCTTATAAGGAAGAATTCTACAGAGACAGGACAGATTTTGGATTTGGCTCCTCGGTGACTCTGACTGAAGATATGAACAGGATGAGACTTTGTTTGTTGGTGGCCTGGCTGATCCTTGAGTTCCAGGCAAGAGAAGTTCTGAAGGGTTTGAGGTGTGCTGAAGCTGGTGAACTTCAGTGTATGCTGGGGATTGCCCTAAGGACTGGACAAGGACCTGGTTGCTGTTCATCCCTGAGGACTGGACAAGAGTCTGGCAGCTTTCATCTCCTGAATCTAGGTGATTGTCTGGCAGATTCAGGAGGGAGCTAGGACCAAGGAAGAGGATCCAGGGAATCAGAGAGACCACTCAGAGTCAAAATGAAGAAAAGGCCTCCCCTTGGACAAAACTGATCTTTGCTGAGGACAAGGACCTGGGAGATGTTCATCTCTGAGGAC
>CM053597.1:216754860-216774652 GCA_028646575.1 Pseudocheirus occidentalis
AAAAAAAAAAGAATGTTGCTCAGATAGACTGTTGAGTCAATATGTATAATTTTTAATGATTCTACCTTTGCTGAGGTAGAATTAGCTAATTCCAATTAGCAATGGAATCAGAAGACCTGGATTCAAATCTTAACTTGGGCTTGTGGTTGTTATTATTGCCTTGTGATTGTGGAGAAGTTACCTACTTAATTGAGTTTGTTTCCTCATTTGCAAAACAGAGACTTTTATCAGTATTTATTAATTCAACAAGTGTTTATTATTTACTATGTTCAAAGCACTGTGCTTAACATAGAGAATGCAGATGTGAAAACCAACATAATTCAGGAAGTGCTTTACTTAAGTAGAGGAGCTATGCACATACTTTGTGCTACTGAACCACAAGTGTGATCTTGGATAGCTGTTATTTTTTTAAGATAAGCTTTTAATTTATTTTTTCTGTTTCTTCCATCACCATAGTATCCCATGTGTCCCTCTCCCTTCCCGAGAGCTATCCCACATAACAGATATTATT
The DNA here is from genome assembly GCA_028646575.1 of Pseudocheirus occidentalis. Taxonomy (NCBI): domain Eukaryota; kingdom Metazoa; phylum Chordata; class Mammalia; order Diprotodontia; family Pseudocheiridae; genus Pseudocheirus; species Pseudocheirus occidentalis. Next base: position 216,755,372 of record CM053597.1, read on the forward strand.
TTTTTAGAGAGGAAAAAAGAGTCAGCATAATTTATCAATACTTTGAAAAAGTTTGAAATCACTTGCAGTGTGTAACATCTGTGGACCTCCTGCTTCCAGAAAGGGGTAGTTGGTAGTAGCTTTTGATAACTCTTCTTTCAAGTCCTACTTGATCTTTAACATTTTTGTTAATTTCCTTTTAAGTTTTTGGCGGTGTTCTTTTCCATTTACATTGTTGTAGTCACTATGTATTTTGTTTCCTTGGTCCTGTTTACTTTAACCTGCATATAGATCTCTCCATGTTATGTTTTTATCACACACATCATTTCTTACAGCACAGTAATATTCATTACATTCATATATTAAAATTTCTTTAGCCATGCCCAATCAATGGGCATCTACTTTATTTCTGATTTTTAACCCATCACAAAAAGAACTGCCATAAATACTTTGGCATACATGGGGACTTTTGTCCTTATCAACGACTTTGGACAAACCTTTCAAATTCAATTTTCTCAGCTATAGAATCAAGTCACCCATAGAGATAGTTTCTAATATCCCTTCTAGTTCTAAATCCTGTGACCCTAAGTTGGCAGAGATATATGCTTAAGATGGATAGAATGATAAGACATGGGAGATTGGGGGAGACAGAAGAACCATTTCCAGTCTGGGATCAGGGATGACATTGTGAAATGTGACACCTCACCAGGGTTGTTGTGCGGAAAACACTTTGTAATCTATTAGCCATTATATAAATGTGAGTCAGTGGTGTTATCAATGTGTCGTCTGAGTTTGTTATGTGGTTAAAGTGCAACTTGTGTAAGCATTCTCCTTTACTTTGTAGACTAAATCACACCTAACTGGTTATAATATTTATGGGATTTTCAAGGTTTTGTTTTGTTTTTTAATTGGTAGTAGTTCTTAAACTGTTACATGTGGCCAACCTACAATGAGAATTAATCCCTTTTTATAACATTGATCAATGTTTTCAAAAGTCATTTGTTTCTTTTGTTTTAGTGATGTCCTTGCGTTGCCCATTTTTAAACAAGAAGAGTCAAGTTTACCACCTGATAATGAGAATAAAATCCTACCTTTCCAGTATGTGCTTTGTGCTGCTACCTCTCCTGCAGTAAAGCTCCATGATGAAACACTCACATATCTCAATCAAGGTGAAGTACTAAGTTCATTTCTGCATTCTTGGCATTGTTTAATATCAGCTTAACTCTCTCTGAAGATAGTTGTTGTGACTAGTTCTACTAAAGTGTTGCCTTCTAGGATCTCTTGAGTTGTAATGCCAATTTCATTCCTGCCAAAAATGCAGAGAAAAAAAATTAATGTATTTATATTTCTGGTTTCTCCTATCCACTTGTCCTTCTTGTTTCAAATCCAGTTCCACTTTCCCCCCATTTTGGTAATCACACTGATCACAGAAAATTTACTTTTTATAAGTCTTAACAAGTTTATAAACATATAAACATGGCTTATAAACATGTGATTTTTATTTCTTCTAGGACAGTCTTATGAAATCCGAATGCTGGACAACAGAAAACTTGGAGAACTTCCAGAAATCACTGGCAAGTTAGTGAAGGTAAAGGAAAGAGGAAACCACCTGATCACATAATTTTCTCTCTGCCCTTTTTGAGGCAAAAAATTTTATAGTCTCCTGTAGATCCCACCTACCACAATTTAATGTGATTAGTGGAGGTCTAGTTGCTATCTGAAAAGCCTCAGAATGGTGAAAACTTACTCTTCCATCATTGTTGGTCTCCTAGGCTTAATGTAAAATGTATTGCTGCCATGAAAGTAAGCAGGTTCTCTGAGAGCTTTGAAAGCAGTCATCCTTTCTGTACTGGATATTTGGTCAGGCAGCAGTATATTACAAGCTATTGCTGCTATTATAGCAGCTGGAACTGGAACTTTATTGATGTTGGGTTGTTTCAGTCGTGTCTTACTTTTCATGACTCCAGTTGGGGTTTTCTTGGCAAAGACACTGGAGTGGTTTGCCATTTCCTTCTCCAGCTCATTTTACAGATGAAGAATTGAGGCAAACAGGGTGAAGTGACTTGCCCAGGGTCATACAGCTAAGAAGTGTCTGAGGCCAGATTTGAACACTCTATCCACTGTGCCACCTAGCTGTACATAACTAGAGGCGTGGTTAGAATAACAACCCCTTCCCTGTTGTAAAATGTGGCAGAAAAGAAATATGATACACATAGGACCCGTGCCTGCCTTTTGTGCTTACTTAGCTGTAATGTGTCAGTTTGTACATTTTTCTTATACATCAGCAAATCTGGGTCAGTTGTAGTATATGATGAGTAGAGAAAAGAAAAAAAGATTTTGGATAGTGATCCCTGACACTTGTTTGGCATCAGGACCAACATTTGAGTCAAGTTTCAAATAGTGGACACCACTGTTCTAACAGGTGAAAAATCTAGATCAGTGAGCAGGTTTCTAGTGCTGCAGGGCTTTCTGATGTAGAGCCTTTGACAGGAATATGATGCTCAAAAGGAGAGCATAAGGAAGATGAGGTCCAGCAGTAGACTTGGGCTGACCACTGTTAGTTTTGTTTTGTCATCACTGATTTGCCAGTTCAGAAGAGCCAGGAAGGAGCAGCATCTTTAACAAATACAGTCATAGTATTTAGAATTAGAAAAGATTTTAAAGAACATCTCATCCAACCCTTTCATTTTGCAAATTAGGAAACTGAGGCCCAGGGAGACTGAATGCCTTGCCCACAAAGTTAGCAGAGCTGAGATTTGAACCCAGGTCCTCTGACTCCATATCTAGTTCTTGTGCCTGTTGCACCAAAGCTGCTTTTCTTAGAGTCATAGAACTTGAGAGCTGGTGAGACCTTAGAAATCATCTAATCCTACCTGATTGGTAATACTGATAACCTTGGAGGATCATACATCCTATTGTTAATGGTTTTTGTCTTTTCTTTCCAGAGTATATTTCGAGTGGTGTTCCATGACAGACGACTGCAGTATACTGAGCATCAGCAGCTTGAGGGCTGGAGATGGAACAGGCCAGGGGATAGAATCCTTGATATAGGTGAATTGGGAGAATGTGCTGCTGTGAGGAAATGCCTTTAGCTAAAATAGAGAAGTGCTTTTCTTTGACCGTTATTTCAAAATACTTTCATTTTGAAATACTTTTCAAAATACAAATTATTATTGTAAATAGCATGAAAAAACAAATTAGTCTTGAAATAGAAGTTGGAGTTTTAAACTCTTACTTATATATCCTAATTGTACTTGCTACTTCCTAGAGATGCTAGGAGATGTCCTATTTTAAGCTCTATGAGAGCAGGATTTATGACATATTTTCTCTAATTAATCAGTCGTTCAACAAGCATTGAGTGCCTACCAAGTGGTAGTCACTGTGCTAGGTGCTAATGGAACACACAATTTATCAAATATATTTCCCCTCAGGGACCTTCTTTTCTGTTAAGGGAAACGTACCCAAAGACACATGTATAGAATAGATATAAAAGAAAACAGGGTAACTTTGGTGTGGAGGTGGAACTAGCTGCCTAAGGACCAACCAGAAGAGGCCTTATAGAGGAGGTAGTCCTTGAGCTGAATTTTACAGAAAACTGGCAATTCTGAGAGGTGGGGATAGAAAAGGCCTGCAATCTCAAATAGGGGATCAGCCTAGGCTAAAGTCATGGTATTAGGAAATGGAATGTCATGGGTAAGAGATAGCAGGAAAGTCAATTTGGCTAGAATGAAGAATGTGTGAAGTGCTTAATATGTAAAAAGCCTGGAGAGGTTATTTGTTGCCAGACTTTGAAGAGATGAATGCTAGACAAAGGATGTTGCTTTAGGTATAATAGGGAGCCCCTAATTCATGGAACAGGGAGTAATAGTGTCAAAAAAAAGTATTAGGTATGTAGTAAACAAAAATGTGTATTGAGTTGAATTTAATTAAATGGATAGCACTATAAAAATAGATCAGATTTCCTCTCCTCTTCCCCCTTGCAATCTACAAGGATGAGAGAGGTTGGATTACTCTTCAGAAAAAGGCAGGTGAGGGAGGAACCATTAGGGATGCTCTTCTACTCTTCTTTTTAAGGGTTACTTGGAATTTTCTTCATAGGGCTACAAGGTGGCATAGCTAGATCAAGTCGAGCTATTCAGTTTTATCAGGTACAACACATTATTTAATTTTCTTTTAAAACCTTTTTTCTCAATTAACAAGCATACATTTTCTCTTCTCTCATGTTGCCCTCCACACACACATACACACAAACCAAGAAAAAAAATGAAGAGAAACAAAACTATTGTGACACATATTTCATAGGAATGGTTTTGTTATGTTTTGATGACATTAAAAGAAAAAAGGAGTATATTAGAAAAGAAATTGGCATAAAGGGAATAGAGACGTAATTCAGATTATATTATGTGTTATATTCATATTTGTAGTCATAGTCTAATAAAAAATTCCAACATTAGATGTGTCCAGAAATATATGTCTCATTCTGCATATTGAATCCACCATCTGCCTCTTTTAGGAGACAGGTAAACATGATTATCCTAGGTCCTTATGATTGGTCATTGCATCAATCAAAGTTCTTAAGTCTTTCAAAGTTACTTTTACAGTGTTGTCATTATTATATAAATTGTTCTGGTTCTTCTCACTTCACTTTGGATCAGTTCATTGAAGCCTTCCTGGGTTTCTCTGAAATCATCCCTTTTATCCTTTATTATGAGACAATAGAATTCCATCATGTACCATACTTTGTTCAACTGTTCGATAACCCCTTAATTTCCAGGTCTTTGCCACAAGAGCTTTTATAAATATTTTTCTTCTTTCTTTCTTCATTTTGAGGAGTATAGACCTAAAAGTGGTATTACTGTCAAAAGGCATTCACAATTGAGTAATTTTGGGGTATAGTTCCAAATTGCTTTCTTGAATGACTAGATGAATTCAGAATTGTAGTGTTTTTTTTTCCTCTCCAACTCCAACATTTGTTGTTTCTGTTTTTCTTTAACTTTTCCAGTCTTATAGATATTAGGTGGAACTTAAGAGTTACTTTATTTTGCATTTCTCTTTCTATTATTATTTACATTTCTCTCATTATTAAGGGCATATTTCAATTGAAGCATTTTTTCATGTAACTACTGTTAGTGAGAGAAAATAGTATGCTTTGATCTGCATTCAGATTCCATAGTTCTTTCTCTGGATGTGGGAAATGGGGCTTTTTTTTTTTTTTAAGAGAAACTTGCTGCAAAGATTTTTCTCCCTGTTACTTTCTCATTTTAATTGCATTGGTTTTGTTTATGTATAAACTTTAAAATTTTACCTATTTTTCCCCCTTTGCCTCCTACCTTCCTCTTTATAAAGAAAAAGATGGTGCTTGGTGAGAAGCATACATAGTGTCAGCTTGATCTGTGCTTGACTCAGGCTACTTCTGCTCGCTTGTCCCTTCTGACTTAGCTTTACTCAGACATCAGTTAGAGGTTCCTTTGAACCTCCTTCATGACCTGTGGTCTCTACCTGTTGTACTGTCCCTCCCTTCCTCTATTTCCTCCTGTTTCCTATTGATTCCAGTGCACTTTTACGCCAAACTGTATATTCTGCCTCTTTTGACCAGGTTAGATGAAAATGAAATTCAAGTGATGCTCTCCCCTTTCCTCCTTAGCCATATGCTTTTTTTTACTTGTGTTGTTGCTTAGTCATTTCAGTAGTGTCTGACTCTTCATGACCTCATTTGGGATAGTTTACCATTTCTTTCTCCAGTTCATTTTACTGATGAGGAAACTGAGGCAAACAGGGTTAAGTGACTCGTCCAAGGTCACACAGCTAGTAGGGGTCAGATGTCTGAGGTCAAATTTGAACCCAAGTCCTCCTGACTCCAGGGCCGGTGCACTTTCCACTGTGCCACCAAACTACCCTCTTTCCAGTCCTCTTACACCTTACTCCCTGTTGTGTACTCTTTAATCCAGCGGCACTGGTCTCTACTCTGTCCCACGAACAAGACGTTGTGTCTAAACTCTGGGCATTTTTTCTTGCCGTTCCTGAAATGGTCCCCATCTCTGCCTACTTCCCTGGCTTCTTTAAATCCCAACTAAATTCCTGTCTTACCCAGGAACCTTTCCCAGTTCTTAATTCTAGTGCCTGCTCTCCATTATTTCTTTTTTATGCTGTATATAGCTTATTTGTATGTATTTGTCTGCTTTTTATCTCCCCATGCATTTGTGAGCTCCTTTAGGAAAGGAACTGCCCTTTGCCTTTTTAGTATTTGTTTCCTTTGCTCTTAGCACAGTTTCTGGAATATAGTAGATGCTTAATAATTGCTTACTGACTGACTCACTGATCCCCCACCTTCAGAGGTCCCTGACCTGGTTCTTTCTGACCATACATACTGTAGATTTTTCTGGAGAGCCTCCAGCTCTTAACTTCCTCTAGACAGAGTTATAGGCCACATATGCATGCTTTCTCAGGTCATACTAGTGCTTGCTTATGTGAAGGGATCCCATTTCTATTGTCTGTAGTCTTCTGGATGACATTTTTTGTATAGTTCTTGGATAGAAGAAGTCACTTATTATTAGTATTATTTTTATCATTATTCTAATCAGATGTGAACTTTTAGGGGTTTGTTGGAGTGGGTATGGGGGAAAAGAGCAATTTTCTTACTATTAAGGCATCCACTTTGAATTTACAAATACAATTAAGAAACTCATGTTTAAGAAGACTTTCAGAACAGAAAGATGAATGACATTGGGCCTTAAACCAAAGACTAAAAAAGAAGGTTGTATACCAAATATAATGCTTAGAAAGGGAAGTACATTAGTAAAATTGTCTTTCGTGACCGTATGGTATTATAACTGAAAAAATAATTTGATATAATAAGAAAAATATAATCAGACCTTAATATGATTTTAAAAAACATTCAAAATCATATACTAATCTTTTATGCAGTAGAACACTAAAAGCAGTCCCATTAAAATACAGTTGTTCATACATATTGCTATTATTTGAGATAGTTTTTATAAATTTTAAGCAGTAGCAATAAAACACAAGAAATAAAGGAATAAACATTATTACCAAATAAGTTTAATTCTTGTGTTTATAGATTCCATGGTTATATACTTAGAAAACCTAAGACAGTGAAAAAAATATAATGTGGTACAAATGACTTTAGTGGAGTAGAAGGATATAGAATACATCTTACAGTAATCATTTCTCTAGGTACCTAATAAGTACCAAGGAAATATCGGTAGAGAAATACCTTTGATAACAACAAAATACACCAAATATTTAGGCATTAAAAGACTAGGTATTTGCAGAGGCAATTTAATGAATATCTGCTATTCATCATTTGGTCAAATAAATACTGTTTTAAAGAAGATCAATGCTTTCCAAGATAATCTTCAGATTTAATACGTCTTCATTAGATGAGTTCATAGAGTCATGACAGAATTCATATAGAAAAGCAGATGGGAAAAATAATATCAGTAAGAAGTATGAAAAAGAAAATTTACTTGCCCTACCAGATTTCACAATATCTTACCAATTATTTTACTTACGCTCGCGCGCGTACACACACGCACACACACACACACACACCATTCTCTTTTCTTTCATTGTGGAAAGAGAATAGAGAACCTAGTATATTTAAGGGAGTAGTATTTGATAAACTCATGGTTAAAAACACCAGTGAGTGGAATCAAGAAGCCATTTAAAAATGGTGGAGAAAATTGGATGATTCTGTGGTGAAAAAAATGATCTGAATAGGGGGCAACTAGGTGGTGCAGTGAATAGAGCACCAATACTGGAATCAGGAGGACTTGAGTTCAGATTCAACCTCAGACAAGGTCTGTGTGACCTTGGGCAAGTCACTTAACCCCAAATTGCCCTGCCTTCCCCCCTGTAAAAAGACCAAAAAAAAATTAAGTGACTAGATACTTAACACTTTATACTACAATAAACTCTTAACTGGATTAGCAATGAAAATATGAAAAAAAAACACCCTTAAAACCTGAAAAGAAATAGTATTTTTGAGTCAGGTATAGGGAATCAATATAACAAGTGGAAGATAACATTGTAGACAGAATCAGCAGATTTAATTAAAAAAAAAATAAAGGATTCTGTATAATAAAAAGCACTACCTCTAAAAGAAAAGAATCAGATTGGGAAAAATATTTGTGATAGAATGATATGAAGATCTGACATCCAGAATCTATGAAATTGCTGGTCATAGGAGTTATAATAAATATACCATAGTAAAATAATTGTTAATTTATACACAAGTTTTAGAAAAAGTGTAAACTGTTGATAACAACATGAAAAGATGTTCAGATTCCCTGATCAGAGAAATGCAGAATAAGACAACCTTCAGGTGCCATGTTATATTCACTAAAATGGCAACAAAAAAAAAAATTATGAAATTCAGTTTGGTAGAGCTATGGAAAAGCATTCTATTACATTTTGGTAGGACTATAGATTACTGCAAACTTTATGGAGAAAAATATTTCAACATTAATACAAGTCACAGAACTGATGATACTCTGAGCTAGAGATTTCATTTCTAGGACTTGGTCTCAAAACTGTTATGAAAACTAAAAAATAATAGCTGAATGATTTGTAATTTTAAAAGCAGTTTGTATATCCATTGAGTGAAGAAATGCTGAAAAAATTATGCTATATCTATGTAAAATAATAAAGGGCTATAAAAATAAGCACAAAGAATACAGAGGAATGAGATAATACAAAACACAATCATCAGAACCAGAATAGAGCGTATATTGACAGCTGTATTTGAGTATGTCTAGAATATAGTCAGTTAGCAGAACTCAATTCAGATCAGTTTGCAGGTAGACACTTGTCTCTATTAATTGATATTAATTTTATAGTTAAAAATTAATACATAACACAGATGAAACAGAAATATGTGGAATAGGAATTTTTTCCCTAACAAACACATCTAACAAGGATAGTGATACTGAGACACAGTGACAGTTTTCTTATTCACTCCTTAATGAAGACATTCTTAATTCATTTAATTATATAATTACATGTGCAGTCATGATTATATACTAATTTTAATATTTGTATCTTTGATTAATATAGCAAATTTATACTTTTGTGAAAGGGAGCTGGAAGAGGGAGAGGAAAATGTTCTATTTGATATTAAACAGCTGAATGCTACTAGGTTTATATGAGAACGGTAATTCTCACGCAGGTAACACAGTGTGTGCAGGTATGATTGACTGTAAGGTGAATTTAAGTTATTTACAGTGAAATACTTATGGAACCCACTCAATTACTCTCCCTGGCTTTACACTCAGGCCTTGCCTCTCCGGTGATAATAATGTTTGTCTACTGTGGCCATCTTGTCAAGTAGTAAGGTTCAAGCCGTATCTTCTGAATAATTAATACTGTTGGGAGTGAAATCCAGAGCTTTACTGAAGCTTACATTGGAATACTTTGTTGCTTTCTTTTTGTCTGTAGCACCTGCCACCTAATTCTAGATGAAGAACACATGAAACTGTTCTATATTTTATTCGGTGTTCTCTTATGCGATGCTTTTTGACTCTTCTGACTCTGTATATAGTGACCCTCCTTTAGGCCTCTGCAATGCCATTAATTGATTCTGTGCTCAGATACGTCATGATTGTAGATAGTTTTCACTTGAGTCAAAACTAAAATTCAGACCTAGCCAGCCGTCTGAGTGGCATTTCAGCAAATTAGAATGGAGCTGTTAAATTGATTCTGTTTTAAACCTCTGGGGAAAAAATTAAAACTACCCCAAGTCATACCAAAGGAAAAATGCTTAGGATTGGTATTAAATGAGTAAGTTATTTTTCTAGTACTGGTAATTTTACTAAAATTATCGTTCCTTTTACCTAAAAAGAGGTTTAAGACTAATGCTAACTCTAGTTAGGTCAAGAATATGAAAATCATTTAAGCCTAGTAGCCTTCAGCTGCTTGATAACAAGTATTTTTATCTTTCAGATATTCCAATGTCTGTAGGTATAATTGACCCTAGGGCAAATCCAACACAGCTGAATACTGTGGAGTTCCTCTGGGACCCTGCAAAGAGGACATCCGTGTTTATTCAGGTAAAAAGATGTGGTGTCTGATTATAAAGGACATCCCGAGTTCCTTGTTTTGCTGAATAAGGAATATCACGTGATAAAGACATAACCCCTTAGAAAGGTTCCCAACTGATTCAAGTAAAAACTTCTCAGCATGTGCCTTAGAGCCCCTTTGAATGAATGAACGAAAAAGCATTTACATGCTTCATACATTGTGAGCACTGTGCTACATGCTAGGGGTATAGACAGAAAAAATGAGACAATCTCTGCTCCCAGGGAGCTTATATTATAATTGGGAGAGACAAAACATCTAAGGGAATTCATTTGCATGGCGTGTGGAAAAGCCTGAAAGCCCTAAGGGTTTGGTGACAGCAAATGGCAAAGTCCAGTGGTTCTTAAGATGCATTAGCAGGTTACATGTGCTCAGGGATCTGGAGGGCATAGCACATCACATCAGTAAGTCCTGATGCTCCTCCACTTTCCCAGAATGATTTCCGCAGATCACCCAAGCAGCATAAGTAACCGTGTTGGGGTAGGTGTGAAAGGAAAGCAAGTGAGACAGACACTCTCTGGTAGTATGCACGGCCCTCAATGAGGTCTGTAGCAGAATTATTTCTCCTTTTAACTGCCCTCAGGAATGAATTGCACCCTCGGATTTTCCCAGCTAACCAAACTTGCAAACTACCTCTGCCCTTGTCTTGTTCCCCTCTGGAACTTTCATATATGCCTTTTCCCTAGCCCAGATTACTCTTCAGCTATCTCCCTCCTTAGATTGTAAACACCTCGGGGGGCAGAAAGAGACAAAAAGAGCATTATTTTTATTATTGTTGGGGTTTTTGTTTGTTTTTTCAGGTACATTGTATCAGCACAGAGTTCACTATGAGAAAACATGGTGGAGAAAAAGGTGTGCCCTTCCGAGTTCAGATTGACACCTTCAAGGAGAATGAAAATGGAGACTACACTGAACACTTGCATTCAGCCAGCTGCCAAATCAAAGTTTTCAAGGTACTGCCATTTTGCTTGGTTTTCTCTGTCTCTATTTTAGCAGTTATCAACAAATCAGAAATCTAAATTGTCATTTCAAATATAATATATTAAAATGTGAGAGAATAGAAGAAAACTTACAAGGAAGCAAAGAAAAGATGGATAGCTCTCAACATAATGTGGAGAATTTATTATATAGACTTTTTTTAAAATTATTTTATTTATTTTCTTGTTTACATCATTCATTTCCACAAGATTTTGAGTTACAAATTTTCTCTCCGTCTTTCCTCTACCCACAACCCCAAAACAGTGATCCCACTGTAAAGCCCCTCCCCCAATCTGCTCTCCTATGTAGACTTTCTTGAAATAGAAATTTATTGCTATACTGAAGCCTCCCTTATGTTCTGTGCATATGACATTTTAAAAATTACTTTGCATTTAGATTTAATATTTAAGTTTGTGATGTGTTTATTTTTCTTTTCTTATTATGTATTTAAGTTTTAGAAAAACAAAATTTTAAAAATATGGCCTAAGCTAGAAGTGTGCTGGCTTAATTGTGACAGCTGTTCGGTTTTGGATTTGGTGGGTGGATGCAGAAACAAGAATCCTCTTCTGAGTTTGATGAATTCAAGTTACCTGGCACAGCTGAACAACATCTTCCAGTGCTGAAAGAACTGGCAGATGTGTTGCTGAACTATTGTCAGTAATATTTGAAATATTGTAGAGGTACTAAAAGACTAGAGAAGAGCAAATTATGTGCACATGTGCACATACCAGAGTGGGAGGGACAGCTGATGCTGGTGACAGGATCCAAAGAGATCTTGATAGATTAGAGCGGAGATGTCAGACATGCTTCACAGGCTACATAGAGCCAGGAAAATTCCCAAGTATGGCCAGAATCAGATTTTAATGTAATTGGGAAATATTTAGCAAAATAAATAAAAATACAATAAAAGGTAGATAATATTACATTTTTAGACTTAGTCAGTATGAGTTTGACCCCACTGGGTTAGGGTGGGCTCAGTTTAATAAGATGAAACTTAGTAACAATAAATGTAAACCTTTACACTTATTTAGGCACAAAAAAACAGCTCTGCAAATACAAGATGGGCAAGGCATGGCTGGTCAGCACTTTAGCTGAAAAAAACTAAGGCTTTTAGCATACTGCAAATTTCACTACAGTTTGTCAACAGTGTGGTGTGGCAGCCACAAAAGTTAATGCCATTTGTCTACATAAAGAGAGACGGAGCTTCCAAGAATAAGGAAGTGATAGTTGCCTAATGCTCTGTCCTCCTCAGTCTTCCTCTGAAGTATTGTGTTCAATTCTGGGCACCACAGTTGAAGATGAGCTGGAGAATATCTAGAGGAAGAAAACTAAGATATGTTAGTTGAAGGGCGTTGATTTCATATTAGATGGGGATTAGTAGAAGGATCTGGGAATGTTTTAACCTGGGGAAGAAAAGTATTGAGGGCATGTAATAGCCAGCACCATGCATATGAAGGAGTGTGCTGTAAAGAAGGAACTTGACTTGTTATAATTTGTATCTGAAGAAAGAACCAAAAATGGGCTGGATTTTAGGCTTGATGTCTGGGGGGAAAACAGAACCCTGCCCTAACACTTAAAGTTATACAAAAGTAGAATAGACTGCCTCTGGAGGTAATGACCTATTCTTTCTTGAAGGTCTTCAAGCAGAGGATAAATGACTGTTTTCAAGTATTTTCTAATAGGAATTCCTTTCAGATATCAGTTGGACTGGATAACTGCTTAGGTCCCTTCTAACTCTCAAATTCTGTGATTCTTTGAGCTCTTAGGGATTAAAGAAGGCCATGAAGTTTGCATGGTTTCATTAAACAGTTGCCAACTATGTTAGTCAATCTATCTCTACCAGCACACATTTTTCTAACAAAATTTGTCTAATTTTAGCCCAAAGGTGCAGACAGGAAGCAAAAAACAGACAGGGAGAAAATGGAAAAGCGAACTCCTCATGAAAAGGAAAAATACCAACCTTCCTATGAGACAACTATACTCACGGAGGTAAAAAGATTTTTTTAGGGGTTTATTTCAGTCTTTTTCTGAGTAATTTGCCTTTTCTCTGGGAATTAACTTTTTTGTTGCCCAGCTAAAAAAGCTAACAAGCCTGCTAGACAATTTATGGTATAGACAGAATTTTGGGCAGAACATCAATGCATTTCTTTTTCCCCATGCAATTATTAAGTGATATGGGATTTATGTATTTGCCTTGTAAATTCCCTGTTAGTATGGGTGATGACCCTGGGAGAAATTCCAATATGTATGTAGGCCTCTGAAAATAGAGGAAATTTGTGACATTAAGACTTTAGAATCAAGATATGGGTTTTGAGTTTTCTGGGGAAATCATCTTGCAGTTCTGATTACACGGTTTTTATTTTTGTTTGGTTTTAGAGGGGGGAAGGCAGTGCAATTGGGGTTAAATGATTTGCCCAAGGTCACACAGCTAGTAAGTGTTAAGTTTCTGAGGCTGAATTTGAACTGAGGTCCTCCTGACTCCAGGGCCAGTGCTCTTTCACTGCACCACCTAGCTCCCACATTACACAGTTTTTAAGAAGAACATTAAGAGTATATCTACTAAGTCTACTTTATGTCTGAGTTGTGCTTTATTTTTTAGTGTTCTCCATGGCCTGAGATCACGTATGTCAATAATTCCCCATCACCTGGCTTTAACAGTTCCCATAGCAGTTTTTCAATCGGAGAAGGGTAAGTCTGAGAAATAAAATTGGCTCCGAAATACTGTTTCATGACCTCTCAAGAAGTGATGTGTACATTTCTAGATCAATAAAAATTATGGGTAACATGTATATAGTGTTTTATTATTTACAAAACACTTTGCTCATAACAATCCTAAGAAATAAGTAGTGAAAATATTTTTGTCCTTTTTTAAATAAAAGGAAATTGTAGGCTAAGGCACTCGCCCAAGGTCACACTAAGTTGGGCCTCAGACTCATGTCTTCTGGCTGTTTTCCCCTCTGTTTCATCACACCTCCTCTGGTCTGTGGTTTGGTAGCAACAATTTGGTCGTCATTATTAGACGAGCATCATACAAGATGTGAAGAAAAAGTTTCTGTAACTCAACAGCCTTTTTCTTCGTGAAAATGGTATTTGTGGTCAGCTTTCAGTGACATGGGGATTCTGGCTGCTCTGTGCAGATAGATTTGTGCAAGTACCCCACCATCTCACCACCTGACTTGTAACTGTTTGTTCAGTATTCATATTCTAGGAGAGTTCCTCACAAGCCCTTTTTGCTATTTGTTAACATCTTATAGATAACTGCCACCTGGTATTTGAATGTTGCCATCTTGGAAAGAAGGTTGAGGCTGTGTCAGCATGCTGGAAAGAAAAGAACCCTGGATTTAGAGTTAGAAACCCTGACTTCAAGTCCTAGCTCGGAGGCATGTTAGATTTATGTGCTTGGCAATCACTTTGAAACTATTTTCTCATTTGTAAAATGGAAACAAATAATACTTACTTTACCTACAACACAAGGTTGTTATGAGTCTCTTATTAGATAATGGATATGGAAGCACTTTTTCAAGTATTTTTAATTTAAAATGCAGACTCTTATTATTTCATTTAACTCCTGTCTCTCGTTTCCAGAGGTAGCTGACACAGAAGGCAAAAAAAGGATTTCTGTTTTAGAATCATAGGATCATTGATTTAGAGCTGGCATTTAGACCATCCCCGTCATTTTTACAGATGAGGGCACTGAGGCCCAGAGAGGAAGTGCACCCCAGCTAGAACAGACAGGACTGGAGAGGGAGAACCAAGTCAGGACATGAGGGGAGCCTCGGTGAGAGAGCGCTCTGAAGAGTGTGCCTAGCAGTTAACACTCTGGACTCTGCCAGGCTTTTCCCAAGGGCTACATTCAGGTTTGAGATAGTGGGGTGGTCTATTTACATGGTATTTGATTTTATTTATTTAGGACTTATTTCAGCTTTGACAAGGTTTATAAGATTAAGCGTAGTGCAGAAACAGGACAATGAAAGGTAAAAACAAAAATTAGCTCAAATAAAGATAGCAGAGTGAGTAGACGTTGCCAGCTATCTGAGGCAGTGACTGACATGGTCCCTGAATTTGACTCTGGGTTTCATGACAGGTGGAGGGGTGGGTGGAGGTGGGGCCGGGGAGATATATTTAGGCTACGTTATCCAATGAAAGAAAGCATAGCCAGCAATCTATGGAGATATATTTATAATTAAATGGATTGTGTCATCTATGTAATGATAGTTATAAAGATTTTCATTTTATTTTGCTGCCTTATCATTTTTTTCTCTTACCCTTCTTTCCTCCTTTACTCTATTGACTTGGATCTTTCACACATAAACTGCTGCAGGGCTCTGGAGATACCCATGTAACAAGTGGGAAGAAGGAGGGAGAATAAGGGTGCCCAAAATTCTTGATTGTCCCTAGATCACAGAATAGAAAAGTTTGATTCTAAATAGAATAGAGGATAGGGACTGGGCCTGTGATTTCATTGGTCTAGGGAACTCCCAGGTAGGGACACTCCCTCTGCCAATGCTGGTCAGCACCTTCTCTACAACTTAGAGTCCTGCAGAGTTTCCTGGAACACAGAGATACTCGTTGACTTGTCTGAGGCAACAAAGCCACTTATATGACAGAGGCTAGCCTCAAATCAAGTTTTTCTGCTCTCTTGCTATGCTGCCTCTCTGATTTTAAGTACAGGGTGTTCCAAACATCTTGGTGCAGTTTTTAGATTTATTAGCTAAACCAAAATTTATAGTTCAAAGCTGCATCAAGTTGGTTTGGAATATCCTGTGTATCTATCATTGAGTGTGATCTTAAAATCCACTTTTTAGAAAGAGGAAAAAGAGACAATAAACATTCTAACTCTCAGTTTTCTTCCTCAGGCTGTCACGGGCTTTACTCTTTTATTTATTCTCTTTAGGAATGGTTCACCAAATCACCAGCCAGAACCTCCTCCTCCAGTTGCAGATGTAAGTCTCACATTGAATGCTAGCTATTTGCAGTGTTTAGAAGTACTTTAAAGATTATGGTATTCGAGAGAGAATACTTTTAGGCTTCCACTGCACCAGTAGGAGAATAATTTTTGAGTACAGACCATTTGTAAACAGATTAGATCCAAGTTAGCTTTGCTATTGAATGTGATGTGTGTGATGTGTCTGCAGTAGATTACTTTTCTATAGTTAAGAAGTTACTCTTGTACTCCTGGTTTCAGAACCTTCTGCCAACAACTACCCCTCAGGAAGCTCAACAGTGGTTGCATCGCAACAGATTCTCTACCTTCTCACGGCTTTTCACAAACTTCTCAGGTTGGGATTACCTTTCTTGTAATGGAAAACTACATTTTGGTGTCTTATTTGGTCTCATAAAAGGCTTTCATGTGTGCTCTGAACTTTTTTTCTTCTCTTACAAAGTTATCAGACTTTTTCTCTTTTTAAACATTTTTGTTATCTTTTCTTTTTATGTCACCTGTATTTCCTCATTACCCAGAGAGCTATTGCTTATAACAAAGAATAAAAAAAGGAAAAAAGATCTTTTTTTTTTTTTTTTTTGCTTTATGGAGGGCAGTTGGCGTTAAGTGACTTGCCCAAGGTCACATGGCTAGTTTTTGTGATAAGTGTCTGAGGTCGGATTTGAACTCAGGTCCTCCTGACTCCAGGGCCAGTGATCTATTCACTGCGCCCCCCTAGCCGCCCCAAAAAGATCATTTCTGAAAACTGATAAATACATCAGTCAGGTCCCACAGGGCAGGCGGTGTTCTACTTCCGTGTTTTAAGAAGAGAGGTAAGGAGACTCAGGCTCACGTCATCTTCTTCAAGATCAAGATGGGTCATTAAAGTGATGCAGCGTGTAGTTTACAATTTCTTGTTAATTTTCTTTTGATTTATGTTCTTGTAGTTATTGTATATATTGTTTTCCTGGTTCTGCAGCACATCATGTGAAGCTCTTTATGCCACCTTGTGTTCTTCATAGTCACTTTTCCATATAGTACAGTAATATTCCATCACATTCATATTTTACAATTTACTTAGAAATTCCCGATTGATAAGTATGATTTTGTTTCCAGTTCTTTGTTACTACAAAAAATGCTACTATAAATTCTTTTTTTTATTTATCAAACATTTCTTTCTCTCTTTAACTTTTTAGGGTGTATACCTAGCAGTGAAATTTCTGGGCTGGATATGAGGATAGAGATGAACATTTTTAGTAATTATTTTTGCTTAATCCCACATTACCTTTCAGAATGGTTGAATTCATCACAGATCCAACAACAGTGTTTAAGTGTGCTTATCTTTTCGATGAAAAGATATCTTTTAATGAAAATTTTAAAAATGGGAAATAGACAAACAGGAATGACACTGCCACCAATTATAATAATTTTATCCAGAAGTTAAACTAATTGAAGTTAATTGCCACAGAAAGGCTTCCAAAAGAACCCAGAGAGTACCTTAGTCGGCAGACTTTTAATTCATTTGCCAAAGAAAGATGGCTGCCTAAGGCATCTCTAGGTCAGACTATAAGTTCTGTAAAGTCTCTTGAAGGGTGATAGATGATTATGAGGAGTATTATTTCATAAAGCAGAGAGAAGCAATAGGTAATAAAATCAATTTAATGTTTTAAAGATATCGAAATATCCAACTTAGCAAAGTTAGCCCAAGAATATTCAAGGATAAAAATGTAAAAGTATTACAAAGAAAAGATTTATAAAAACCATTCTAACAAACTTTTTTCCATCAAGGATAGTGGAATTTCTACACTTGGATCCTAAAATCACAGTCCCTCAAGTGTTTCTGTTGGAGGTAGAAATGGCACTAAGGATAACAAAGATGGAAAAGTCTGCTATACTGGACAAAGTAGATATAGAGGAGCTCTTAGAACTGGTGCAGATAGAACTGTGGGGGCACGGAGAGACTGGAAGGTATCTGAAGGAAATAAAGATGCCAGGGGATGGAAAAAATCTGGGGTCTCATTATTACCACAGAGATCTCCTGATCTCTGTGTGTGCTCCCATTTATACAAAACCTTTACGACAGTCATCTATACAACAGTTGAGGGGATCCTTAGTGAGAGTATTAGTAGGGAACATCAAGGCTTTTGCAAGTAGTGTTTAAACAGTGGACCATGGATCACCTTATAGTTAACTAAAATATGTAACAAATATATAATCCCATTGTGCTTATCATTTACTATGAAAAAACCTTAAGTTTGGTTTAATAAAACACCTACAGGCTTATTTCCCGCACCATGTCTCTTAAGATTACTCTAGATTCCTTGAAAGATACAACAGAAATAACCCTGTTCAGTGAGCCCCTGATAATAAATACCAGGTGAAGCATACATCAGGACCATACACACTCACCAGAGGTATTTGCTGCTGTATGATCTAAGAGATACAGCATAGAATCCAGGTCCAGAAGGGGTCTTCTGTAGATACTCCTGTTTGTAGATGAGTGTGTTAATTACATCAAGACCCAAGACATTGTGGAGCCTCTTGAAAGAGGCTTGTAGGGGTGGCTGGGTGGCACAGTGAATAGAGCACCAGCCCTGGAGTCAGGAGTTCAAATTTGGCCTCAAGGCACTAAACACTTATTAGCTGTGTGACCTTGGGCAAGACACTTAACCCCAATTGCCCTGCCCCCCCCTCCAAAAAAGAAGAAAAGAGGTCGCATAGTCAAAGCCTGTAATACATACACATAATACATACACCGAGTGAATGAAGAACATCTGTTGTCCAAATTTCATCATTCTTTTTTAGACATACACCCTGTAGAGCTTGTCCACCAATGTGTATATCTGGAACAGACAGTACAGATAAGACAGTAAGCTGGGCCCAGAATTGACAACGATGAGGAAAGAATCGATTAATCTTTGGAAGTTGAAAATCTTTTACTGACACTCCCCCTCCTTGGGAAGTTGAAAATCTTTTGCTGGATCTACCCCCCCATCCCCAACTTTCCATGAAGTTCAAGGTCCATCTTTTCAGTGGGTGCATTTTATAGGTATTGCTGTATCTCAGCCATGAAAATAATAGTGCTTCCATAGAATTAAAAATGATTGTCACAAAGGTCATTGAATTAAAAATGACTGTCACAAAGGTCAATGACTGTCACAAAGGTACATAGTCAACATGAGCAAGCTGTAACATATAACCAGTGGAAAAACTCAGAATAGTAGTAAAGGGTGTCATCAAGGAATTGTATGGAAAGAAAAGAAGATGGACTAGTCACATGACATGGGTGTCAATATGTCAACCTGAGT
>CM053597.1:216775152-216811025 GCA_028646575.1 Pseudocheirus occidentalis
GGGGTTAAGTGACTTGCCCAAAGTCACATGGCTAGTTAGTGTGTCAAGTGTCTGAGGCTAGATTTGAACTCAGGTCCTCCTGACTCCAGGGCCGGTGCTCTATTCACTGCGCCACCTAGTCGCCCCTGTGATCATTATTATTGAAGGGAACTCCAGAATCAGTGGCATCCTAGATCCATTTGAATATTGAGTCTTTTCATAGCCTTTAAAATACTGATCATTCTCCTTGATCATTGATCACTCATTTTGTCATCCTTACCAGTTTGCTGGGTGTGAAGTGAAACCTCAGAGGTATTTTGCATTTTTTAAATTATTAACGATTTGGAGTTTTCATATACATTCTCTAAAACAATGATTGTATTTAAAAATTGGGGAAGAAAACCGAAAGTAATTTAAATCACTCTAATAACTATAGCTCTTCCATGCAGCATATTTTATATTTTTCTTTAAAAAAATTTTTTTAATCAAAAATTCTTCTCCTCACCATCCTTTCTAACTCCAATTGAAAATTATAGAAAAACAAAACTTGTTACAAACATAATGTAGTCAAAATATGGATATGTTTTACATGATTGCATATGTATAACCTGTATAGAATTGCATACTGTCTCAGGGAAAGATGCATAGAATTTGGAACTCAAAGCAACAACAACAAAAAGAATGCAGGGGCAATACTGCACATCTATATAACACTGATCAAACTGCTTACCTTCTCAATGGAGGGGGAGGGAAAGAATGGTGGGTGAGAATTTGGAGCTCAATTGTAAAAAATGAAGGCTAGAAATTTTTTTTTATGTGTAAAGAAAAAATAAAACCTTAAAAAACGTATATAGTCAAGCAAAATAAATTTCTGCATTGACCATTTCCAAAAGGAAACCCATCTGTGTGTGTATGTGTATGTGTATGTGTATGTGTATCATTTACCTGTCTGTCAGGAGCTGGGTAGCATGTTTCATCATTAGATCTCTGGAATAGTGGTTGGTCATTATGCTGATGAGAATTCCTAAGTCATTTGATGTATAAATTGTTCTAGTTTCATTCAGTTCATTTCATGTAAATCTTTACAGGTTTCTCTGCAGCCATCTTCTTCATCATTTTTTACTACACAATAATATTCCATCACATTCATATACTATAACTTGTATTCCCAATTTTGTATGCCCATTCCCCAGTTGATGGGCACCCCTTTAGATTCCTATTCTTTGCTACCTGAAAAAGAACTATAAATATTTTTCTCGAGTTTGTTTTGTTTAGAACTAATTTCTCCTTTAATCTCCTTTCCCTTTAATTCTTTTTTCTCCTTTCTTCCCTTTCCCTCCTACTTTCCTTTTAAAAGAAATGCATTTCTATAGCCAACTGTTTGTGTATTTTTCCCTCCTTTAACCAGTCAAATAAGAGTAAACAGCCTTTTCTTCCTTGTTTATATTGATGTTTACTGGCACATCTTGATGATATGAGATGATTTTCCCTAACTTTCTATAGCAGCAAGTACCCTAGCATACCCAGGATGGCCGCTAGCACAGGTTCTTTGATCTGCTTTTCTAAAGGAAAGCAACTCAAAAAGGGTTAACAGTCTTGCTTTGATCAATCAAACATGTATCATTTGCCTAATTCAAGGGGAAAAGTCAGCACACTGAACTTCAGAGAATACAGACAGAAGTTACAAGCAGACAAAAATACACACAGAGAAAATAACACAATTCAACAGACAGGACTTCTAGCTGTCTGACCATTACATCCATACCTAGTTAGTCACGAGAGAAAGAAATGTCAACATCTGGGTTTTCAATGGCTTCCCAGACTGTCATCTGGCCAGATCACACAACTCTTCCCAAAGTGAGCCCCAAAGCAGAATCTCTCCTCAGAGGCATATATAGCCCTCTCCAGGGTCAGAGAACATCACAACCACTTGACTACAAAGTAACAAAAGTTGTGCCTTCCTGAAAAACAAGCCTCCCACCACAGCTCCAGGTGAGCACATGTAGCCTATTAGGGAGGCAGAATATATTTTCAAATCAGGAAAGGTCCTCAAATTCAATTTTGGCTTATTGACAGACAGGGAAGATCTTCAAATTTCTATTACCATTACACCTTTCTCCACCCTGCCCAGTGTATTTCTCTTCCCTTCTCTTTCCTTCATTTCTTAAGATTAGCAGGACATAATAGAATCATTCCAAAGCCTTCTGTCTAATTAGACTTCCTCTCTGACCCCTTATGATGATAGGGTTCAAAGAGGACATGTCTTTCATCTCTTCATACTATAATGTCAGAAGTTTATCTTTGTTTAGCCCTTTAAAAGTGTTCATTGGGGGGCGGCTAGGTGGCGTGGTGAATAGATCACCAGCCCTGGAGTCAGGAGGGCCTGAGTTCAAATCCAACCTCAGACACTTGACACACTAACTAGCCGTATGACTTTGGGCAAGTCACTTAACCACAATTGCCCTCCAAAAAGCAAAAAATAAAATAAAATAAAAGTGTTCATTAGTGGCTGCCTTTTTATGTTTTCCTTAACTCTTAAGTTTAAGCTTCAGAGTTTCTTTGCTGCTCTGGTCTTTTCATCAGGAATATTGGGATGGCCTCTCTGTTATTATTCCCCTGTATGATTATATTTTGCTAGGTAAATTATTCTTGCCTGTATCCTTTGCGCTCTGGAATATCGTATTACAGGTTCTCCACTCCTTCCTTGCAGTAGTGGCTGCTAATTTTGTTCTTTTTCAAGAAGAAAGGATAAACAACAGCAGTAATGGCTGCTTAATTGTTTGTGGTCCTGATTGTTATTCCTTGGGAATTGAAGTTTTTCCTTCTGACTGATTATAGTATTTTTCTTTGACCTGGAATCTCTGGATTTTGGCTATGCTAGTCCTTGGAGTTTTCTTTTTGGAATTTCTTTCAGGAAGTGACCGTTGGATTCTTTCTAGTTCTACTTTGTTTTCTGATTCTGGGCAGTTTGCTTTTAAGATTTCTTGAAATATGTTTGGGCTTTTTTTTTTTAATCACGACTTTCAAGTAGTCTAGTGATCCTTAAGTTCTAATTTTTAGAAAATTTGTTGCTTGGGCAACATTTTGTACCAGAGCTTGTACCATGCTGTTAATTCCCTTTCCATTTTTTCTTCCCATGGGTTTTTTTTTTCCTTTAAGTGCTATCATTTCATGGTTTGGCTTTTTGTTTTTTTGTGGGGATTTTTTTTGTTTGTTTTTTTTTCTTTTTGGAGGGCAGTTGTGGTTAAGTGACTTGCCCATGGTCACACAGCTAGAAAGTGTTAAATTTCTGAGGTCACATTTTAACTCGGGTCCTTCTGACTCCAGGGCCAGTGCTCTTTCCGTGTGCCACCTAGCTGCCCCTATCCACTCTCATTCTTATAGTACAATCATTCTATCATAATCAAATGCCATACTTTTTCATTCATTCCCCAATTGATGGGCATTTTCTCAGTTTCCAGTTCTTTGCCACCACAAAAAGAACTGCTATGAATTATTTTTTGTACAGATGGGTCCTTCTTCTATTATCTCCTAGACCTAGTAGTGATAGTATCAGGTCAAAGAATATATGCCTTGTGGATGTTTTGGAATAATTTTTTTTTTCTGAGTTTGTGTCTTGAGCGTTTCTGTCACCAGAATAGCTTTTCATGGTATGGTTCTTTTTTTTTTTTTCTCATTCTTCCAGCCTACTTCCTGCTTTTGGAATTGTGAGGGCTGGGCTCTTTGTATTTCTGGTGGGAGGGTCTGGACTGATCCTGGTTTCTGTTTTCTTGAGGCACTGAGTGTTATTCTGTTATCTCAGGGGCAGCTTAGGCTTGAGATCTGTCAACCAACAGCGTTTCTGAAGGAGTCTGACCCAGCAGCAGCTGACAGTTACCCAGTTACCCTCAGTTTGGCCATTGTCAGCCACGTGAGCAGCTCTGCTGGGGCAGAACCACAGCCAGAGGTTCCCCTTTGGCCTGGGATTCTTACCCTGGTCCTTCCTCTTCAGTCTTGGGGCTGCTTCTCACCGTGGTGCCCACTGCTCCTGTTGCTTAATTCTGGTCCTGGGGCCTGCAGACCTCTTTGTCTTCATGTGCTGAATAGGCAGGAAAAATTATTCACTGTGACTTTTTTTTTGCATTTCCCTGTTAGATTTGGATCTGGCATGTTTCCTAGATCTATTTAGAGGAGTTTTGTGGAGGGGCTCACTGTACTTTTCCTACTGTTCTGCCTTTTTGTCCCATATAGTGCTTTAAAGAAGGGAATGTGAACATCTCTTAAGTTATTTTTTTTTTAATTCTCTTCAGAAGTCATTTTTGGTATGTGTTACAGACTCTTGCTTTATTTCTTACATTTTTATTTTATGCTTATTAGGTGCAGATTTATTGAAGTTAACCAGAGATGATGTTATCCAGATTTGTGGCCCTGCTGATGGAATCCGGCTTTTCAATGCCTTAAAAGGGCGGTATGTAATTCATTTTAGCATGAATTTAGGTTTCGCACATTGGTTTGCTTTAGGGTGAGGAGTCCAGAGTATTTTGTGAGGTGCTTAGCTACCCTGTAAAAAGTTTTTCATTATGACTCAATGGACTCTTTATCATATAGCACACCGTATATTTTATTATCAAGAGCAGATAAGAGCAGGGAAAGATTTTTACTGTAATTTAGGGATGGATGAAATGGAGTAGAGGCCATGATGAATATTAAAAATACTTATTGTGTACTAGGTATTATGTAGAGAAACCTTATAGACCCAGTCCCTGCCCTTTCACTGCTTGCACTCTAAAACAGACAACGCTGATAACGAGAAATTACATGTAGGAGGTACCAGTGAAATTTAAATAGTGACTGTATACTGGGAATAAAATGTTTGCATTGAATACATGATCTGTATAAGTGCATTTTAGGGTATTTGAGTTTGGTAAGACTTCATGGAAGTAGGATTTTAAGACTTGACTGAAAAGAGACAGTATGATATAGTGGATAAAAACCAGTCTCAGAGCTTGGAAGTTCTGCGTTCAAGTTCTCTGACACAGACTGGCTGTATGACCCTGAGCAAGGCACTTAACCCTTCAGAGTTCTAGACCAGAGCTGTGAAGTACTGTCGAAGTACAGCTCCCAAATGCAGATTAAAATGCAATTTGGGAAATGTTTAACAGAATATAGATATGGTGCAATATAGATAATGTTAATCTGTGGCTTTCTAAGCCAATATGCAGCAGGCAGGGATCCGTTTATATTTGAGTTTGACTACACTTCTCTAGGCAACTCCCTAAAATTATAAATTGCAAAGAAAGTGTCAACATGCCTTGGTAAGGAGTTTTCTCGCCTCAGAACAACCTGTGCCATTGAAATCATTCACTCATTCAATATATAAATTCACTCATTCTTCTGTGCCAAGTGGTAGATCACCGATCTTGTCTTTTCAAAAGAAATAGTTTGGTATTTGGAGGAGAAGGAGTACATAAAACATAAGGCATTATTTATAAGCAATCTAGTGTGGTCACGTGAATACAATAGGTAATGGGATGTATTTGCAAAAGGAAAACAGGTTGAACTAAGGCATAAATGGTGGCCTAATGTATTCTGCTTAGGGTCTTGAAACTAATCTTGGATCTGGTCCACAGTGTATGGAGTCAGAGTTTATATTTTTAATCTCTTTTGTCTATATACCCTTACATAGGTAGAGTAGTCTTATTGTCACAAAGTATGTATTATTATCTTTAAAGCCGGTGTCCCATAAAATGTGCCTGCCTTGAGAACTTTACAGCTTACAAGATGCTTCCTCCCTAGGATGGTGAGGCCCAGGCTGACGATTTATGTTTGCCAGGAATCCTTGCAGTTGAGGGAACAGCAGCAACAGCAGCAGAAACATGAGAATGGAGATTCAAATGGTGCTTTCTTTGGTAGGTCATTCAGAAGAGAACAAGATGGATTCAAAGAGAGGTGAAGGGGAGACTCAAGTGTTTACATGATGAGAGTCCACTAAGTGACAGATGTGGGAATTCATAGAGAAAAGTAGGTCTGTGTTTTGAGAATTATTTTTAGGATCAAATACAAACTCCTGTGTTTGCCATTTTAAATCACTTTTCTAATCCTACGTTACTTCCTTTCATACATTCAGTGGTCCAGTCGGTCTGGCCTTCTTGTTCTTCACACATGGCACTACATTTCCTTTCTCCTTGCTTTTTCACTTGCTGTCTCTTGTGCCTGGAAGATACTGCCCTCTTCACCGCAACCTTGTAGAATCCTTAATTTCCTTCATGATGCAGTTCAAGCGTTGCATTCTACATGAAACTTTTCGCCTGATACCCTCCCCCCATTGTCCATGCCCTCTTTTCCCCAAGTCACTTTATACCCATTTTTGTTTCTGCCATATGTTGCCAACATATATACGTGTTGTTTTTCCCTCTAGAATGTAAGCTCTTGGAAAGTAGGGGCTGCGTCATTTTTGTCTTTGTAATAATTGTAGTGGCTAGTACAGTATCTGGCACACTGTAGGAAGGCAAGAAATACTTTTTGATTGATCTGTTGATTGATTAATTGTGCAGGAATGTCCTTACTTAGGGAACAATCTGACCCTGACTGCTGATTCTTTCTTCACTTTGCAGTGTACCATGCCATCTACCTGGAAGAACTGACAACTGTTGAGCTGACAGAGAAAATTGCTCAGCTTTTCAGTATTTCACCTTGTCAGATCAGTCAGATCTACAAACAGGGGCCAACAGGAATCCATGTGCTCATCAGTGACGAGGTAAATTTTCAATGGAGCTTTATCATCAAGCAATTTAATATTCAAGAAAGTATCATATAACAGAACACCAACCCTAATGTACTAAGGACCATTCTCTGTTTATCAAACTCCTTTTTTTTTTCTGCTTAAAACTAAAATGTCTTCTTCAGACACCCTTGAAACACATGAGCAAAAGGGCAAATGATTCTGAAGATTTTCAAAGACTAGCCATTTGAAGAATATGAATTCAGCAGCATATCTTTCCTATTCAAGATGCCATTTGGGGGCTGCTCAAGGGCAGAGAAATTAAAGAGGCCAACCATGTTCAACTTAACTGAAATGTTATAAAAACTGACTGTCTCTATGCACATGGTCTCCAAATCCCTCTCTTCCTTCAAGACTGCTTAAAATTCCACATTGTACAGAAAGCCTTTCTCAGAACTGTCTGCTGATAGCGCCTTCTGTCTACTCTGTATATATCTTGTACGTCCACAGTTGTTTACTTCTTGTCTCTACTATTGGAATATCCCTAGTATAGCATCTGGCACATGGCACATGGTAAGAATTTAATGAATAATTGTTGGGTCACTGTGTATCTAGTCCTAGTCTCCTCAGGTCCAGTTCCATAGCACCAAATATCCATTGGGCATTGCAAATCCATGTCGTTTCCCTGCAAAGAAAAAAAATACCCCTTTTCTAGACCCCATCACTGTCAAGTGATAAGTTAGAACACCATCCTTCCAGTCACCCATGCAACCTCATTGTTATCATAGGCTCTTCATCTCATGTATCCAGTCAGTTGCCAAATCTTGTCATTTCTATCTCCACATCTCTGTAAATAAATATCGTCTCTTCTCCACTCACAGCCACCACCCTAATCAGCAACAGCCTTCATTTTTGGTGTGTTCTCTCGAGCCTCTTTCCATCCCAGTCCATCCTCCATACAGCTGCCAAAGGGATTGATTCACCACCCCTCATAAACTCCAGTGGTTTCCTGTGGCTTCAAGGCTGAATTCCTCTGGCATTTAAAGCTCTTCATAGCCTCGCTCCTTCCTGCCTTACCAGTCTTTCTTATACTTGGCTCCTTCTTTAACTCTCTGTAGTGACCTACTCCCTTTCTGGCTGACATGATAGGCTTCATCCCCATCTGTTGGTGCCTTTTCACTCACTTTCCCCCGTGCCTGGAACACCTCGCTTCCCACGGCTCTGGCTCACCTGGTTTTCTTTAAGACCTAACTCAAGTGCCACCTTCTTCATGAAGCCTGCCCTGGGCCCACAAGCTTCTAGCACATCTCCTTCTCAGACTGTCTTGTGTTCATCTTGCACATATTCTGAATGTAGCCATATGTATATATGTTTTCTCCCCCATCAGAATATAAGTTCCTTGAGGGCAAGGGCTTTTTAACTGGTCTTTGTATATGCAGTACATAACATAGTGCCTCACATTGGCTTAATAAAGGTCGTTGATTAATTAATATCCCTGAGCTAAAGGACTTACGATCTAGTAGTGTTTTGTTTAAGCTTTAGAAGTTTACTTAATCTTTTTAAAAATTTAAAAATTTACTTTTATTTTCAGTTCCAAATACTCTCCCTTTCCCTCCCATTGGGAAAGCAAGAAATATAATGTTCAGGATACATATGAAATCACACAGACATTTCTGCTTGAATTATGTTCCAAAAAGAAAAAGAGAAAAAAATATGCTTCAGTCTACACTCAGTACTTTTTTAGTTTTGTGTCTGAAGGTGGCTAGTATTTTTCATTATTAGTCCTTTGGGATTTTGGTGAATCACTGTCTTCATCAGAGTCTTTTCACAGTTGATCCATTGTTATAATATTGCTGTTATTGTGTATAGTGTTTTCCTGATTCTTCTCTCTATATCAGTTCATATGAGTCTTCTAGGGATTCTCTGAAGCCGTCACCTTCATCATTTCTTTTTTTTTTTTTTTGAGGGGGAAGTTATCAGGGAGGGAGGGCAGTCAGGATTAAGTAACTCGCCCAAGGTCACATGGCTATTAAGTGTTAAATGTCTGAGGCTGGGTTTGAACTTAGGTCCTTCTGACTACAGGACAGATGCTGTATTCACTGTGCCTCTTAGCCGCCCCCTTCATCATTTCTTATAGCACAATAATACTCCTTTATATTCACATACCATAATTCATTCAGCCATTCCCCAATTGAGGGAGATCCCCATAATTTCTAATTCTTTGCTACCACAAAAAAGAGCTGCTGTAAACTTGTTTTTGTACATGAGTACTTTTCCCTTTTCTTTGATCTCTTTGGAATAGAGACTTGGTAGTGGTCTTGCTAGATCAAAAGGTATGCACAGTTTTATAGTCCTTTGGACGTAGTTCCGAATTTTTCTCCAGAATGGTTGGACCAGTTCACATCTCCACCAACTTGCATTAGTGTCCCAGTTTTTCCATATCCACTCCAGCATTTGTAATTTTCCTTTTCTGTCTTGTTAACCAATCTCATGGGTGTGAGGTGGTACCTCAGAGTTGTTTTAATTTATATTTCTCTTATATTAGTGATTTAGAGCATTTTTTTTTTCACTTAATTTTATTGCTTCTTTTAGATGATTCAGAACTTTCAGGAGGAGGCTTGTTTTGTTCTGGACACAATGAAAGGTAATAAAACAATAAAAATAATTTCTTTTTTATTTGGTCTGATCTGTAATTTAATCTGTAGTATTCTGATGAGGAAGCTCCCTCTACTAAAATAGAACAGAAACTTTTGCAAGTTACAGTCTTAAAAAGTCTGGGGCACTAAGAAATTAAGTGACTTACCTAAAGTCACATAACTAGCATGTGTCAGAGGTGTGTCACTCAGACCAGATCTTGGTAATCAATACTCAGTCTTTCTAGACACTTTTATGATGCCTGTATTTCCGTTCTACCAGTCTATAAGGAACATGAGACTTTTTATGCATTGTCTCTTTGAGAGGAGGAAAAGGAAAGTAGTGTTAGTTCTATGTGTTGGTTAAGAAACAAGCTTTCTCAGAGTTTATTATTTATTGTAAGTTGCCTTATACCATTATCAAAGTGTCCTGGCTACCTCATAGTTATTCAGTTAGTGGCAGTCATCCTGTTTCCAGTAATAGTTCATGTTACTTTTTTATGGCTTTCTGATATAAGTGCATTATTCTGTGTAAAAGCTAAGAAATCCTCTTTCTTATGAGAACCTATCATACTTCTTCCTGTCCTTGCTGTGTTTTGGAGGTGACAGATCATCTTTCTGCTTCTTTTTCAGCTGAAACCAATGATAGCTACCACATCATATTGAAATAGAAGGGGAGTACCCCATGCTGGGTAGCTGCTGTTTCCCTCACCCCTTGGACACTCCTCCTCTTCCAGAGGGATATGGATAGAGAGCTGGAGGTCTGCGGGAGCCTGGCTGATGGAGAGTGGAAGGTGGGGTGGTGCTGCACCCCAGAGGTGGAAGCTCAGCCCTCCATTCCTTGTTCCAACCCTCTTGCCACACACAGATTCCTGTTGGGCATGCAGTTCTGCAGCTATCTTAGTTACAATTTCTGGACTGTTTTTTTGTTGAATATTGATAGAAACTTGTCGCATCCTTTAGGTTTTATGTAGGGCATAATGATGATGGGAACTGTGTGATGTTTAATTGAAAGACGTTAAATTTTATGATAATCTGGAGCCATGTAATTTTTTTTCTAATATATAAATAAAAATTAATCTCTTTATTCTTTAGACTACCCACCAACCAACTCCTCTGTGACATACCCGTACTCTCTGCTTTCACTGCAGTGTATTTGGCCCTGCAAAGCAGAATGTTGGGAGGGACATTTTTTCCCCCATGCCCTGTATATCCTGCCATTACTCTCTCGACACCACATAGTGATCCTGCAGTGCTCTGGTGAAATGTGAGTTTACATGGAAGACTGAGGACACAGCTGCCAAAAGTGACCCATTAGTAGGGTCAGAGATATGAAAAATGAAATACAAGCACTGGAGCACTCGCTCTCCCTCCCCCCCCCCCAAAAGGGGTTGGGCAGGGTGGGGTATTGTGGGGCTGTTACAGAAAATACATTTGGTAGGATCTGAGCACTGACTGGACTTCCCAAAGTAATTTTTCCCAGTGAAGTTCTCAGAACTTTCTTTTAATATATTGGATTTGTGTCTCTCTCTCTCCTCTGTGTCCTCATCCCTATTATAAGAGGCACTTTTGTTTATGTAGTGTCCTTGACTTAAGGTACTTTTTAAGATTGAGTCTCTTTCCCATATAAGTAGAAAAAGCTAGGAGTCAAGGCCTGGGTTCTAATCCTTAGCTCTGCAATAATTCACTCTGGGATCCTGGGCAACTTGCTCCTTCTGGGCCTCTCTTTCCTCATCTATAAAGTAAAGAATGTGAATAAGGTGATCTCCAAGGTCCTTTTCAGGTCTAAAATCCAGAACTCTATGATCCTATTTGTATTCATACCCTTCCCATATTTTGTTCTGCTTAAATGTTTATGTCTGTGACTATGAGTATTCCTTTCTTGTTTTACATGTAGATTGTCAAGAATTCCCTTTACAGATCGAGTTAGGGCTGAAGAAGACAATGTTTAAAGATTCTGTAAGGGTTTGGATTTTTATTTTTTTTTAAGCACTTGATAAAGCTTAATTGGTTTTTATACAAAGGAAATTTTTGTCCATTAAAGTTATCCTGCAATGTAGTCTAATTCCTTTTGGCTTAAAGCAAATTGAAAATCTTTAAGGTAAAAGATTAAAAATGGTTTCTTGGTAACTTCTACAAGCCTTTGACTAAGGCAGCCTGGCGTACCTTTGAGAGGATATCCGTCAGATGTCCTGATTTCCTGGGGATAGTCACAGTTGTGCCACATGTTCCAGTTCATCATAGCCAAAGATTCCCCAGCATCGGCCTCACTTTTTCCTGTGTCAGCCCATGGTACATTTTTCATAGATCATGCTAATGTCACAGTTATTTTAAAAAAATATTCAAAGTCCCAGCAGTGAACACACATTTCTGTCTCAGTGAAGGCCTTACATTTACTAGTAGACTGTTTTTATTGCCAAGAAAATTTTATCAGGCCTCTTTTGCGTCAGTCTGGAAAGGGTTGGTATAATGATGGAAACCTACAATAAGTGGCTGAAATGAGGTTTAAAAGAAAGTAACTAGTTTTTGTTTCACTTAAATTGATGAAATAAAGATGCATGATAGCTGTCTGGCTTCACTCTCCTCTCCATCCACCCCCCTAAAAAAAAAAAAAAGAAATAGAGTCACAACTTGCCTGACTTAAGCACTGCCTATAATAGTCCTTTGAAAAATGAATAATCTAATTCCAGAAGAGTATCTGTACCGTGCAGAATAAAGACTTGAATCTTTATCAGGGGTCTAATTCAAAGTTCTGAGGAAGAGAGAATGGTTGTTTGATGTACCAGGGCCAAATGAGAGTGCTTTCACAACCAAGCCAATCTCAGTACTTTCTAGGTCCACAGTGGAGATCATTTGGACATCTGAATTTTAGGTGGAGTTGATAATGAAGAGGAGGAGCTGATAAGATATGAAGGTGGTGGACACTACCAAGAGAGATTGTAGCTGACCAAATGAGAAATGACCCTTCTGGGCAAGGACTATGAGAGTAGAAGGAGCCGGGTGATGGCCATTGTCACCTTAATGATCTGAACCAGAAGGATGGGCAGAATCATGGTGCTTTTTGTAGCAATGAGGTAAATGGGTAGGGGACAAGCAAGGATTTAGCTCTTGATGTTACGTCTTTTTTACTTTGATGTGACAGATGAAGGCCAATGTTCCACACACTCCTTTCCTTGGACCCATAAGTAGTCTGATAAAGTTTTGCTGTGGAGAAGCAGCAATGCCTCTCAGACAACCTGAAATTACATCACTGTGAAGAGCTGAATTTTTCATTTTAACTTTAAAGGGAATTTAGAAGACACTAAGTTTACTTTTTCCTTGCTTTACCTTTCCCCTTCCACCAAATAATTGAACACTTCCAGGTGGTGGTGCTTGGTTTG
Organism: Pseudocheirus occidentalis; assembly: GCA_028646575.1. Taxonomy (NCBI): domain Eukaryota; kingdom Metazoa; phylum Chordata; class Mammalia; order Diprotodontia; family Pseudocheiridae; genus Pseudocheirus; species Pseudocheirus occidentalis. The sequence continues at coordinate 216,787,845 of CM053597.1, forward strand.
TGAATGAATAGCTAAAAAGAGCGCATCACCTGCAAAGTGGGTTTTACTATTTTTCTTCCTTTTCGGCTGCCTTGGCCGTGAGGCTCTTCTAGGAATTTCATCACTGGTATTGCTTACACTGTTGGGAACTTTCTCTGTTGATGCAATAGAACCTGGGCAACTGCCCAACCTACTTATGCTCTAATTCATATAGAATTTATGCTCCACTTCCTGTAGAATAAGCATCATGTCGTTTTCCTGCTTATCCTTTCAGTAATGATGTAGTTTCTGAATTGTGAAATAACACCTCTGCAAAAGGGTTTGTTTTCATTATAGCTCTGTAAACAAAGCTTGGTTATATTGCCTGTACTCCAGAGATTGTGAGGAAGGATCTAGAATACTTTGTTTGAGGTTGGGAGAGAGACTTGACTGAGGTAAGAATGTTTGTTCTTTGCCAAAACAGGAAGTGGCTCCAACACCTATTGACTTCACTGTAAAATGTCATTTATCTGGTTTTCCTCCTGTTTATTTTCATGGTTTTGTTTTTTATTTCTACTGCTCACCTTGAAGTTTCCTCCCTGTTTTCTTCATTCATTTTCCTTCCCCCATCTTACCTTTCTTTCCCCTATCTTTCCTGATGACCTGTATAAGATCTCTGTTGTATTACCATATATCATTTTATCTGGTCTTTCAATCTAGTTCCTGAAAAATCCTTGTAGCCCAATAGTCAGTTAGTTTTTTTCTCTGACAATGAGTATGCATTTATTCAGGAGATTTGGTAGGTTGGGGAGAGGGAGATGGATCTCTGAATACATTCAGTAAGAAAAAAATCTGCAGATCGGTTCCTGCTTTGTAATTTACAGCCTTACATACTTGCCTAGGGGTACTGAAAAGTTAAATGACTTGCCCAGTCACACTGCCAGTATGCATCAGAGGCAAGATTTGAACCCAGATCTTTCTGACTCGCAGCTCTTTATCCACTAGTCCACAGCTCCTTCTCCCACAAAAATTATATTTCTTAAATGACATATACATTAATTTGTATAATTTCACCAAAAATTGTTAACTTGTGTAAATTGTTAACTTGTATAAATCTGTATTTTGTTTGACTTAGAATAGAGATTCCTAGTTCTAATTTGTGTCTTGGACTCTTGCCAGTCTGATAAATCCTATGGATCCTTTCTCAGTGATGTTTTTAAATATGTAAAATAAAAGACATAGGATTGCAATTATTTTGAAAGATAGCTATCAAAATATTTTTTAAAAGCAAATTTGCAAACCCCAGGTTAATTCTTGGCTTGGCTTAGAGTAAGGTACATATGCATCATGTTTGTTAAACACCTGTTTTCCCTAGGAACTGACATTTGAGTTTTCATTTAAGACTCTAATTGATGTTTTTTCCTTAAGATTCTCCATATAATTTTGTTTTACCTTTTCTTCCACCACTCTGAACCCCATTTCCCTGATTCTTCCAGTCTCATCTTCCTGTTTTTCATACTCTTAATTGGATCTTCTTTTAATAACTCCATCTCTTGAGGCCATTAATATGGCTTCTCCCAGTGATTTTTTTTTTTAATGTGTGGTGATATAAAATACTTTTTTCCTAGATTGTTTTCATTGGTTTCATCCATTAATTCAGCAGTCATTGAACCTCTGACCTACTAATTTTAACTTAAGGATTCTTGGGTCTTGCCAACTGTCCTTCTACAACTTTAGAACTGAATTTTCAACTGAACTGAACTTTCTTTGTTCAGTTTCTTTGTTCTCCTCCATTTAGAGTGTAAGTTTCCTAAGAGCAAGGACCTTCTCACTTTTTTCTTTTTGCACCCTGACCCTTAACACAGTGCTTGGCACTCCATAAGTGCTTAATAAGTGCTCTTTCATTCATATGCAAAGCACTGTGTTAAGTTCTATGAGAATTCGAAGATGAAAAAACTAATTTCTATTCTCTGGAAGTTCAGTATCTGGTAGTGATATGCACCAAAGACTAATCCTGAGGGTAGTGCATATTAGAGGTCCACACAGAGTGCCATCAGAATTCATGTTGGGGCTGAGGGAAGACTTTATAGAGGATATGGCATGGGGGATTCATAGAATTTCAGTAAAAGAACCTAGCTGTGTGAGGAAGGGGACATTGAGTCCAAGGTGATGTGGACGAATTATGTTTAAGGAATAGCAAATACATTTCAAATGAAATGCAGAATATGAAAAGGGTATGAGTGAAAGATGAAATAGTCCCTCCTATGGTAGGTCTTGAATATCAAGCTAAGGATTTTGGACTTTCTTCCATATTAATAATAGTAGCAGATAATATTTATGTAGTGCCTTCTATGTGCCAAGCACTGTGCTCAGCAATTTACTGCTATTTCATGATAGGCATTAGATAATTGTTTGACATAATTGAGCAAGGAGGAATAACATCCATGTACAAAATTGGATCAGAGAAGAGCCAAATCTATCATCAAGAAGACCAGCTAAAGATTATTAGAGTAATCTAAATAAGCAGTATTTTTTCTTTTTTTTTTTTTTTTTTTTTTTTTTTTTTGGAGGGCAGAGGGCAAGGCAGTTGGGGTTAAGTGGCTTGCCTAAGATCACACAGGTAGCAAATGTTAAGTGTCTGAAGCCAGATTTGAACTCAGGTCCTGTTCTCTACTCACTGTGCCACCTAGCCGCCCCTAGATAATCAGCATTAAGGACCTAAACCAAAGTACGGTCCTGTGCAGAAAGGAGGTAATAGATGCAAGAGATAGTGAAGAGATTTGGCAGCTGAGCTAAAAAAAAAAAAAAAAAAAAAAAGATGACTGGGGTTTCACATTTTGTGAATTGGTGGTTCCATTAAGTTACTAAGGTCAGGGGTCAAAAATGGCACCAGTCACATTCATACCACATACTTTAAAAGAATGACTAATGCTTTACCTTTTCCCCCTAGGTTGCTCAGAACATACCAACCTTTATTTCATTTGTTTTGACATCTGTGCGATTCTATATTGTCCTTATGTTGAAAAATCACAAAAAGGACTTTGAACATCTGCTAAAAGCAAGAACATTTTGCCTTTCTGATAACCATTTTCATAAGGCTGTGATATTTATGAGAGGAGCTACCGTTCTGGACCTGACTGGCCAGTTAAGACCGAGGTGAAGTGGACATGACTAGAAACCTAGGAGGAGAGGCCGTGACTGCCGTTTTGTCACTTGTGATCACTGAGGAGGGGAATGTTCATTGTCATGCTTTAGGAGAGCTGATTTAAAGAGTTCAGAGCTGGGATAGGTAGGATTCCATGGCATGAAATGATACTCCAAAAGAGCAATTTGATGAAAAGGATGGGAAACAATAAAATTTTGGCAATTTAGCTACAGATAGTTCTGATCAAGAGGAAGTGTCCAAAGAAACTGGAGCTATTGATGTATTTGAAGTTTTAAGACATGGAAGCAAAGGCAGGTAATAGGACAAATTTAGAAGGTGACAAAAGCCCCATAATGTCAGAAAAACTAAAACAGTGCAACCTGAGTCTTGAAATAAATGTGAAAAACAAAATGGGTTTTGAACTGTGTTAGGAATGAGGGGAAGTCAAAAGAAAGAATAGTATGCTACTGGTCAATAGACATTGCATAATGAACAGAAGATAGAACGATTAATTTGCTTCTATGTTCTTTACCAAAGAGAATGGTCTTAAAACCTTATGTAAGGGAAGACATTTAGTGGAATTAAAACTCAAAATAAATTAGACTGATTAAGAGCACATAAATTCTCTAAAAGGGGACCTATTGTAGATACTTGTTTAAGAGACGGTCAGAATGAGGCGTCTTGGACCCACTGAGAATATAATAAACAATGAATGATTATCAAAGTAAGGCACTTGTATGGGTTTCACAATAGGCTCGTGGACCCAATAAGAGAGCTATTGACTGGATGATAGTGGGTTCTCGGTGACTTGGATTCGAGCATGCTGATCGGATACGGGAAGATGCCAAGCCCGGGAATTCCAGCTGATAACACTGGATTGGAGAATCTGGCCAGTAGGATACGGATTAAGGATAAGTATAAAGCTTGGCGATTGGTGCAGCTGACATTTTGAACCAAAATACAGGATGAGAACATATAGTAGAAAACAAGATGAAAAAGACCTAGGAGTTTTGGTGGCTTGCGAGCTTAATAAGATTCCGCTACATGTTTGGCAGCCAAAACCGCCAGTGCTATCTTCAACTTTATTATTGGTGGTGTTGACAACCTAGGAGGCAATTGCACCGCTTTCTGATAAGACTCCAACCGGAAGATCTGTGGTCAGGACGTCACACTTTAGAAGGGAGCTGGGGCGTGTCCCGAGGTGTCACAGAGCATCTTAGGGGCTCGAAGCCATAACATTTAAGCCTAGAGAAGAGAATACTTGGGGATAAAAAGATAGTGCTCTTCAAATCTGAGGGCTTGTCATGTAGGAGAGGGATAAGGAGACACTAGATGCGGATGATAAGGAAGTGGACCACTACAGCTGTCCCAACGCCCCCAGTCCCGAGTTCAAGTAGACATTGGAGACCACTTGTCCGAGATGGAGACGGGCAGAGGCTAGACTCCGTGTGACCAGTTCAACTTGAAGATGAGCATTGAGGCTGCCTCTTCTCCCGAAGAACCTGCATCAGCAGCAGACTCGTTTTCCCAGGACCCCCTGCGCTCTGGCATCCTCTTCCCGAAGCTCCTTGCCCGGTACTTTACGCCCAGCCTGCACCGTCTGCAGACTCCAACTCCCAGCATGCCCGTCTCCGGAGCCTCGGCGCGGACTGCATCTCCCAGCCTGCCTCGGGGCTCGGTCGGACGTGCCGGCGCCTATAAGAGCGGGGGCGCAGCGGCCGCAGCCTATTGTTAGTCGGAGCCGGGGCGGTTCTGGGTACCCGCAGCCGAGGGAGCAGGAGCCGCCCGCTCCCCGCCGCCGGCCGGCCCGCCCGCCCTCCCTCCCTCCCTTCCCCCGCCGCCCTAGGAGCTGCCGGACCCGTGGCCACGGCTCCCGGGGCTCGCCTCCCCTTCCCTCCCTCCCTCCCCATCCCGGGCCTGGGCGGCGGCGGCAGCGGGGGCGGCGGAGACCTTCGCGGGAAGTGGCGGCGGCGGGGTCGGGCCGGTAATGGGCCTGGGGGCTGCGGGGCAGAGCGGGCGAGCGCCCGCCGGACGCGAGCGCGGGAGCCGGGGAGGGGGCGGGGCAGGCGGCCGGAGGTGGGTGTGGTAGAAGGGCAGGTAGGGGTCCACGGGCGTGGAGCTGCGGCCTGAGGGTCCGCGGGCTGCTGAGACCCGGGCCCGGATGTGGGGGCCGGCACCGACCTGCCAGGCCCGGAGGTGGGAGTGGGGAGCTGGCCAGGCATTTGAGGGGCGGAGGTAGTGAGGTGTTGGAATGAGCAGGAAGATGAAGGGGTCATCGAAATGGCCAGTGAGGCCAGTGTCCGACTGCCAGCGCGCGTGCCGCCTTAGAGTGTGCCAGGGACTGTGCTGAGCCCTGGAGGGTGTGCAGGGACGGCTCCAGGTAAAGTGGCCGTGGGCATATCCTAGTTTGTAGGGGCCGGCAGGTGACCTGGATTTGGCATCAGCTTCCTCCATCCACTCACCCTGCCTTCCTTTGATGACCCATAAGAGCTCCAGCTCCCTGAATGCGCGGTGGAAGTTACCCCAGGAGAGCCCAGCCTTTGTACCGGGATGGTTGGTTAGGTCAGTGAAGCCCACAGCTGGCCATGCCTTCCGTCCCCGTCCCCAGCTGCCAGGCCGAGGGTCTGAGCCGGCCCCAACTTTGTCACAAAGAGCCCAGACTCGGCAGGCTGACACTTTGAGAGAACATCCCTCCAGCTGTGATATAAAGAGAGGAGCACAGGAAGGGCCCTTAGCTGCAGAAAGGTGTCATTTTGGGAAATGAGAAGGAATTCACCAGAATACATGGTTCCCATTTAAATGTCCAGTCTAGGTGAGGAGAAGAGGAGGGTTTTGGGCATCCAGGACAATGCCCCGAACCCACTGAGTGCTATGTAAATACTTCCTCTGGTCAAGAATGACCCCATTGCTTGGAACTTTTACCTCAAGTAGAAAACAGCTAGTCATCCTGGCTCTTCTGCTTCATAATTTGTGATCTTTGTTGGACAAAGCTCTCTGAGCCTCGGTTTCCTTATCTGTAAAATAAAAGGCTAGATGTCTCTTCCAACTCTGTCAGTGACTTAGGATTCTTCTGAATCTGAATCGCTGAACGTCATTGAACCAGAGATGCAAGTAATCTTCCAGATCATCACAATAGTTGCAGAGAGCCATCCTGCCTCTAAATTCTAGCTGGAAGAAGGGCTCTCTTCATGTACTTTAACTGAAAGCTCATCACCATCCAGAGACTTCATCCTATGAGGAACCACTTTCTCCTTTTAACATTGAGTCTTAACAAGAAGAAAATTCTTGAAGGCTTTGTAGCACAGAAGTGGGTCACATGCTTCATTTTCCTGATTATTTTAGTTTTCTTAAAGAGAGACTCATTTATCAGCCTTAAATATACATTTGTTATCTCAGAAAATTTTTTTCCTAAGCATCACATCCATCATCAAATACTTGGTGATAGGAGTAAGCTTCAGAAGCCTGAAAAAGTATAGTCTTTTTTTATATGTTGAGTCTTTATTAAAATTCAGGTATGATGAAACCCTATTTTTATTTAGTATAGCTTCTTTCAAACCTCAGCCTGTGCTACTTCGTACAGCTTTGGTAATTATAGACTGGTGGGAATATTTGTCATAAAAGGACTTTTAAAAGGCAATGTAGAGAGTGACAGCATTTAAGCCAGTTGCCCTTTAGTTAGTCTGATATTTGAAAGTTCTTATGAAGGCTTTTATTGTTTTCTCCAAGATCATTCTGTGCATCGGGATTTGTTCGTTTTGATATTTTAACAGACCAATAGGTCTTATCCCTGGTGTAGTAATTAAAATTTATTTCCAAATAGTGCCCTGATTTATTTGAGTAATTGAATTAGTATGTGTATGTCTGAAGAAGTCAGGGAAAGACTGCTTGCAGAGAGATGGATTTCCACATAAGGTTTGAAAGATGAATTTGGTGAGGTGAAAGGAGAGTTGAGAACCTTTCTTTGCCAAATATTTCAAAGAACAGTTATTTCAGGTTATTGTAAAAGTATTGTCAGCCTCTGAGATAATTTGGATTGGAAAGATTTAGTGAAAAGAGATGTCAAGTGAGTTGAAAATTAAGGCTGCAACTGGTTCTGGTCTAGGATAAACAAATCTTTATGGTTAGTTAATAGTCAGCTTAAGATAAAAGGATTTAGAGCAGCAGTATTTAGGATTTGACCAAATACTTCCATCTCAGTGTATACAATAGTTAAAAGTACCAACATTTTAATTTGCGTGTTATTTCATCCTCAGGACATTTTCAAGTTAAAATGTCGTTGCTTCTCTATAAAGTTTCTCCTGTTATTGGCTCAGAAAATCTTACTCCAGAAGTGTAAGGGGGAGGGGAGACAAGGGAACTGCTTCCCGAGGATTGCCTCTGTTCCCACTCCAGATCAGAATGACCTGAAGAGATGAGACCTGAAGAGAAGTGTGTGAGACTGAGACGCTGCAAGGCTGTTGGGGGCTATGCAGAATTCAGAAGTGGATCCATAAGCTGTTTTTAAGCTTGTATCTATAAACACACCAAATGCAGGGAAAGAGCCCTCCCCCAATTGGAACACCCAGTAAAGCTTGCTGAGAAGGAGGCTGCTGTTTAAGCTCTATCTGAGAAAGGAGGGGTTTTCATCCTTATATTTTCATGCATGCTTTGAATGTGGGATTTTTAGTGCACTGTTGGTGATAAAGTGGAAGGAGATGCTTGAGGTAGATTCAGAGCTATCAGATCTCAGATTTAGGTTTGAAAAAGACCTCCAAGTCCCTTATTTTGCAGTTGATGAAATGGAGGCATAAGGGGGTTAAGTGAATTGCCCAAGGTCATATGGGTCATAAGTGGTGAAACTTTGTATTAGAAATGAGTACTTCTGACTTAAGCTGAAATTTTGCTGAGCTCATTTATTCTTTCCTGTATCTTAGCATTGGTAGATCTGGTGACATCTGAAATTTGGCTGTGGGCCGTACTTTCATTTTAATTAAAATTATTCTGATCAGTAACCTTTTTTTTCTCCTAGACTAATTTCTTTAGGCATGTTTAAATTTTATTAGTACACCTGAGATGTATTGTAACTGAGGGTTCCTGGTTGAGATCTACATATATTTATGGCTCAGGTCCTCACAAGATAGCATGTAGACTTTTGATGAGGCCTGATCAAACCATAATAAACACTCTCCAAAGGCTTCTTCCAGTATAGAATGTACCAAGCAAAGCTGGCTAGATGTGTAAGCTCGTCCCTGTCTGTGCAGGATAATGGGTACAGGCTGTGGAGAGAAACCAAGAGCAGTATTTCTTCTTTTTCAAAAGTGTGAACAGAGCCATCAAAAACTTGTGTCTCAGCTGTTGGTGCTTGGTGGTAGGGTTGTGCTACAGCCCCTTAACAGGAATCCCTGACGCCACTGTCTGTGTTGGGTAGCTGCTCTGCAGTCATGCAGCCCGCTCTTTCTGGGCAGTGATGTTATTCTTGATGCATAATTAGCAACTAGTGAGATCATAGTCTGGGCAATTTGGGCATTACTGATTCAAAGGAAGGGAACCTGTTTCTAGGCTCTGTGAAACAAACTCCTGTCTTCCAGGAAATTGGAATCCAAAGAAGGAAAAGGAAAATGATTTGTACTGTAGAGGTGACTGATGCAGACAAACTCTTCTGTCATGTGCCTGTGTGCTTGTGAGATAATCTGCTCACAACAAAATTCTTTCATGTGTACTCTTTTTATGTGTGTGTTTTTTCCCCATGCTGGTTCTTTCTGTGTCTCAAAGGACATGAGGCTGAGTTTTGTGCACAGATGATAATTGTCATAATCAACAAGCATTTACCAAGCACTTACTCTTAGGTTCTTGCAGATACAGTGGCCAAAGTAAAAGAGCGCCTGCCCTCAAGAAGCTTACCTCCCTTCCGGGGAGAGGATATTGATGCAGATCAGGAAGGGCCTCCTACCACAGGTGCCACTTGAGTCCTGAAGGAGACCTGAAGGGTTTTAAGGTGGTATGATTGAAGAGGGCTGGCCTCTGCCAGGCTACGGAGATGGCAGATGTGGAGTAGGAGGAAAAGTAACAGGAGCAGTTTGACTGGACAGTAATGTGTGTAAAGGCGGGGGATATGTAATGGGGCTTGAAATGTAGGCTGGGACAAGGTTGAGAAGGACTGTAGATGCCACACAGAAGAGTGTATCTCTGATACTACAGCTGACAGAGAATACCTGAAGTTTCGTGAGGAGGGGAGTGACATGGCCAGACCTCTGCTCAAGGAAAATCCCTTTGACCCCTGCTGGAGGATGGACTGGAGTAGGGACAAGATAAGTGAGGAACCTGCATTGCAGTGCCCTAGACAAGAGGTAATGTCTTCCCGAATTAAGATGGGGAAATAAGCAAGAGAAGAATGGAGAGATGGTGATTGATAATGCAGAAGTAGGAATGTTTGTGGAGAAGATGAGGTAGGGGAAGGGCAGCTCTTGACACAAGGCTGTAGTGACTCTGGAGAAGGACTGGGGCTGGTTGCATAGCTTAGCTAGTTGTCTCCATTGGGCTGCTAGATGGTACAGTAGGTAAAGTGCTGTGCCTGGAGTCAGTATGACTCTTTGTGAGATCAGATCCGACCTCAGAATTTACTGTGTGACCCTGGGCGAGTCACTTACCTGTTTGTCCCAGTTTCCTCGTCTATAAAACGAGCTGGAGAAGGAAATGGCAAGCCAGTGCAGTATCTTTGCCAAGAAAACCCCAAATGGGGCCATGAAGAGTCATGCACAATTGAACAAGAGTTACCTGCATAGAGAAGACGTGAAGCAGCCACTAATCTCATTTCTCTCTTTATTGCCTAGACGTCATCCATCCTGCTCCTCACAGGGAGACCTAGTAAGAATACTTTGACCAGACTAAGGAAAGATCCTTCATGGCTAGTGGCATCCCGGGAAATTGAGAGCCTACAGAGTCCCCTGGAAAATATTCAGGGACAAATGAGGGCTAGACCGAGTCTATTTCTGGCTTTGTCTTCTACTGTCACATGGAGTGCTGACCCAGAAAGGGTGGGGTATCTGACTTGAGAACATTTAAATTGACAAAATTTCTAGCTCTAAAAGCCAAGGAGCAGAGGCCCTCAACTTTGTATCTATGGATGAGCCACCTCTGTCATTTCTAAAGGACTGTGACTTGAGTTCTGGTCCTTCAAAATCCTAGGACTGATAGGTGGTCATGGGCCTTCCTTTTGCTAGGGGCTGTGGGGCTCATACTCAAGGGATATTTAGTAAAAGGTTTCAACTGTGGAGATGACCAACTCAGACTCTTCAGTGTATGCCAATGTGTTTATGAAATAGTTTGCCCTATTGATATGATTAGGACAGAGTTGTTAGCCTGTTCTGTGTGTCTGTTCCCATTCCAGTATTTTCTATGAGGCAAAATATATGAGGTTCTGGGGGCTGAGGGAAAACATAAAATCAGGAAATAGTGTGAGATGTTGGAGAGAAACCACAAGGAAATGGCCTAATCTTTGGAGACCAGATTCAGGTCACGTAGAGAAAGTAGATTGGTGTTAGCCCTGTATGTGATGGGAACAAACGGGATTTGAATGGGGTTTGATAATAAATGGTTCAGACTCTAGCCGTGTCCACTTAGGTACTTTAAGCCCTTTATTCATTTTGGGGAGGGGAAGGGACCATTGGCTGTGGGTTTCATAATAGGGATGATAGTAATACCTGTCTCTCCCCTCTCTTTTTTTTCCAAGCAGAATCCTCATGAGCCTGTCTAGCTGGTGGTGAATGGGGGCTTTAGGGCCTTTATAGTGGACTCCCTACGGAAGTCCCTTCAAGACCAATGGATGCATTCACGAGCTCGAGTCTCAAGAGGAAGTTTGAAGATGTGGATGTGGGCTCTTCCATTTCTAACTCAGATGATGAGATCTCTAGCAGTGACAGTGCCGACAGCTGTGACAGCCTTAACCCTCCTAGCACTGCTGGCTTCACACGTGAGTGGGCTGTCCCAAGCTCTAGAACCAGGGGCGTGTGAGGCCTCTGCTTCGTTTAGTTACACAGGCATTCAGCCCTATGCACAAGATGCTGCACTCAGTCCTGAGAAGACAGAAATGAAATTGTTCTTGCACTTTATTTAGGAGCTGATACTCTAATGAAGGTTGAGGTACAGTCCATATCCAGAATTAGTGCAAAGTAATTTGATGAGGGAGAGAGCACCTTTCAGGCCCTCCTGCTTTTTTGTCAAAGAGTCTCTGCTAGAATCATTTAATTGCTCAGATTTCCTAGGCTTAGGATAACTGTGCTTCTGTTTATTTTATTCATACCATAATGTGTGAAACTCCAGGATTCACAAAGTGTTTCGGGAATCTGCCACTGTACCAAGATATAAGTGGTGTATAGAAATACAGAGTCCCTTGTTTATTATCTAGGCCTCAACTTTAAAAAAATAATGATGAATTCCATGAACAGTCTCAATGAATAAAAAACAGTATACAGCATAATATCCCAAATAAAATGGTAAATGTTATTGAAATTTTAATACTTTAAAGATTGCCAGTTTTGTCAGTGCAGTTCTTCCCTCCACCAGCACAAGGAGCACCTTCTCTTTGCTGTAGTAGATGATCTTAAGTTATTGCAGGTCGAACTTGTGGTGCAGAGCATCTCCAGTTTAGCTAGAGTAAGACGGAGAACGTTACTGAGATTGTTCAGCTTGATGAAGGACTTTACACAGCTTGAATTCTTTGGGGTTAGCTTTTGAAAACCTTTGCTACTAATAGGGCATTGGAAATAGGATCTTCGCAGAAGTTAAATTTTGATGAAAGAAAATTTTAACAACTTATTCCTTCAACTCTTTTTGTGTATTTAAAAACCTCTGTTAAGTTTTTCAGGATTTTTTTTTGTTGTTTTATGTTTGCCATTTTATGATTGAACACTTTATCATATTGATAAACCAACAATTGATGTGGGGCAGCTTGGGTAGCACAGTGGACAGAGTGCCAGGCCTGGAGTCAGGAAGATCTGAGGTCAAATCCAGCCTCAGATATTTACTGACTTTGAGAGCCTGGACAAGTCGCTTAACCTTGTTTGCCTGTTTCTTCATCTATAAAATGACTTGAAGAGAGGAAATGGCAAACCAACTGCAGTATCTTTGCCAAGAAAATCCCAAATGGTATCACACAAATGAAATAACTGAACAACAACAATACAGTTTATTTAGCCACTACTAATTATTAGACATATTGATTGTGTTTTTTTCATATTATAAACAAAGATATGAATGCTTTTGCATGGATTTTTTTCCTTTTAATAACTTGATCTTAGTCAAAAGACCTAGAAATGATAATTTTTTTTACCTTTTTAATAATATTTGTAGGATATAATCCTAACATTAAAATCTTCAGGTGAGGGGCGGCTAGGTGGCACAGTGAATAGAGCACCAGCCCTGGAGTCAGGAGGACCTGAGTTCAAATCCAATCTCAAACACTTAACACACCCAAAAAAAAGTAGCCATGTGACCTTGGGTGAGTCACTTAACCCCAATTGCCCTGCCTTCCCCCCGCCTCCAAAAAGTAAAAAAAAAAAAAAAAACCCAAATCTTTAGGTGAAATGGTAGCTTCTTTAACTTGCCAGAATTGCTAGCTTGCTCTCCCAAAATTGCTCCAATTTACATTCATATCAAGTGTAATGGGCGCCTGTTTCGTATCTTTGTTTACCTTTCCTTTTTTCCAAAAATTTAATGGAAATGAGGCATTAGCTTTTATATAAGTAATAGAAATTGAACAGTCACTATTAACAGTTATTTCCCATTTTAAATTGACTGTTTATATCTTTTAAACATCTTATCCTTCAAGTATGGGAATGGAGAAAGAAGAATTGCTATGGTTAGTGGACAAGCTTTCCAGTCTAAACAGATGTGGGACCTGCACGTGGGAGGGTGGGCAGTCTGGGCTGCTTGCCCACCACACTGTCTCCTCTCCCTTCAGCCACATCTATCCTGAAGCGGCAGAAACAGCTCCGGAGGAAGAATGTACGCTTTGATCAGGTGACCGTGTACTACTTTGCCAGGCGCCAGGGCTTTACCAGTGTGCCCAGTCAAGGCGGGAGTTCTCTGGGCATGGCCCAGCGCCACAATTCTGTGAGAAGCTACACGCTCTGTGAGTTTGCTCAGGAGCAGGAGGTCAACCACCGGGAGATCCTCCGTGAACACCTGAAAGAGGAGAAGCTTCATGCCAAGAAAATGAAGGTGCTCAGGGGGAAGGGAGGCGGGGGACAGAACCCAAGCCGGTCAGTGCCGAGGAGAAAGGGAACGGACATTTGGGTCCTTTGGTTGTGGCCTAAGCTGCTGTACAGCTCTAGTGTGGAGCGCTGGTAGAGTGAGGAGCTGTGCAGATAGGTAAATAGTTCTACCTCACCTTCAGAGAAGGAGCGCTGACTTTCCCTGTGGTTGCCATTGTGCTTACGCGTGACCTTTAAGCCTCTGGCTTAACGGAGTGACAGTTCTGTTTATATTTATTATCAAATTGTTGTCTATAGGCTCATAGAACTGGTATTATTTCTTTTGACCTACTTTGCACCTCCCACCTAGGACATGCCCTTTGGTTGGCTACTGAAGCATCACCGTACTGTTACAGAATTCATTTAGCCCTCAACTAGCTATTGAGAACACTGTAGTCATCATTTCACACGACAGAAGAACGTTAAAGAATAGGAGGAAGAAGGGCCATGGCAGACCATCTCACCCAGTTCCTATATTCAGATGTTTGCTGCCAACGCCAAACCCTTTGAGCCTTTGCAGTTCCAAGTGCAGAACCGTGTCTTTGGAATTTCCATATTTTGAGAAACACTGCGTTAGATACAGCCCAATTTGTTTTGAGTCTGCGTGACTTAATCATATTCAGAAACTCAGTGGGAGGAAAACAGAAATGTGGTGGGATCAGAGGAGTTTAGTCAGCAATGGCATGTAGGCCTGAGAACTCTGAGTCTGCAGCCTCCTCTGCCTCCCTTCCTAATGGGCACAACATCCAGTAGTATGCCCTTGCTTCTGGATGCTCAAGAGCTCCATCACCAGCCCCATAACTACGGCTTGGCAAAGAGGCCTTGACCATTTGCCATTCAGAGTTTGTGGGCTTCCTCCCCTCTGTCCCCTAGAAGAAGGGTCCTGGCTGCTGACTCTGGCAGAGGGGGGGCCCTGCCAGGGAGGGTCATCCCGGCCCCTGTAGGAGCCCCCAGGGAAAATTCAGGCAAACCTGAGGCTTGTCTTGAGAGTGAGCCAAGAGCCTCCAATGCTGCATCCAATAAAGGTTCGCGTCAGAAGGGAAATTCTCGTCTTTGTTTCCAGTTTGCTCCTTTTTCAGAGGTTTTCTTTTGGCATTAGTAATAATAATTTCATTTTACAAAATACTTTGCTGCTGTTGTCTCATTTGATCCCCAGAACATCATCATGACACGGGCAGTAAAAGTAAAGTTCTTGTTTTACAGATGAGAAAAGCTAAGTCTGGAAAGATAAATGGGCTTGTCTGTGTCTGTAGGACCAGCAGGTGGCAAAACAAAGGATTTGGAATCCAAAGGCAGGTCTTTCAACTCCTAAGTCTGTCTTTTTTTTTAAATCATCATTATCTTACTCATTCTTCTTTTTTGATAAGGTTTAGTCAGAAACAGTCCTCAGAAAAAGCACTCTCTTATTACTAGTTTTTCATATTTAATGTTCTGTAGGCACTTGCACATATGGATAAAATAGCTGCTTTTGGTAGAGGAATGAAATTATTAAACTAATCCTCCCCGAGCTCATTAAAACATCTTTGGGACAACTCTAGGAGCATGCAGGAGACAGCAGCGATGCTCAGTGTCCTATCTTGTTTCCACCTTTCTCCTCTGCCACATGCCGACACTTGGAAACTTCACATTCAGGTAGCTTAGAGGTTATGAGTATTTGGTGACGTGATGACTTCTGTGAGAATTATTCTTAAGTTCCCTTTAAGTGCTGGAGCGATTGAGGGGAGCCCTTTGGTCTGTGATCAACCTCTGATTCCTTGAGTTCTCCCGGATACTCTGAGGTTTGTATTTGTGGTGTTGGATTTACCATGAGTCAGTCCGTGAGAAAGGGAACTTCTGACACCCAAGATTCTACCCATCAAGTCACACTTTGCTAAAGATTCTGTAGATTCTAAATTTTTACAGCCTGCAGTGATATGTTGCAGAGTTTCTGCCATTCCTTATGGAATCTATGTTGAACCCCACGTCCAAGTTCCTTAAGGATGACCCACCGATAGTTTCTGGTGTCAGTATCCCAATCCTGGGCCACTCTCATAAATCCCTCCGTATCCTGTCTGCAGGACCATGTGACTCAGCTGCTTGTCCTGAGCACATACAGGCTTCCCAGTGGTGACCTTTTGGTCTGTTCTGGCTTCTTAGCCATTTCCTTGGCTCCATCTTGAGATTACATCTGATGTTATCAGTCCTGACTGTGGTCAAGTGATATATGCTTCACCAAAAGTGTTTCTGTAGGACTTTGAGCCACTAGTCATCCACTTTAAGAAGGTACACTGTTCCTCTTCCTCATATTTTGGAAACCTAGTGTTATTCTTTCTACAACTGCCTTAGGGTAATGGGTCTGGTGTTTTGTAAGTATTATATAGGTCAGGTTTTTGAAAGGCTTTTTTCCCAGTCTCTTACGGTCCCTTTTATAGTTCTAAAAGTGTCTGCCATTGCATAGGTGTTCTTTTACATGTATCTTAACAGTTGACCTTTTGACTTCAGGATGTCATTAAGTCTCTTGACATACACAGATGCCACAGCCTTGTCTTTGATAGTTTTGTGTTCACAATATTTCTTGCCAAATACCAAAGTATTTGTAGGTATTACTTTCAGCCGCTGGTTTGAGACCCCCAGATTCAACTAAAACCTCAGTCATCAACTTTCCTCGGCATACAATAAAAATTTATGCCTAATTGAGTCTAGATGACATTTTTATATCCTAGGAGAAAGATTAACAACATGAAGGAGCTACTGAAAGTGCTTAGTACGTAGCGAGTGCTTTGTAAATGCTCTCTGTCTGATTTGTCTCAGTGGAGATGTTTAGCTAGATCTGCGTACGCTAAGCGATAAGACGTTTTGGTTTGATTCTTTCTTTAATGTGGAAGCCATACTTAGTTCTAACTAAGAGAGGTAATTGTTAGTGGGTTTAAGGTTAGGCAAGACCAAAATGTCTTAATTTAAAAATACCTTGGTTTTTGTATCGGTTTTTCTTGACAGTGTTGTATTGGAGATAAGCTTCCAAAGAGAAGAGTTTTCCACCTGGTTAACAAATACATTAACATTCTTACCATACCCATTTCATATATCTGCAGGACATTGGCAGCCATGAGTGCAGAACTGAGTAAAAAGTCTTTGACTCAGTAAAGGCACCATGAATGTTACAGTACTTTCGGGTGGCTTGTTGAATAATTTCTAAATTAAATATAAGTTCTTTACACTGGTGGGACTTTTTTTGATTCTTAGCTGATGATACTGTCTTGTGTTTATAAATGTTTTGTTTGTGCTATAAGCTATGGATGTTTAGTAGAAAGCACATAAAGAATTGGCCTGTATTTGGGTGTGGCTGGTGTTCTCCTATGTTAAGAAAGGTGAATTAAGGCTCGTGTCTGAGAGGAGGCAGCTGGGGAGGTGCCTGGCTAGTAATACATGTGCTGCTGTGAGATACTTGACAGCTAATTATGGCTCTTCATTGGTCCCTGTCTTGACAGTTGAACAGAGAAGCCACCATTTATCATCTCTCTTGTTGTGCACAGTATTAATGGTGTGTAAGCTTGCTGTCTCTAGTTTGAGCCACTTGTGTTGGGCTTCTTTCAGCCGTAGAGATGATCAGAAATTCTCCTTGAAGAAGGTTCCCTCTCACCTCTGATTTCTTTACTTCTCAAGATGCTGTATTAAAGTTTTTGATGGACTCCTTATGTCACCTTCCCTTTTTGACTTTTCCTTCCTGATACTTATGAAGGGAACCTAGAACTTCTGATATATATTTATTTTCTGGATTTCTTTGTAATTTCTTCTTCTTGTTGCCTTTAATTATTTAGGTTTTTCTACTTTGCATAATTGGCTAGATAGTGATATAATATCCCATGCTTTTCTACCGATCTTCAGTAGTTCTCACAAGCTGCATATGGTGGGATTTGATGTCTTTCTTCAAGGATATTCCTGGATAGCTGTGCCTTTCCTCTTGTGATTCTAATAACTGTAGCAGTATTAATCACATATGCAGCTGTGTGCAAATCATGAATTTTTTAAACAAATTTAGTATGTGTTTGTGTGGTTTTTTTAATATCACCAACTTTTTCCACTGCATCCTATTCTTTACCCCCTTTTATGGAGCCATCCCTTATATTAAAAGAATTTTTAAAGAGAGGAAAGAAAAAATTCAGCACAACTCTAACATCAAAAAAATCTGATGTTGTATACAGCGTCCCACATCCCTAGTCTCCCACCTTTTGCCAAAAAAAAAAAAAAAAAAGGAACAAAGAGATGTATTCTCATTTCTTTTTAAGAGCCAAGATTAGTCATTATATAAAGACATAGCATTTGGTTTTGGCTTTGTTGTTATAGTCATTGTATGTATT
Source organism: Pseudocheirus occidentalis (assembly GCA_028646575.1). NCBI lineage: Eukaryota > Metazoa > Chordata > Mammalia > Diprotodontia > Pseudocheiridae > Pseudocheirus > Pseudocheirus occidentalis. The sequence goes on from CM053597.1 coordinate 216,805,514, forward strand.
GTTTTTCTGGTTCTACTTGCTTCACTCAGTGTCTGTTCATATAACTGAAATGTTCTTATGATTTCTCTCAAACATTGTGGGAGAATGAATTCATTCATGGTGGTTATAACAGATACCACCATTTTATAATCACTATTTGTTATAATTGGTCAGCTGTTTGGATTCTTGCCTTAAGAGCAAAAATGAACGTTCAGAATTCAAAGATATACTAATCCTGACAGCACCTGAAATACATTACCCTAACTGGCATGACCCCTATCCTTCCTTTGTTCCCTCTCCTAGTGTGAACTTTCGGGGGGGGGGGGGGGGGAGGTCATTGAAAGTACTAAAACATTTATGCTGCATTGTTTTTACTCACATATATAAAATGGACCAGAGTAGATTAAGAATGCTAGAGTATTTGCTTGTACTGCCTTTATCTAATGGTTCAGTTTTACATTTGAAACTCCCAGCCTTCTCTTCTCTGAGAAGGGCACGGCTCGGTACATGCTTGGTACCCATTACAGATTTCATGCTTACTGAGTCCAAATGACACGATGATCTCATCAGATATCAAGGACTCTATAAAATGAAGGAGCTGTTTAATGTGTTGGGTTTTTAGTCATATAACTTGACATCATTTATGTATATCAAGTGATTAAAAAGATAGTTTGATAATACACCCTTCTTTACCTTGTAAGCCATACTTAGTTCTATTTAGGAGAGATAATGATGGGTTTAAGGCTAAGCATTACCATAATAGGCTTAAATTATCTCCCTGAAAGATGCCATGTTTTATACAGAGAACAGCTTTCCATGTGTAAAGCAAATAGTCTAGCATTCTTAATCTACTCTGGTCCATTTTATATATGTGAGTAAAAAAAATGCAGCATAAATGTTTTAGTAAGATGCATCAAACATAAAATTCTTACCAAAGAGAAAGCTATGACTATATGTCTGACTGGAATCCTGAAATTAAAACTCATTGGGAAAAACAACTTTAAAGCAATTAAATCTTAGTACAGGCAATTGTGGCATTGTAAAATGGCTATAACCGATTTGGAAAAAATCCTTGTAAAATTAATACAGGTATTAATGAAGTATAGAGCCCATCATCCTAAGGCAACTATGGAAAGATTAATACTTTCTTGCCAAAAAGGAGAAAGAAGATTGATAGACATGTGCATGTTACATGAACCATGATCATGTCTTAATGTACATGATTATAAGGTTGGAAAAATTTGGAGAAATGCTTTCGGAAAAGTAGAAATCGTTTCACTGAGCAATAGTGAAAGCTGACATTAGTACCTACCATTAGATTTTTCAAATATAGCTGGAAGTGATTTTCTTCTTTGTAGAGCCTATCAAATAGCTTAGATTTAAGAGTGAAATCCAAGGGCCCTCTATGGGCGACATCCACATGTTGGCAACAAAGAGTTGGACAGATGTCTTATCATGCAGATTTGTTTGTAGAGACAGAGGCATCAGTGTTGACAGTTATCACCATCAAAAATTACACAGAATTTTTCCTTAAGAACAGTCTTACTGGGACGGCTAGGTGGCGCAGTGAGTAGAGCACCGGCCCTGGAGTCAGGAGGACCTGAGTTCAAATCTGGCCTCAGACACTTGACACACTAACTAGCCGTGTGACTTTGGGCAAGTCACTTAACCCCAACTGCCCTCCAAAAAAGCAAAAAAAAAAAAAAAAAGAACAGTCTTACTGTTCAGTGCAAATTGCAAGGAAACAGTAGAAACCTCACTGCAGATTGGAAAATTTTAATACCTATCAAATACCTGCTTGTTAGACATCACTCTTTTTTCATGGACTGACAAATGACAAATTCCAACACAAATATAGACCTCAAAAAAATGAACAATTTCAACAGAACGCAAAAAGGATCATTATCACAGACAGCTGTTGTCTACAATTGCCTGGATATATCATTGATCATTACAGTGTACGCATAACATCCTTAATAGATAGCACCACACCAAATACAGTCTTCAAGGTATGTGGAACAAAAAGCTTTCAAAATATAGATGCCAGCATAAGAAATCAGAACCGTGTGGGAGTAGGATGAAGTATATGTCACCTTTGTCCTACTGGCTATGGGGATGATTTCACCAAGCCCATAGAGGATGAGCTTAATTTCTTAAAGCTTTTTTTCAGCTACAAAAAGTGGTTATTTAATCAACCTGTTCAATAATCTATAGAGTATTAAATATAAAAAAATTAGGATAGCCACTTATCCCATTACCATCTGAACTCCTTTAAAGAACATGAGAAGAGTAACTAATAATCACTTAAATCTCTCTAATACTGATGAAACACAGGACCCTAAAGCTACTATACAAGGATTAACATTTCTTCATCTAAAAGGAGGAAAAGGATTAGTAGACATATTTAAATAGGTCAGAAATCTACAGAAATACATTTTTGGTCCAAGCAAACACCATTTCACTGTGTAGTATGTATTTCTCAAATACATACTACATCTGAGAGTGATTTGCCTCCAGATGAAGCCTGTGAAATGGACAAAACGCAAGATGAGCATCAAGAAACCCTCCACAGGTGACATTTACATGATTTCAGTCTAATTTTGTTTGGGGGGTAGAGTGTCGAGATAAGCCTACATCACCTGCTGCTTTCCAAGCCCTGTGTTAAGTGTTTTTTAGTTACCACATTTGGTCCTTGTGACAACGCTGATAGAGGCTGTTATTATTCACCCTTTTACAGCTGAGAAGACTGAGGCATGCAGAGATTGAGGGACCTGACTGAGGTCCCCTAGCTAGGAAGTATGTGAAACCAGACTTCTGACTGCAGGCCCACCTCTGCGGGGCTGCCTCTTAAAGCTGAGTCATGTGGAAATGGAAGGGTTGGTGATGGCCATTCAAGACCAGATCCTTGCTACCAGAAATTACAGAGGGATTATCTCAGACTTGATGTTCAATGGATTATATAAGAAAACAGTAGAAACTGTACAACAGTCCTTTGCAGGCTGTAAAAATTCAGCATCTACCAAGTCCCCTGCAGGTCATGACCTGATGTATGTTAGAAGCTCACCATCAAAAATGTCACCGACTGATTGATGACGATCCCCATACCACGTGTTTGGTGTCAAAGTGTCCTAGAGAACAGAAACAATAAAACGTCAAGGAACTGGAGCATGTTCACAGACCAAAAAGTGGTTATTTATTCCCCCCAGCCACCCCAACATAACAGCAATCCATAAAAACTTAGGAATGTTTCTAACAGATGTTTTCATGTTGCCAAATACTCATGACCTCCAAGCCATGTGTACATGAAAAACTTCAAACTACGTAGAGACCTGGCAGCAGGGCAGGACAAAGATACGTCCCCTCCGGGGCGTCCTCTGTGGCTTTGGTGCTCCTGGAGCTGTCCCAAGAAGGCCTTTAGTGAGTTCATAGCCTGACACTTTCATTCCATCACAGACAGCCGTTCTTTTATCCATATGCACAGTCTCCAGTGGGGAACTTTAAATATAAAAGATTAATGGGGTAGCGATGAACTAATAATTCAGTGAGGTGAGAAGCATGTATTAAATACCTTTTATGTGCCAGGTATTGTAAGGAATGGCACTGCAGAAAAAAGCAAGCCCTCATGGTCTAGTGGAGTGACAGGGTTCAAAGAGCTCTGCACAGGCACTCTGTGTTTGGGATAAATGAGAGAGAATCCACAAAGGGAAGATGCCAGTTAAGTGGGGGAAAGCTTCCTGTGGAAGATGGGATGGTAGGCCAGTTTTGAAGGAAGCCAGAAGGCAGAAATGAGGGAGAGATTGCAGGCGTGCCTGATGGTCAGGAACACTTATTCTAGGAACAGCAAGAAGACTGGTGTTGCTTGATTTCAGAGGCCTCAGCCAACCGGGTTTGTGCGGTATAAGAAGACTGGAGAGAGAGGGGGCTGGGTGTACGTGATGGAAAACTTCAGATGCCAGACCAGATTCTGTGTTTGATCTTGGAGTGGTCACACTCACACTTGAGTGAAATCACTGCTGCTGAGTGGAGAATGGACTGGACTAGATTGATTCAGCTCTTGAAAGTGCTTTCTTAGGATGCATGGGCTACAGGTCAGAGGTGAAACTCTTAACTGTAGACTTCAGGCAGGGACCTGTCATAGGAGCATTGAACTAGTCTTGGCTTGGTCCCTTGCTGGTGATTGAACTTGGACAAGTCACTTAACTGCCCTGAGCACTTTTCTCACCACCACCCACCTAATTGCTCTAATTGTGAAATACCTTATACCTTCTAGCTTTCTTCTTTTGGACCTTTATCTGATGGGAAGGAAAGGATAAGATCTTAGGAGCAGGCCCAACTGTAGGGGTGGGTCATCTTAAGTAAAGTGATTAGGAATTAATCAGTAAACATTTCCTAAGCCTAGAAATACAAAAAGAAGCAAAAAACAATTCCTGCCTTCAGGAAACCTACAATCTAATGGGAGAGGCAGTAAGAAAAATGTTTACAAAGCAAGCTATGTACAAGATAAAATAGGAAATAACTAAGAAGGGAGGCCCTGGAATTAAGAGGTGTTGGGTAGTACAGTGGGTAGTGTCCAGCCTGAATTCCAGAAGTCTCCCAGAGGTCAAATCTGGCCTCAGACATACATTAGCTGTATGACCCTGGACAAGTCACTTAACCCTGCTTGCCTCGGTTTCCTCATCTGTAAAATGAGCCAGACAAGGAAATGGCAAACCAGTCCAGTATCTTTGCCAAAAAAACCCCAAATGGGGTCACAAAGAGTTGCACCTGACTGAACAAGAAAGGGAAAGTTTCCTCTGGAAAGTGGGATTTTGGTTGGGAGTAAAAGAAATAAGCTGCCATTAACAAATAGCTTTTAGGAATTCTACCAGTGGTTGAGTAGTCCTGACCCCTCCCTGCCCCATCTGAACACCACCTTGAGAAAAGTGATGGCAGGGGCATAGTATGGACTTTGTTACCATGGTCGGTAACAGCTGGTTGGCAGGCCGGCGGAGAATCACCCAGTGAACTCCCCTTCTGTGGCAGCATCTTTGCCTGGATTCCCACGCAGTACTGATGAAGTAAGTAAATCCTCTAGTTACTTGGCCTTCATTATGGCTTCAGCCTCCCGCACACTCAGGATTATTTGGATTTGCTTTCTTTGCTGAGCTGTCCAAGAGTTTTCAGAATTCACTGCCTCAGTTTTCTGTCATTTGCATAGTAGTGATGATTCTGCCTCTCCGTTCCCCAAGTTCTACTTGTTATTACATCAGACAACCCAAACTATCTATAACCAACACTTTCAGAGTGTATACCACAATCCTTCATCAGGCAGGTAACTTTTGAAAATCAAAACAGATTGTTGAAAATTTTTTTCTTTTAGCTTAGATCTAGGGCCTATTTTAAGTTTATCTTTTAATAGTTATGGTTTATTTCTTTTCTCCCCCTAACTCCATTAATGTGTGTACATCCCTAATCACACAGAGACACTGAAAAATAGATCAGAGCCCTAGGTTAAATTTCTTCCATATCAATATGTAGGCTGCCCAGTTCTGGG
>CM053597.1:216811525-216827780 GCA_028646575.1 Pseudocheirus occidentalis
CAGAGGCAGAAATTAAAGATACCTATAAGCATATGAAAAAATGCTCCATATCACTCTTGATTTGAGAAATGCAAATCAAAATAACTTTGAGGTACCACATCTCACCAGTCAGATTGGTTAAGATGACAAAACAGGAAAATGACAAATGCTGGAGAGGATGTGGAAAATTGGAACACTGATATATTGTTGGTGGAGTTGTGAACTGATTCAACCATTCCGGAGAGCAATCTGGAACTATGCCCAAAGGGCTATAAATAATTGCATACCCTTTGACCCAGTAATACCACTTATGCGGTTGTATCCCAAAGAGATCATAGAAGTGGAAGGAAGACCCAAATATACAAAAATATTTATTGCAGCTCTCTTTGTGGTGGCAAAAAAAACTGGAAATTAAGGGGATGCCCATCAATTGGGGAATGGCTGAGCAAGTTGTGGTATATGAATGTAATGGAATACTATTGTGCTATAAGAAATGGAGAGGAGATGGTCTTCATATTCACCTGGAGAGGCTTATACAAACTGATGCTAAGTGAGAAGAGCAGAACCAGGAAAAATTTTACACAATCACAGAGACATCATATGTGTGACAACCAACTTTGATAAACTGGGCTCTTCTCAGCAATGCATAATTATAAGACAACCCTACAAGTCTCAGGATGAAAGGAGATATCTACTTCCAGAGAAAGATCTAGAAAGACCAGAGTTTAAATGGAGACTGAAGCAATCTACATGCTATTGGCTTTTTTCCATGTTTGGTTTTGTTTCTTCTTTCCCATTGTTCACTCCATTGGTTACAACCCTTCTATACAACCAGACTAATGTCCAATGTGAAAGTATTTGCAGATCCTATACTTGATTACATGCCGCTATGGGGGGGGGGGGTGGAAGAGGGAGGAGAGAAAATTTGAAACTCAAGGGATTGTGGAACTGAATCCTGTAAACTAAAAGTAAATAAACAAATCAATTTAATTTTAAAAAATAAGGGAAAGACTGCTCAAAAAATTAAAAAAATAAATGTTTATATTAATTATAATAATTATATATATTAACTTAAAATGGTATAGCAAATCCTTCTATGTGTTTGTGTCTCCTTCCAAACTTTTCTCTGTACTCATCCTGAGATAGTGTAACTAACCTCTCCATATGTATATTCAGTATTTATATCTATAATCTATCTATACCATAATATGTCATCAATATTCATTGAATACCTACTATATGAAATCTTATTGTAGGTCAACAGGAGAAGAGACCTAGTCTTATTGATTTTTGAATCCTTATCTCCTGTCCAGCACTGAGCCTATGCAGCAATGAGATGACCTGAGATTCAGGTATAGAGACAGGAGGTGGGAAGGTTGTGGAGTCTTACCTGCACAACAGCAATGAGACCTGGGACTTGGACCATAGTTAGGCTGGTTAACATATAAGGAGCGCTGGGACCCCTGCCTAGACAAAGCCACTAGAGGTTAATGGAGGGAGAGGCTGGATCCAGCGACAATTGAGGGAGTCTTAGTGAAAGATGTCAATAACTATGTTAGAAACAAGCCCAAGACTGGCTCTCTTGAGGAGGTTGGGATTCAATCCATCTTCTCCCCCCACTACTGGTTGATAAACATAACCACTGGAATCATGTCATGGCCTGTACTTTGGAGATGATTGCATCAGATGACTGAGATTCTAATAAATTCCTTAGAATGCCTAGATATTGCCAAGGTACTGAACTATGATGAACAGACTAAAGATTGCTGGCGTGCTCCTGTATCTCAAACCACCCCCCTTTCTCTTGGCCCAGAATCATAGAATTTAAGATTTGGAACTTGAGCAGCATAGATCTAGGTCAACTCATGAGAGAAGGAATTCACACTATATATACTAGCAAGTAGTTCCTCACTATAAAGTTTATTTATACTAAGTTCAACTTCAGTTTTAGGGGCTGTCTCATTCAATCACTGGGTTTTAGAACTCCTCAATCTCCCATCAACCTCTCTGTTTTCTCTCATCTACCTCTTTCTCCTCCAATTATTTCCCTTGTCCACAAATCTCTTTTTTCCTTTTCCCACCTTAAAATGTCACAAGGATGAAATCAACCAAATCAAAACAAAAAAAAGCAGAATGAATACTATCCCACCTCAAAAGCAAAAGGTTTCTCTTTGCTCCCATTTTTAACATAAACTTCTTCCTTCCTTCCTTCTTCTTTCCTTCCTTCCTTCCTTCTTCCTTTCTCTCTTCTTCCTTCCTTCCTCCCTCCCTCCCTTCCTTCCTTCCTTCCTTCCTTTCTCTCTCCTTCCTCTCTTCTTCCCTCCCTTCCTTCCTTTCTTCCTTCCTTCCTTCCTTCCTTCCTCCCTTCCTCCTTTCCTCCTTTCCTCCTTTCTTCCTTTTCTTTCTTCACTTCTTTTTTTCTCTCTTTTTCCAAGGATTGTAGTGCAACGTTTGGCTTCAACTTCACATAGCTATGGTGACGCTCATGCTGTCCGGCCACTTCGGGATTATTTTTTAGCTAAGACAATGTGGGAAAAGGTAAGATTTAGAAGAGCGTGTCCGAGTGAAAAGCAAGCTTTAACCCAGAGCCCACACAAAACATCTGTTCACCCTAGGCAAGGATGGAAATTTCAGCACCCACCGCTGCTCCCTCTATCCGCTACCGCCGTGTCACTGCACCAGAGCCTGCACTTTAATTCGCGGGACTCGACAGCATAAAACAGATCATTGCGGGCTGGAGGGCAGAATTGTTATTGTTCCTTTTTGTCTTAAAATATGTACTTATAAAGTGTTATGGTAAAAAGTGCTGGTCCTTTCAAGTCCCTTTGTTGTCATTACACCCCTTTTTACGTCCCGGGCGGCTGCCTGCTTTGCACAGGGCGACTCTGTAGCTGACCCACAGTGGCATTAAGGTAGGGGCAGCAAGGTCGCAGGTCCAGAGAATAACCTGCTGAGTCAAGCATGTTATGAGCATTTTTCCTAGCGTCCCTGGCAGGATCCTTGATTGAAAGATCTCTTGACTGGAGAAGGAAGGAAAAAGGAGGTGACCTTGAATCTCATTGGGCAGGGAAGTTGGCCAATATTTTCAGGGAACCGGGAGTGGGAGAAACAGCTGGGTCGCAACCTTTATTCCCCCTCCCCCGCGCGTTTCCCAAACCCAACTATAGTGCCCCTTTCCTACAGTTGTATGACCGAGCCTGAAAAGAACCGGACACCTAGTTCTGAGTCCAGAAGCTATCCAGGTTCCCATTCCTAATGCAAATGAAGCGACCCTACCTAGAACTCCAAAGCAGGAAAGGGTTAACTTGGAAGAAAGGGGATGCCCTCACTTTGCCTTGAGGCCGCATCCCAGGCTTTTACTCCCACCCACCCCCACACCCCCACACCCCCAACTAACTTCTCCCCCTCCCAAGACCCAACCCATCCCACCGCCCCCTGGCGTCCAGCTGGAGTGGTACAGCATGCGGCAAAGCTCTTTGCATAAATTATGTTCATGACGCAGCAGCTAAAAAAATTCCCAAGTAGCAGGAGGGAAAAAAGGCGAGGGGGGGCGGGGGGAAGGGGGACAGAGAAAGGTTTTTTAAAAAAGAAAAGAAAAATATCTATCCCACTGTCCCCCTTCTTTCCCTCCCTGCTCCCCGGTCGCGCCCCCCCTTACCCCCAGCCCTTGACAGCCCTCGGAGTTCCCCCACTTTCACTTGTACTCCCACTCCCACCCAGAGCGGGCCGGGGGTCTAGGGGCGCGCGGGCGGGCGGCGGGTCCGGGCCGGCTCCCCGGCCGAGCCGAGCCCAGGCGAGCCCGGCCGCGCTGGCTCCTTTGTTTGCGGGTGGCTGGCGGCCCCGGCCCCCGGGCCCCCGGGCCCCCAGGCCCGGGCTGTGAGATGAATCCCTAATCGGGGGGCGCCGAGCATTGGGGGCGAGGCGGCTGCGGCTCCGACTCCGGTGAGTAGCGGGGTCCGAGGCGGGGAGGGGTTTGCAGAGGGGGGAGGGGGGCTGGGCAGGGGAGGTTTCGGGTTTGGTTAATATGCAATGCCCGTAATTAGCATAATTTATATATTTATGATAAAGAGAGAGAGAGAGAGAGGCAAAAAAAGGCAAGGGCCGGGGCGACGAATAGCTCAGGGACCAGGCGACTGAGGGAGCTGGGACAGCGCTTCGCTCCCCGCCGACTTGGGGGGCCTTGAGCCCTGGGGGCCGCGCCTGCTTCAGCCCACTGACCTCCTCGGACGCGAGTGGCAGAACGCCCCGCGGAGAGAGCCAGGCTGGGTCCTCCACCTTCTTCCCCTCCCCATCCCCCAACCCAGCTGGGGTAGAAACAGCAGTGGAAGTCTCGCGCCCCCCACCTTGCGGGGACAGCTCCTGAGCAGACGGAAAACCTGGACGCCTGCGTTCATAGAGGGCTAGGGTCAATCAGTTCCCCGCCTCAGTGGACTGAGCCTCAGTTTCCCTCCTGGCTCCACGGGCTGAACAACTAGAAAACGCAAAAGAGGGGTGGGGTGGTAGGGACCTTAGGAGTAACTGAAAGACTGGGGAGTGGGAGGGTCACTGGAGCTGAATAGGGCATGGGTGTTTCATAAATATTTAATCACAATAATGATTATTAATAAATAATAATAATAAACGGGCTAATGTACCCCCACCACCACAGAGAATGGAGCCCTGAGAAAGGCGTCTCCTTTGGCCCCCTCCCCACTTTGGATCTGCAGCAAACAGGATTTTAACACAAAGTGGCACACCCCAGTTTCGGCAACAGCAGTCTCTGAGTCTGGACAGGGTCAGGGGGTCTTACCTGGTCATCAGAAAACAAAGAAGCCTTAATAGAGGGAATTAACCCTAGCCACTTTTCCTAACTCCGTGTTCCAAAAATATATTGCTGTCCCCCCTCTTCCATTGTCACCAGTGTTAAAAAAGAAAGGCTCTCTGCCTTTCTTGAAGTAGCCTATGTCTTATCGGGCATTGTTCAAGTTAATTTAAGAGGTCAGGAGAACAACAATGTCGGAAATTCTAGTTTGAAGGAAATCCTGACCCAAAGCTTGATTTCTTTCAGACTCAAAGGCCTTATTCCTGCTTTAATATTTAATTCCCTGCCTTCTCCACTGTGTGACAGTGACCAATACAGTGAAGTACCTCTGAGGAATGCTTGTATTTATTACAGGAGACCCTTACCTAGGATCCTACTGCTTACACTTTACTTGCCATGCCCCTATGCAGCCTTGACATTGACCATGTACTGAAGGGTTGCAGATGGAGAGATGAAGGGCTAGTGAAACAGTAGTGTACTGAGGTAGGCACATACTTAAAAGTTGTATGCAGCATGGGAACATGTCAAGGAGAATTGGGAGGTAGCCATGAATGATTTTATAGGATCTGAGTTACTCTGTCACTTAGTCCAGTACTGTTAGTGTGGACACTTACTACAGCCATACATGGAATATGTAGGAAGCTAGGTAAGTGAGTGGTGAACATGAGGTTTTATGAGCATGGGCAATTTTTTTTTCTTATCTCACCATTCATTTCCTTGGAAACATTTCCAAGTTTTCAAGTGACCCCAACCCTGAGAGGGGTTGAATACCAAACATAGAAAAGCTAAGTGTTGAAAGTAGCTTCCAGGAATATAACTTGTGCATAGGCTCAAAGCATCCTGAAATCTAGTAAGGGGTATGATGCTTTTACTTTCTTTTCTTCCCTCTTCCCCTGACAAAGTTCAGGGTAGAACAGGGTAGGGATGAGAAGAAACAAGTACAAATGTATATAGTCTTTTATTAACTTGGTCAGTATTGTTTGCCTGGCAGTGTTTTGGATGGTGAAGGTCACAGTATGAAAAAGAATGTTGAGTGTCAGTGCTACTACCCCTTCACTTCATTCAGTTTCTCTAGTTGTTGGGACCGCAATTCCTTTTACTGTGGTCAGTTCTTTCCCTTAAGCTCAGCAAAGTCTCTTCCTGTTCTTATCTCCATTTTACATTCAGGGAGCCTGAGGCTTGAGACAGATACTCTGGAGCACCAGATAAACTCTTTGAAATAACTCAAACTTTAGCTCTTCTCAGCAATGCAAGGATCTAAGACAACTCCAAAAGACTCGGGATGGACAATGTTATCCACATCCAGAGAAAGAACTTTGGAGTCTGAATGCATATGGTAGCAGACTGTTTGCCCTCCTGTTCTTTGTTGTTTTGTTTTGTTTCTTCCTCATGTTTCCTTCCATTGGTTCTAATTCCTCTTTTATGTCATGACTAATGTGAAAATATGTTTAATGTGAATGTATAAGTAGAGCCCATATCAAATTGGTCACCATCTTGAGGAAGGGACAGGGGAGGGAAGGGGGAAAATTTTAAACTCAAAATCTTATGGAACTGAATGTTGAAAACTAAAAATAATTTAAAAAAAAAAGAAAGAAATAATTTAAACTTAAAGCCTTCTGGTTTCCTATCTGTTCTGGTCCTTAGGTCCCAGAATCATTAGTCAGCCTCATTCCTGATTTTTCCACAGATGGAAAAGGAAATCCTGGACCTGGGGTGAGACTGGGGGGTGTACCACATTGGTCTTTGCCATGAGCCATTGAATTGGAGTATTTTTTAAAATGTAGAGCAAAAACCACTTTGACTCTAAAGACAGACATTTCAAAAAGTCTCAAGCTGTGCAGATAAGGAGCTTATTACCAATGTGTAAGGATTCCTGATCCTAGTCCTGGAGATCTAATTGACAATAGATCTATTGATATTTTCACTATCAATTCTGACCTCTCTCACAATATCTAAACTTCCATATTCTACTACATATAACACATCTCTTCCTGAATACATTCTACCATTGCCTTAAGTTCATCATGTTCAAAACAGAACTTACTTTCTTTTCTCCAAAATTCTATCCATTGTGGATAAGGAATTGTCTTTGACCTTTCCCTTGCCTTTCCCTCCCAAATTCAAAGTACTGTTGCTCTTAACTCCAAAAGCTCTCTCATGTCTATCTTATCCCTATTCCCACTTCCACCATGGTAGTATAAGGTCATTACTATCCACCAGTGGTATTAAAATAACTAGTGTCCTTGGCTCCAGCTTCTCCTGACCTACAGTCCATCCTTCATACAACTGTCAGATGTTGGAGGATGGTCTTTAACCATCCTTGTACACAGGTTTGTTTATATTGTTCCTCTGTTTGAAAGACTTTTTCGACTACCTATTACTGTAATTGTGAAATTCTAAGTTTTTAACTAAACAGTAAAGGTCACCCTGCAATTTTCTAGCATCACATCATTTACTTTTTAGCTGCAAATTTACTTTCTAATTTATATTTTCTTTGGTCTAATATTAAAAGTAGATTACTTTCCTTGAGCACATGCATGCTGATGGTAGCTCCTCAAACCCATGTTGAGTGGCGGATACAGTGCCAGATTAGGAATAAAAATTACAAGTAATGTCACAGCCAATAGAACTGACTGTAGGTCTCCCTCATTTGGGAAAGTGAGTTACTCCCAGAGCTGAGCTAAGTCATGTGAACGGGCAACAACATTGAGAGGATGCTACCACATTGACATGAACTCAACAATGTTAAAACAGAGTGAAAATATGATGTTACCAGTTGCTCAGCTGTTCTTCTCGTTGTACTGGTACCCCAGGCAAACTATTTTCCAGTTTATCCCAGTTCCCAGCACCCTCTACCTAATCAGTGGGTTCCCCAGCATCAGTCTGGAAGTGTTGCAGTCTCATTTCACAAAGAGGCCTTGTGTCTTCCCACAATCTCTCCTAACTAAATTTGTCTCATTCAATTTTAAGGGTACATTCGATGCTCCTTATCCCAGTCCTCGAAAATACCTTGCTTTTATGCTATCTGATTTGAAATTTTGCTGTTTGAGGCCAATCCTGAGCAAATACTTGATTCCTTCTGTTCCCTAAGTGTTCTTCCTTAGTCTTGGTCAACTCTGACTCAAAGAAATTCTCATAGCCTCTGACTCCAGCTCCCCAGGAGGGAAACCAAGTCACATTATCTGAAAATAATGACTGAACATTTTGGAGGAGACTCAGTGCCAAGGACAGAGGCTTCCCTGCCTTATAGTGTGTGTGTGTGTGTGTGTGTGTGTGTGTGTGTGTGTGTCTATTCTATGTAAGTTTTCCTTTGTGACTCAGGTTTTATATTTAGAGTCAACACATGATTCTCTATCTCAATGACATGGAGTTATGTCATAAATTTAAAAATGAGAAACCCAGTGGGTTATATATAATATATATGTTTCTCTTTGGCTTTAGAAATATGTTTTATCCATATGTATAAATGTGGATGTATTTTATGATCTGGAAATTTGCAATTTTTTATACTGAATAATGGAATCTACACTGAGAAGATTTGATCTGCAAGGAGCTAGAAAACTGTCCATCTGCCCTCTCTCCAGCGCTGTCTCCAATTTTCTGCAGAGACATTCACCTCCATGTATTCTGAAAGAATCTCAGATTCTCTCTTGTTCTCATCTAGTTCATTAGTCCAGTTCCCCTTCCATTTTCCCCTTTCCATTTTAAGAACTATGTCTCAAGGGATTGTATGGCTGCAACATGTCACCCTTTGCTCTTTCCACCACCCCTTGCAGGATGCTCTGCTTGGTGAGCTTGCCACACCACTACACCCCCTCCGAGTGACCATGGATCCTGGAGCAGGGTCTGACACATCTCTGACTGTCAATGAACAGGTAATCAAAATAGCTCACAATTCGGTAGCATTTTAATTTTCATGAAATATTTTCTTCACAAACAGCCCAATGAGAGAAGTATCAAGTATTTTTCTTTACTTTCTTGATGAGGAAATCAAGACTTGGAGTTTAAGGATTTCAGATTACAAAATGAGTCTTTCCACTACCCTAGGCTACTTCTTTTCCAGGCATTGAAAGAAGAGTAAGGCACACAAAGACAAAAGTACAAGAATAACTCACTCATTTCTGTAATTTATAAAACTCTCTACACGAAAGCCCTGTATAAGTAGTATTATCCCCTTTTAAAAAAGGAAACTGGGACTGAAAAAGGCTGAGATTTGCCTATGGTCATATAACTAATTTATAAGTACAGAGTGACCCAAAAATCTTACTCCAGTTTTGAGCTTTAATAGTTTTCATAGGGGCAGCTAGGTGGCGCAGTGAATAGAGTACCAGCCCTGGAGTCAGGAGGACCCGAGTTCAAATTCAACCTCAGACACTTGACACACTTACTAGCTGTATGACCTTGGGCAAGTCACTTAACCCCAATTGCCTTGTTTTCCCCCTCCAAAAAAATTTAGTTTTAATAGCTTAAAACTTCACCAAGACTGGAAAGGTTGAAAGAGGTTAGGTTATAAATGGCTTCAGAGCATTTTGTATTTGATCCTAGAGGTGATAGGGAGCCACTAGAGTTTATTGAGTAGGCTGTGTGTTATGATCAGACCTGTACTTTAGGAAAATCTCTTTGGAGGATGGATTGACATGGGAAGAAATGTGAGGCAGGCAAACTCACCAGCAGGCTATTGCAGTATTATAGGCATGGGGTGATGAGGACCTGAACTAGGTTGGTGACAATGTCAGAGGAGAGAAGGCATTTGGGAGATGTTGCAAAGGTAAAAAGTCTAGAGATCTTGGCAACAGATTGGATGTGGGAGGGGGGAGACTGATAAGAGATAGTAAGGAGTCAAGGATAACTCCTTGGTTGTGAACCTGAGGGACTAGGAGGATGATGCTGCCCTCTATGGTAATGGGGATGGTGGGGGGGGATGGGTTTATGGGGAAAAATAAAGAGTTCTGTATTGTATATGTTTCCCTTTAAGATAGCTATTGAACATCTAGTTCAAGTTGTCTGAAAGGCAGTTGAAGATGCAAGATTGCATGTCAGCAGAGAGGTTGGAGCCATTGGTTTTGGTAACTGAGAGATCGCCGGTAACTTTAGAGAGAGCACTTTCAACAGTCAGAAGTTGGATTGTAAAGGGTGAAGAAGAGATAAGGAAGAAAGAAAATGGAGACACCTATTGCAGATAGCCTTTTCAAGGGATTTAGCTAGACAGGGCAGAAATGATTTGAATGTATAGAATGATTGTTAGTGGAGATGGAAGGATCAAGGTTTATTTCAGGATGATGGAGACATGGGCGTGTTTGTAGTCAGTAAGGAATGATCTACAGAGAGGGAGAGATTGAAAGTAAGTGATAGAGTGGGAATGACAGAGGAGATAATCTGTTGGAGGAGATGGGATGGAATGGAATCACTTGAAAAAGTAGAGAAGTTACCCTTGGTAAGGAATAAAGCCACTTCACCACGTGAGACAAGAGTGAAGAAAGAGAAAGTGCAGAAGTCACCTGAGTGATAGGAGATGAGGAAGAGGAGAAAAGAAGGAATTCACAAGGAATAGTCTCATTTTTTTCCTGTAAAATAGTGAATCAGGGTTCTCAGGGGGTTTGAGGAGAGATGGAAAGGTTTGGAAGAGCCACTGGGAAAAGGGGACAGGCAGGCATAGAAGGATTGCTGAACAGCAGTAGGGGCCCAGTTGAGGTTGTATAAAAAAAAATTGTGGTGGATCTAGTCAGAACAGTTGCATGATTTGTGAACCACACAGCGATATGAGGTAGCTATGTGATACAGCAGCCAAAAAAATCTTATGCCATCTTGGGCTCCATTAGGAGAGACTTTGCTTCCAGGAATAAAGAAGTTAAAGTCTCATAGGTGTCTTGTCAGATTTCATTCAGAGTATTGTATTGAGTCTGGAGCGCATAATATTTGTTTTGCTTTTTGGAGGGGGGAGGGCAGGGCAATTGGGCTTAAGTGACTTGCCTAAGGTCACACAGCTAGCAAGGGTTAAATGTCTGAGGCCAGATCTGAACTCAGGTCCTCCTGACTCCAGGGCCGGTACTCTATTCACTGCCCCACCTAGTCACCCCAGGAACACATAATTTTTTTTTTTTGGAGGGCAGTTGGGGTTAAGCAACTTGCCCAAGGTCACACAGCTAGTTTTTCGTGTTAAGTGTCTGAGGCTGGATTTGAACTCAGGTACTCCTGACTCCAGGGTCGGTGCTCTATTCACTGCGCCCCCTAGCCGCCCCCAAATAATTTAAGAACACTGATAAACTGGAGAAAGTCCAAAGGAGAGCAACCAAAATGTGGAAGGGTTCCAATCCCAAATCGTATGAAGATTGTTTAAAGGAATTGAAATTTAGTTTAGAGAAGAGAATACTCAAGGGGGAAATGATAGCAGCTTTCAGATATTTGAAGGGCTGGATATTCTTTAGAAGAATGATTAGATTTGCTGGGTTTGGCCCCAGAGATCAATGCCAGGAAAAAGTTATAAGAATGAAAATTTAGGCTTAATGTCAAGTAAAAAAATTTCCTAACAGTTAAAACTGTGACAATATCAAATGGGTTGTCTTGAGAGGTAGCAAGTTGATATTCCATAAAGACAAACCTTATTGAATATCACTTATTGGGAATAAATTCCTTTCAGGTATGATTTGGACTGGATGGCTTTAAGATCATTTCCAATGTTAAAATTCTGGGATTCTCAATAAAATAAGAATGTTAAAAAAATAAAATAAAATTCTGGGATTCTATGAAATGATGGAGTTGTCATCTGAGCTATGCTAACAGACTCGAGGACTTTGCAAGCAGTTTTGGAATCATCTTTCAGGGATATAAATTGCAAGGAAACTCTGACCTTATCTCTTCATCCCAGAATCTGTTAAAAAGAAGAAAAAAAAACAACTTCATAGGTCCCTCAACTCCCAACTCCCAGCTACCAGATGGACATACCCATTCACACTGCTTAGATGGCAACTATAATTCTTCCAGTAAGGTGGAAAACTCCAGACTTTACCAATTCATACCCTCTAGATCTCCAAATATTGCTATCTGACCTACCAACATCCTCTAAGGATCCTTGAGCCTTATCATGGTCCTCATCGCTATACTCTAAGGACCACTAGGCCTTTCTGCCTGCCCTTCAGGTGAACCCTCCTATATGTGCTGTTTCTCTCAATTAGAATGTAAGCTCTTTGTAAGCAGGGACTGTCTTGGTTTTTTCTGGATACATCCCAAATACTTACTATGTACTTGGCATATAGATCATCAGGCTCACCCTAGAAGTCATGGGAACACCATGAAATCTGTCCCTCCTCCTCAAATATGCAATGGCACATAGTAAGCAATAAAATGCTTTTTCATTCATTCATTGGAAAAACAATTCTTTATCCTTAGGGGAATTTCTTATTGGAAACTAGGGGAATTCCCTGACCCAGCTTATGCAATGAGTTCTGTGCTAGGGGCCTTCACAGGTCTGCCGTATCTCTGGAGATATTTACTCAGTGTTAGAAATGGGACATTTCCCATTGTGCCTGCATGGGACCCTGAACTTCTTGCACTTTTTAAATCCAAGAGAGGGAGCAACTGGATATTTTAGAATTATAGAAATCAAAGCTTTTACAGTAGAGGGGAAGAGGTGGGGAGGTAAAGTGAGTGAATGAGTGAACCTTACTCTCAAGAAAATTGGCTCAAAGAGGAAATAGCATACACATTCAATTAGGTATAGAAATCTATCTTACCTTACAGGAAAGTCGGAGGAGAAGGGAATAAAAGAAGAGGTGGTGATAGAAGAGAAGGCAGATTGGGGTGAGGGTGGTCAGAAGCAAAACACTTTTGAGGAAGGACAAGGTGAAAAAAGAGAGAATAGAATAAATGAGGGGGCAGGAAATAGAATGGAGGGAAACACAGCAGTAGTAACTGTGAAAAAAAATTTTGAAGCAAGTTTCTCTGATAAAGGCCAACATATAGGGAACTGAGTCAATTTTATAAAAGTAAGAGCCATTCCCCAACTGATAAATGATCAGAAGATATGATCAGTTTTCAGATGAAGTAATGAAAGCTCTCTGTAGGCACATTAAAAAATGCTCTAACTACTGATTGGAGAAATGCAAATTAAAACAATTCTGAGGTACTACTTCATACCTATTAGATTGGATAATAGGACAGAAAAGGTATGTTGGAAGGGATGTGGGAAAAATGAGTCTTTACTACACTGTTGGAGTTATGAACTGATTCAGCCATTCTGTAGAGCAATTTGGAACTATGCCCAAAGGGTTATAAAATTGTGCATACCTTTTGACCTAGTGATAATCACTACTAGGTCTGTATTTCAAAAGGGATAAAAACAAAAAGGAAAAGGACCTATATGTACAAAAATATCTGTAGCAGCTCTTTTCTGAGGGTAAAGAATTAGAAGTTGAGGGGAAGCCCATCGATTGGAGAATGGCTGAACAAGTTGTGGCATATGAATCCAATGGAATACTATTGTGCTATAAGAAATGATGAGTAGGATGTTCTCAGAAAAACCTGGGAAGACTTGCATGAGCTGATGCAAAGTGAAATGTAATGGGTACAAAGTAACCACAAGAGTATGCGATGATCAGCTGTGAATGACTTAGCTATTCTTAGCAATACAATGATCCAAGACAACTCTAAAGGACTTATGATGAAATTGCTATTGATCCCCACAGAAACAACTGATGGTGTCTGAATACAGATTGAAGCATACTTTTTTTAACTTTATTTTTCTTGAGGTTTTTTTTTTTTGGTCTATATTTTCTTTCACGCCATGACTATTATGGAAATGTTTTGCATGACTATACTTGTATAACCTATATCATTAATTGCTTGCCTTCTCAATGTGGGATCGGGGATGGGAAGGGAGAAAGAAAATTTGGAACTCAAAAGTTTTAAAAACAAATGTTAAAAATTGTTTTTGCATGTAACTGGGAAAAAATAAAATACTAAATAAAAGCTAAAAAAAAAAAAAGAATTGTAGAAATCAATGCTCTCAGAGTTGGAAAGGATCTCATAGGTTAGTAAATACCAATTGTACCTAAGCTTAAATCATTCCTAACAAAATCCCTGATAAATGATCATTCATCTTTCTCTTGAAGATGTCCAATGACCTAGAAATTTACTATCTTCCAAAGCAGCACATTCTACTGTACTAGCAAATGTTTAAATTTAACAACTAGGCAAAGTGGGAATTTGTTTGATCTCTTCACTAATGGAGTAATTGGCAACATCTTCAGAATTATATCTTGAGGAAATTGTGCTGTGGTTTCCACCAACATACAAATCACCTGGGCGTTAGGCTTTCATTCTTAAGTCCTCTCTCATTTCTGCCCTTTCCCCCTCCTCTCCCTCCCTCCAGGCTGGGGATGGAGCTTTAGATCCCGGGGACTACAGCTCCCTCAATCTCCCCTGTCAACTGTCCCCACCCTTTTCTTGCAGGTCATCGTGATGTCTGGTCATGAGACAATCCGAGTACTGGAAGTTGGAGTAGATGCCCAGCTCCCAGCCGAAGATGAAGGCAAAGGCCTGGAGACCATGGCAGCTGATACCTCCCAGAGTGGTGGCTCCACTGAGGCAGACAAATCCACCCAAGAAACAGGACCAGAAAATCCAGACCCCTCTGCAGAGGCAACTGGTACAAAGCCATCCTTCCCACCCCATTGCACTTTGACTTCCTATCTCCTGTAAATAGGGCCCCAGTTGACATCAGAATATCATTGACCACCTGTATATTATTATTTGCTGATCACAACTTGGCCTTCTTGCTTATTAGCAGGTACATGGCAAACTCCTTATCCAGAGGAAATGGTTTTCATTTCTTCCCAGCCCACAAATGGACTAGTATGAACTAGGGTAAGGAAAGAGGAAAGGGGCAGGTTTTGTATTTTGTATCTAAATAAGTCCTGTGGGAATTAAAGGGTTAAACTAGATTATCAAGCTCATCTTAGAGAACTTGGGAACACCATGAAATCTGTCCCCCTCAAAATATATAATTTTATTTGTAATATGGAGGAGGTAGAAGACAGACTAGATAGGGGACACTGGGCAGAAATCCCAGCTTTACTATCTTGAGTTAGTCTGAAAATACTTCTCAGTCCAGGTGACTCTTTGGAGTATATAATTGTTCCTTTTTCTCCCTCACAGTGGGCTTGAATTTGTGATGATATTGCCCATACTCCCTCACCTAGGTCCTTTTGTGACTAATGGTACACATTTGTGAAACTATAGATACTTAAGGGTACATGGCACAAGGTTAAGGAGACCATGGAATAGGAAAAAAAAAACTGACCTATGTGAGGTTCAAGTCTATGACCTTGGCCAACCAAGCACAATATGTTTGACAGCCAAGTTAACTTCCACTGCTCCTTCTCTAGAAGAGCCAGGACCCTTTCTAGTTCCACAAGAAACTGCCTCCAGTCCACACAAGATACCCCTAGAACTATGATGCACATGCTCTCCCCTATGTCTGTTTGGGGTTTATCTATTATTACAAGCATTCATCAGATTGAAGGACCCACCACCACTGCTGCCTCTGGTACTAGGGATCTGCAAATGGGCAAGGGAGAACGAACAAACAGACTTGAGAAAAGACAAATCTCCAAGAAGCAACAGCAACATTTTAACCAAACATTTGCCTGGATACAAAAACTATATGCAAAACAATATTGAAACATTTTTGTGGTCTTCCCTTCATTCTTCCCCATGTCAACCCTCCCTCCATATCTCCTCTTCTTGTTGAATTTGGCAATGAGAATCAGTGAGGGATGTCCATTTCGCTACTAACCAGTATTCCATGAATCAGAGGGGCACCCCATACACTGGTCCTGCTTTAAAAGGAAGAAAAGACCTCTGTCCCCACAAATCCTTTTTCCTCTTAATATAGTTGCCAGAGCCTGGCTTCTGGGCTGACCCTCAGCAAAATTGTGAAATCTGTGTTCAGCACCTCCCAGTTTCCCTATTCTGTGCTCATTTGCTCTTATATGGCTCCCAGTCTTCAGGTACCCAGTTTTCTTTTTTTTTTTTAATTTGTTTTCTTGTTTACATCATTCAATTTTCATGACATTTTTGAATTACAAATTTTCTCCCCATCCTTCCCCTGCCCCAACACCAAAAGAGCAATCCCACTGTAAAGCCCCTCCCCTACTCTGCTCTCTTACTTTCTGATAGGGCAGGGAGGGTCTCCCTATCCCAGCCCCTGGATATCTTAATTCCTAGTTGCAGGTATTGCAGAACTTTAAATTCTAGATTCTTTCGATTCCTCCCTTGTCCCCCACGCCCACTGGAAGGACAATCAATTCAATACAGGCTGTGGATGTATGATTATACAGGACATCTTCATAGTGGACATATTGTGACAGTGAACATATGTCCCTCCTTCCTATCCCTCGCCCCCCTTGTTCTGTTCTCTACCCTGTCCCTGTCCCTTTCCTGAAATGCTTCCAGCATCCCTCCCCCAAACCCTGCCCT
>CM053597.1:216828280-216857940 GCA_028646575.1 Pseudocheirus occidentalis
TAGCTTCTAGGCATTCTTCATGTGTCTTGGAAGCATTTGGTGTGGGAGTTCTGACTGTGTTGTCTTCCTCCTGTTCCATGCTTTGATCCTTTTTGTCTACAAAAAAAGGATTCTAGAGTTTTATTGCTGTTCTTATTTTGCTTCCTTTCCTCATGTTGGCCAGTCAATTAATTGGTTGGTTTTCTTTTAGCTCTGTGAAACTCTGCTTCCAGGGAGGAAAGCTCTGTTCCAAATCTCTGGGGTTTTCTCAGCTGCCAGAGCTATTAGGGGGGTTTTGCAAGTCCCCCCAGCTTTGGCTTGCTGAAAGCGCACTCCAGGACCACCACTCAAGACAACGATCCAGATTCAGGCTGCTCAACACAAGAGCACTTGGCCCTGATCAGTCAATTCAGCCCCTCTGCGGAGTCTGCAGGCCAGGGGCTCTGAAGCAGCCCAGTTGGGGCAGCGTCTGGTTACAGCAGGTCCAGCCCTTCCCCCACTGCTCCCTTGCCCCAGGGACAGATTGGCCAAACTGCTTTCCCTCCCCCAAATTTAGTTTCAAAGTTTCACTTTCACTAACCATCTCTGATCCTGGTTTGCTGGATTTGAAGATCCCCTCAGGTGCTTTAGATCTTCTCTGAAGTAGACTCTCACTGGGGCTTGGGAGGCTCGGCTCCTCCTGGCCGCATTTCGGTTTTTGGGCTGAGCTGGCATGCTGGATGAGCCGCTCCTGCTGAGCTGCCCCTCTCCAATCCCTGTTTTTCATGCCTTGGGAGATGTGGAGGTGCTGGTGACTGTAGAACTTCTCTCCTGCAGACTGGCTGCTGTGCGGCTTGGCTTGGCTCGGCTCAGCTCAGCTCCTTCCCACCCCCCCGGGCCTGGCCATGGTCTCAGCTTCAGGCTGGGCCGGCCTGGGCTCCTGGCCCACTGCGATGAGCCCCTGCTGCCGAGCTACCTTCTGCGAGAGATGTGTTTTCTGTATTTTTGTGAGTCTGAGAGTCCTAGACTTTGTCTGGGGTCATATTTTATGGGTGTTTAGGGTGGTTGTATAGGAGCTGCAGAGCCTTGCTGCTTCTGTGCCGCCATCTTGGTTCTGCCCCTATCCAGTTTTCTTTTACCTGCCATTTAAACCTTCCCCAAGGAAGCAAGTCAAGATGTCATTTTAGACATTGGTTTGAATTTGATTCAATCTATTATCTTTCTCAGAGGCATTTTCCTGTGAAGCATTATTCATCATTATAGATTACAAGGTTTTGTCCCCTGCTAAAGGAATTTTACTGTCATTGAAATAGTGAGAAAAATGTTTGTACAAATCAGATCTCACAGGCAGTCATCGACTCATATATTTGTACCTGCTGAATATCCTTCTGGGTCTGTGGTGCAAAGAGTTACCAGGTGACTCTCAAACCCTTTGATAGATTAGGAAGGTAAGTAAGAACTCTTACCTAAAACAAAGTTCTAATAGTACATCCTTTAGAAAATCAGAGAGAAGGTAGGTAGGTAGTGCAGTGAATAGAGCACCAGCCCAGGAGTCAGGAGGAACTGAGTTCAAATCCAACCTCAGACATGTAACACTTACTGGCCGTGTGACCTTGGGCAAGTCACTTAACCCCAACTGCCCTGCCTTCTCCCTCCAAAAAGAAAAAAAAATCCCAGAGGTTAATTGTTCAGTGGCCTTGGTAGCAGGGAGAGTTCATGAGAAGGCTGAAAGGAATTAGGCCAGGCCTGACAGTGACCCAGTGGAAGCATCTTGGCTCAAAAAGCATCCCAATGAAAAGAGAAGAGTTATATTCATCATCTTTTCCAACCCTAGTAGAGATTTGAAGCCATGTCAAATGGTTAGTCCTTTTTTCTCTTCCTTCCTTTCTCAACCATGCCAACTACCATTGGCACACCCCTGTGAACAAAGGCTTTTAGGTATAAAGTGACTAGATTTTATGCTTTAGAGCCCTCTGTCTCTTTTTTTTTCTTTTTTTTGGAGGACACTTGGGGTTAAGTGATTTGCCCAAGGTCACAAGGCTAGTTTTTGTGTTGTGTCTGAGGCCATATTTGAACTCAGGTCCTCCTGACTCCAGGGCCAATGCTCTATTCACTGCGCCACCTAGTCACCCCTAGTGCCCTCTGTCTCAAAGCGAAATAGTGACCCTGTTATCTGGTTTCCAGAGTACCTTAGGGAAGTGCCCCTCCTTCCTATTCTTAAGTCCTTATCCCTCCTTCCATTCTTTAAAGGACCCAGAAAGTGACCTTCAGCTTGTTTTTCCTGTCAGCTATAGCCATCCATTTGTTCTCTTTAAAAACTCAGAGCCTAGACATTGAAGGAAATAGCAAATCCTTATAAAGATATTTGCAGAGTTATAGAGAATAACAAGAGCCTATACCCAGTTTTCTTGTGGTTCATCAGAAGATGGACTATGCTACAGTAAGGCAGGGTTTTGTGCCCTACAAATCCAGGAAGAGCCCATCTACGTTCCTTAATTTCTCAGATACTAGGATCCTAAACTTATGGATGTCAGTGGGGGGGAGGCAGGGAGGAAGAGAGAGAGACAGAAAAAGAAAGACAGAGGGAGAGAGAGAAAAAAAGATGGAGAGAGAGAGAGAGAGACTAACAGACTTCACTCTTATATTTTATTAGGCTTTGGAGGGGGTGCTAACTTTAACTTACTGGGTGTGCTAACTTTAACTTACTGTATTTACTGTAGGTAAGTGGTCTCCCCAGCAATTTCCATTTTCTTTGCCAGGGTTCTCTCCTACCCACCCGGACTCCATTGTTTATCTAGTGACAAGCAGTGGGCAACAGTTAATCCTAGGGTCGTGTAGAGTCAATCAATCGGAAGAAGGGAGTAGCACTTCTAACTGATGAATTTCTGTTGACTACCTCTTTCTGACTCACTCCCATTCCCTTGTCTCTCTTGTTCCCATGTAAAGTGAAATCACTGACCGGGATCACACCAAGCCCTGTGCCTGCTGCTGCCACCTTTAACCAAGTACCTAGCCAACCTCCAGCACCACAGACCTTGACACCACTGGCTGTACAAGCCACTCCCCAGGTAAGAACCATCCAGGGATCTGAATATTGGGCAGAGAGGGGGAAGTTAGCATAAAGGGAAGGAAATAGTTACTGGAATGAATTTATTTTGCTAGCCTGGCTTTGGAATGGGCTATGGGTTTGGGGAGGGAGTAGCCCCTGAGAACAACTCTCCCTCCCCTCCCCACCCCGCACCCGCACTCCAACATAGACATAATATACACATGCTTTTCCCTGTCCTGGTCTGTGGCCCTGCCCAAATACAGTGCCTAGGACCACAGTCTCTCTGCCATAGACACTGGCATAAGAGGGAGACTGGGTCTGAATTTGCCACTGAAAACTATACATTGGACATCCTCTGTCCCACTTTTTCCATGAATCAGTCCCCCGGAAAAAGCAAAATCTTTCAAAAGTTTCATTCTTTCTTTACGCTACTAGGGTATTTGTTAGTTCACCAACTGAGAATCTAAATTGTACCTTGAGTAGGACCCTATTGGGTTCCATTGGGACTCCATTGGGACCCCAAACAGTTAACAAAATAGCCAAAGCAATCCCCACTTCGATCCTAGTTTAGACGTGGCCAGAATCTGGCTCTATGAGTGAGCTAACATCCCTTTGGGGCCTTTGATCACTTACAGAGATACACTAGATCAGGGATTCTTAAAATAGTGAGTCCCAGCCCCCTTTGGTAGTCTGATGAAGCCCAAGAACCTCTTCGCAAAAGAATGTTTTAAAATTAATTAAATAAAATACATAGGATTACAAAGAAAAGCAATTATATAGAAATACAGTTATTAAAAAAATTTTAAGTTCATGGGTCCCAGGCTAAGAAGCTGGCCTCAGAGCCCAACTAACTCTATATAGGCATTCTCCTTAACCCTAAAGCTTCTCTTAGATTTGTGTATGGCCTTGGCCACACTGCACCCTTTCAAGCCCTGCTCTTTGGGGATATTTTGAAGAGCCCCCAAGCCAAGAAGCCCAGATCAGATAAGTTTGGGAAGTCTAGGAGATCCCTGATCACTGTAGAAGAGGGGAGCCTCTGTCCAACCCTGGCCCTTTGAGCAGGTCTTACTGGAGCCCTGCCTCTTTTTCCACATCTTGAAGTTATTGCCTTAGGGCCTAGCCAGGATCTGAGATTGGGGCACTGTCCCTTTGTGACCCTTCTCTGTCTTCCTTTTCAGTGGGGAGGGGAAGGGGGAAGGTTCTGGTCTGACAAAGTCCCACAACCCTCAGATAAATCTAGAATATATTTGGCCTTGAAAGCCTTCCTTAGCTCTTCCCTTAACCCATCTGACCCCCTTTTCCCCTTGTCCCCCAATGCATTGTTTATTCTTCCCCTTCCTCTTACCCCCTGCCCCTCAAATGCATTGTTTATGCTTCCCCAGGTCTGGCAGGCCTGGTGCTCTTGGCTGTCAACGTTGATTTTTTTCTCTTTTCTTTTTGAAATCTCGTTTGCTTTTGCAGGTCTTGACTCAGGAAAACTTAGCAACAGTTCTGACAGGAGTAATGGTTCCAGCAGGAGCTGTTACTCAACCTCTTCTTATCCCCATCAGTATTGCAGGTCAAGTGGCTGGTCAGCAGGGGCTGGCCGTGTGGACAATTCCTACAGCAACCGTGGCTGCCCTCCCAGGACTGACCGCTGCTTCTCCCACGGGGGGGATTTTCAAACCGCCTTTAGCTGGTTTGCAAGGTAATGGCGCCACCCCCAGGACAACACCAAGGCCACTCTCCCTCTGCCCCACTTCGTCCTCCCCTCCTGTGCATCCTTCATGCCAAGCTCAGAACCAGAAGCCCATCCTTGGGAAGACAATCCTAGAAACTGGAGCATACAGTCCAGAAATTCAGCCATGGAGGCCTCTGCACATCACAAGATTGGGGCTACAGCATCATGCAGGGGCCAGAAAGGCCTCTGGGCCACAACCGCAATTGTCTGTGACTGTTCTCTTATCCCTTGTCAGACTCTAAGAGGTCACCAGGTGACCAGCATCCTCAGAAGGACCTGAAGAAAAGTCAAAACTGGGTTTTAAAACCTACAAGTGTCTCAACCTGATGGGAGGGGGTGGTTCTGGCAGATGGGTGAGAGATGTTGGCATGTGACCCCTCGCCTCTGAGGAGAGAGAGGCAGGGCAGCTGCCCTTCGTGCCTCTGTCTCTCCACTGGGCTTTGTCTCCCATTCCCCTCTGGTCCCCTTTCCTCCTGCCTGCCTGCTGCCCTGTCTGTACCAGTGCCTGTGGGAATGGAACCAATCTGGAATACAGCAAGACGTTTCAGCGCCCCTGTCTCTGCCTTGCTCCTTAGCGGCTGCTGTCCTGAACACCGCTCTACCAGCTCCTGTGCAGCCTGCACCACCCCTGCAGGTTTCCCCTCCTGTCCAGTCCCGGCCTTCCACCGCCCAGTCCCAGACGCTGTTCCAGCCCCAGCCACTGCTGCAGACCCCACCTGCCATCCTGCCACAACCTGCTGCCACCCCTGCCCCCAAGCCAGCAGACACTCCTACGCAGATCACAGTCCAGCCTGCAGGCTTCGCATTTAACCCAGGAATCGTAAGCTACCTCCCACACTCTCTGCTAACTGGGTCTGGTCCAGTCTTGAAGCTTAGGCAAAAGGTTGTCCCTAAAGGGGAAAGGAAATCCCTTTCTACCTCCCCCAGTTCAGGGACTCAGAGCCATGTCATTCCAAAGCATACCCAGCATCATCCAGAAACTGGCTCTCTCTTAGAAGTGCTGCTAAGTCATCCCAGAGACCACCGAATTCTGCCCAGAAGACCAGGTGAATTCTCCAGATGCCAACTGGGTTGGGTGATCAGAATGGGACTTCTGAGGCTTGAAGATGTCCTGTGAGATATCTCTAGGGTAGGATAAAGGCAAGGTTCAGATTAAAGCCAATGCCTAGGAGTCTCATGCCTGAGTAATGAGACCATTAGATCTTGCCATCAGGACAAGAGGATATTAGTTGCTACCCTCTGTCCTTTTCACACTGCTTCCTGCCAACCAACTAAGTCTAAACACTCAGCCCCAAACCTGTGACCAGGATAAGAAAGGCCACATGTTCTGTATAACTCCTCCAGTTTCTCCCCTGTTCCCTCCTCCTTTAGGTCTTCATTCTCTTGTCTAATTGGGGTTCTTATCTTAGTTGTTTCCTCCCCCTGCAGATCAGTGCTGCCTCCATTGGGGGACAGACCCAGATCCTGGGTTCATTGACCACCACCCCAGTGATCGCCAATGCCATCCCCAGTGTGCCTGGGATTACAAGTCAGATCTTGACCAACGCACAAGGGCAGGCAAGTGGATGAGTACAGAGCCACAAATTGAACCATGGAAGGGGAATGGGAGGTGGCATTAGAGATGAATGTCAAAGGCAAAGGAGATCCAGAAAGCTTTCCTGGATAGAATGGAGATAGAAGGACTACTAAGGGGAGCCATTGAATGCTAGCTAGAAGGGACTGTAGAAATCTTCCACTTAGCCCATTTCATTTTACAAATAAGGCATAACCCATTGTCTGTTCATATGTGCCTCTGGAGTTGCAGAGAATAAGATTTGATGTCTTTCTTTAAACACAAGTCTACTTTCTTTGTCCGCTTTCAGGTCATTGGAACTCTTCCATGGGTGGTGAATTCAGCCAGCATAGCAGCCCCAGCTCCAGCACAGAATTTGCAGGTCCAAGCTGTGACCCCCCAGCTACTACTGAATGCCCAGGGCCAAGTGATTGCTACACTGGCCAGCAGCCCTCTTCCCCCTGCAGCTGTCCGGAAACCAAGTACCCCAGAGTCACCTGCCAAGAGTGAGGTAAGGAAACCGGAGTGTTCTCTGGGGATCAGTCTGGGCCAGGTGGGCAAGGAAGAGTACTTGACAGTTAGCCAATGAACATTTAAGTGCCTCTCATATGTCAGGCACTGTTCTAAGCAACAAGAATACAAAGAAAGTATTGGGGGGACCAAGACAGTCCCTGCCCTCAAGGATCTCTCTACTTAATGGGTGAAACAACTTGAAAACAACTATGTACAAACAAGACGGGATAAATTGAACATAGTTAATAGACTGGTCTATGACTGAACAGCACACAGTCTCTATTAGGATAATATTTTATGAGCCATCAGGTCCTCACAATGGTAGAGCTACCCTTGTTGTGAAGGAGGCCAGTGCCCCAAACAGGTTCTATGTGAAGTGCCTCAGGACTGGATTTTGGTACTTAAGAGTCAAGCTGGAAAGACCAAAAAACCCTGGTGATTGTTGGTATCATTGATAGAGATGATGATGATGATGATGGTAATAGTAGCTTACTTTGTATGACACTCTGACACATTCACTAAAAGAATCTTGAAAGGTAGTTAGGTTAACATCCAAGGAAACAGGCGTTTATACTCTCCTTGGATGCCATTCTTACTCCTGTGTGCAGAATTGACTGTTCTGAGCCTGAAATGGCAACAGGAGATGCAGTATGATTCTAGGTCATCTAGGCTCTGAAAGGTGTTAAATTCCTGAGCTTCTGGCATGGTGCTTAATTTATTTTAGAGCTAATCAGAGAGGACCAATATGGAACTAAGGCTTCTTCACGGAGTGAATTGACCCCCCTAGGAAGCCTTAGAACTAGGTTTCAGTCAATTTTCCATTATTAAATATCTATTGTGTGCCAAGTACTGTGCACTAAGATTTGGCATATTAGTTATGGATGTCAAAACAAAAATTCCATTTTATTACTGGCTGTCATATAGAAAATTCATTCATGTTATAAGAAATTGAAACATCAACTCCTGGTCAAACCCATGTTGATTTATAGAATTCTTTTATAAAATAATGCAATATTTCCACAAGTAAAAGTATGAAAATCTCCACAGTTCTGCCCTTCTTTTACTCGTTGACAAATTACATTAAAAATGGAGAATTCTTTTTTTAAAAATGGAGAATTCTGACTTATTAAAAAAGAATAAGAAGAATGTTTGGTGTGCCCTCTGGTAGCCTCTTACTCTGTGTGGGTGCTATGTTGGGCCATGATTAGTGTGGCATTATTTCAATGTTAGTACAGAGAAAGGGGCTCCAGGAAACAGGGATTTCATACTGTTCTTGCCGGAATCATCCTCCTGAGGCAGGATTTTGGCAACAGAAAGTGGGTTTGCTATCTCCTTAGGTGCAACCCATCCAGCCCACACCAGCTGTGTCCCAGCCAGCTGTGGTCATCACCAGCCCAGCTCCAGCGGCCAAGCCTTCTGCTTCTGCTCCTATCCCTATTACCTGTTCAGAGACTCCTACTGTCAGTCAGCTGGTGTCTAGTAAGTATATTTGGCTGCAGGTGGGGCTGGGGAAGGAATTGGAGAGTAAGGGATTTACATCAGAAACTCATTTCTCCTCTTATGGCTGGTCTCTTCAAGGGTCCCATTGACTATTTCTATACATAATACCCATGGATTAGATGATGGGAGAGACTGGGTAGGGTAGAGGGCAAATTCCTGGGATTGGCTTCCCTATCTCCCCAGTGCTGTTAGTGGAAATTCTGGGCATAATGGTGGAGGCTAGCTGCCTTGCCCTTCCCTGGTGAACTTCTCACCCAGTATTTGAGGAATGTGGTATGTGGGGTGAATTGCTTAGGGAAGGGGAAATGTAAAACTAGCCATAAAGAGAATTGGGGAGGGCCCATGGTCAGAGGCAGAAGCATGTGGAATTGCCTCCCTGGCTCCATGATGGCTAGCTTGGCTGACTATGAATACCCTTAGCCCTCTTCCAGCCTGAGCTTAGAGTCGGGGTCACTGGTGTCTTAAGGATGCATGAACCTTTTTCCAAATACCGTGGTCTTTTGCTGCTTCTGTTGCTGCTGCTGTCTGTGATAGTTCTCATTTTACGCACCCTACCTGGGGTTCCTTCCTCTGGCCTAGAACCCCAAGCCCCAAGTCTAGATGAAGATGGGATAAACTTAGAAGAGATCCGGGAGTTTGCTAAGAACTTCAAGATCCGGCGGCTCTCCCTGGGCCTCACCCAGACTCAGGTGGGCCAGGCTTTGACTGCCACAGAAGGACCTGCCTACAGTCAGTCTGCAATATGCCGGTGAGTTATAGGTAGGGTCTTCAACAGGGCAGGGGGAGTTGATGACATCCATCCATCCATTCTGTCTTTTTCCCTATACTCCTCATACCTGACTTTTCCAAGATAAGGAAGGGTGTCCTTAGGGTAGGACTTGAATCTCTAGAGAACTCTATACTGCTAGGATTACTCTCAAGCCATCCCAAGAAGACTAAATTCTCTAGGCATTGAGAGTCAGGCTCCTTCTCAGTTCAGGGCTCCCTGAGAAAAAAGTCACTATAGATATTTAAGTACTTAAGCACAAAGCTGAGAGCCAAGGTCCAGACTCATTCCTTGATTATGGCTGGGCACCGTACTCTTAACCCACTTTAGCTTCCATCTCCTCAATTCAACCAAAAATTAGTCATTAAGTGCCAAATGTGTTCGAGACATAGTCCAAGGTCAGAAGTGGGGAACCTGATGGAATGTCAGGGCTGTGCTTGGGGACCTGGAGGGCCACATGTGGCCTCAAGGCTGCAGGTTCCCCATCCTTGCCCTAGGTGCTGGGGATATAGAGACAAAAATGAAAGCAAGTCACTGTATTCAAGGCGCTGACTTCCATTGAGGAGGAGGACTAGAAGCTGAAGCAGAGGAATATAGCATCCCTGTGCAAAGTGTTATGATAAAGCAATGGGACTGAGTTTTCTTTTATCCTCCATAAATAGACTCCAAAGAATTCTAAGAGAGGAGTTCTAAAAACGTTGTGAGTGGATCCATTTATAGTCTGCCAAAGTGACTTTTTGGAGGAGACTATTTATTATGTTTGTATAAGTTCTGATAAATGTGTTTAAAATCCATTCTCAGTCATTTGAACCATGTCTTGTATGTATGCTGAGGGAGGGGAATGGTGTTCCTTGCTGTGTTTTTAGAGAGTCTAAAAATTCTAGAAGTTCAGACTTTGGCAAGAATGAGGGGGGAGATGTTAGTGGCCAAGTCCTTCCTATCCCAGGGAACATCTGAGTTGAAGAGAGTCATCATGGTGAGATAGAAAGAATACTGGACTGGGAGTCAGAGGACCTAGGTTCAAATCCTGCCCCTGTGGTTTGTTAGCTGTTACACCTTAAGGAGGTTATTTTCATCTCTATGGGTCTCAGTTTAGTTACCTTAGAAACAAGGGGGTTGGAGGTGGCCTCTAGGGTTCTTTCCGGCTTTAAATCTATGGTGCTATTCCTTTGGGAGTGAAGGGTTATGATCGGGCAGCTGGGTGGAGTGGGTTTGGATGGGTCCAAACTACCTCAGCCTTCCATCTCTGCTTCCCTGGGACTGGGGTACCTACAGGTTTGAGAAGTTAGACATCACTCCTAAGAGTGCCCAAAAGCTGAAACCTGTCCTGGAGAAGTGGCTGAACGAGGCAGAGCTTCGAAACCAGGAAGGCCAGCAGAACCTGATGGAGTTTGTAGGTGGAGAGCCCTCCAAGAAACGGAAACGACGCACGTCCTTCACCCCACAGGCTATTGAGGCCCTTAATGCCTACTTCGAAAAGAACCCTCTGCCCACTGGGCAGGAGATCACGGAGATTGCCAAGGAGCTCAACTATGACCGAGAAGTTGTGAGAGTCTGGTTCTGCAATCGACGCCAGACACTTAAGAACACCAGCAAGCTGAATGTCTTTCAGATTCCCTAGGGGCTTAGTGGAGAGGACCACTCCCCTCCCCGAGGGCCTGCGTTTTAGCACTTTGTCTTCTTCCCCTGGCACCCAGCCTGCAACTGCCACTCCTTGAGTGCAGCCAGCCCTTCACCTGGTGTAGCTGCATTCATCCTGGGTCATGGTACCCAGCAGTGGGCTGCATGCATGTCTGATGCCCTGCTCCTCCCTCTACCTGTGCCCCACAGCAGGGAGAGGGAAGAGGGGCAGTTCTGAGGGACCCAGGTTCTTGGTGGAGGAGCTAAGCCAGAGGAGCTAATGATCTCTGGAGAAAAGCACTTTGCAAAAGTGGTTTGAAGGGGGGAATTCTAGTTGGGAACCCAAATGCCTGCTCCATGAGGGGTAGGTGAGTCCAGAGGAACACTGACCATTACACTATTGTTTTCTGTGACATCCTTTGTCCAGCCCCCACTTCTCCTTTAGGCCCCTCTGTGCCTGTGTACAGAGAAGGCACAGCCTCATTCAGCCTCCTGACCCTGTCAGGTGCCCTGTCCCTTTTCCAGGATCCATGGAGCAAGAATAAATGAAGCTTGGGTTGCTGTTCAGGATCTGAGTTCCCAGAACCATGTCCCTGAATGCTAGACCCCTTTGTCACATGTCTGCTACCATTCCCTCATGCTTCCCATCCCTACCCTTGTTCCTTTGGAAAGAGATTGCACTAACGCAGATTCCTTTATTCCATGGTTCTAATGGGAGGAGAAAATCGTGATTGCTAGGCCCCTAGCTACCCATGCCTTTAGTAGAACAGAGGTCCTGGGTCATTCTAGGGACCAACCAATCTCCCAGACTTGTATATAATGTCAGTCCCCCACCTTTCCCTCATTCCTTCCATCCCAACACCTAAGGAGAGAATTGTGCTTGGACTGAGTGTGGTCTGGAAAACCCCACTGCCCAGGCAGTAAACTTTAGAGAAAAATGAGAAAAAAAAATGTTGTGTCTTCCTCCTGTCAAGCATAGCACTGGGGCCTCCCCAGAGGAGAAAGTTAAAAAGCAAACAAACCCAGACAACCAGGCCTGCCTCAGGAAGGGGAGCAAAACTCAGCGGGAGTTGATACTCCTCCTCCTGACATTCTTCCCTCTTTCTGTCCTCTTACCAGAATATTGAACTTAAACTTTCTCAGTTAACTTATTGCCCTAGACCCTAGAGCTGAGATTCTCTTTGTTCAGAGGCCCAGCCCAAGTCTGTACATGTAAGTTCCCCTGTTACACCCCTGAATCATTTAAGATATACTTAAAAAAACAAAACACTGGCCTGCTTCCTCCCCCAAAATATTGCTTGATTTTCTCTAGCTATTATAGCATAAATTTGGCTATGTGACTTCAAAGGGTTAGACAGGACTTATTTCCTTAGATAAACCTGGTTCTGCTTGCACAACTTACCACCCTCTCCATCTCCTGTTCCCTTACTCACTGAGTCAGATCTCTAACAAAAGGGTACACCCTAGAGTTAACCCACTCCCAGATCTTCACATGCTTTTCCTATGGTTAGAATAGACTCCCAAGAGGAGACTGTCTATTGCCCAGCTCACCCAAAACTTGGCCTACATGGAGAGGCAGTGTGGTAAACACAAGTCATGCCATGATCTTGCAGCACACATTGCAGTTATGACATCTTCCTGCTCCAGATTCCGCTGGCATGCTCTACTTTTCTCCCTCATTTCCAGCTCCCAGCTGAGACCTCCTAGCCCTGTGCACTGTTAACATTTTTTAATGGGTCCTTAGCCCTGCCAGTGATAGAAAGATGGGCATATTCAGGGTTATTCTCCTTCATTCAGATTAAATCACCTGAGAAAGGAGAATGTGATGGGGCAGGGGGGAATAGGATTTCTCTTCGTATTGCCTGAAGAAGAAAATAAATATAAGGGAAGAAAAGAGAGGCTGTAGAGGATTATGAGTAAACATCAAAGAGAACATAGGGAAGCATCCAGGGATTGGCCTAGATGAGG
This sequence comes from Pseudocheirus occidentalis, assembly GCA_028646575.1. Taxonomy (NCBI): domain Eukaryota; kingdom Metazoa; phylum Chordata; class Mammalia; order Diprotodontia; family Pseudocheiridae; genus Pseudocheirus; species Pseudocheirus occidentalis. The sequence continues at coordinate 216,840,927 of CM053597.1, forward strand.
TTTCAGTTTATGCCCCATTTTAGTCTACTTCTGCACTCTGAGAATTAGGTTAGATCTTAAGCACCCTCTCAGTGGTGGTCAGGACTCATATAAATGATGCTTAATAATATCTGCAAATTGCCTTGAACCCAGTGACCTAAGTAAGACTTAACCTGACTTGCTTTTCTAAGACAGAGCTTTCAAGAGTGGGAAATGTAATGTCACTAGAGGTGAGGTAAAAACAGACTTCTTGTCTTCCATCACTCCCCTAGAAAAGAATGTATAGACAACCCCACAGAGCAATGGAAAAATAATTGTTAACATTTATATAGTTCTTTAATATTTGCAAAGTGCTTATTATCTATGATTAATTTATCTCATTTGATCATTACAAAATGCCTCACTCCTCTTTGAGGTAATTCTGTCAGTAGGCGTTCCAGGTCACTGTCTCCTTGAATGTTTTTCACTGTCAGGCACTGAGAGCAATTGGAATGCATTTTAGAAGCCTTTCTCTGGACTTAGAATTGTAGACAGTGGCTGCCAAGTGCATAATGGGTGAGGGGGGAGGTAGAGAAATGATTAGTTTTATTCTTTTTCCTGTCTCTTTAAGGAAGAAGTCTAACTGTAGTTTTAAGGAGCTCATCTGTGACGGCCTTGTGCTGGGCACAAGCACAGGGCATTCCATTTCAAAAAGGAGTGGAACAGTGGTCCCCAAAACAGTTGCCTAAAGGAACAGTGACTTATCCAGATAAACCAGACCACAAAACTGGGACTAAGTATAGGAGGTCATCACCATTTCTCAGTCTACAGACACCCAGATGCCCTCCTGTCTCATAGATCATACTTTGCCAAGTCTGTTTCTCTCTGTCCTTATCTATCTGTCATGGGGCAAGGTCATACCCTATGGAGTTAAGTGGCTATCTTTTTTTTTTTTTGTGGGGTGGGAGGAGAAACATTTGATGTAGTGGTGTGAAATAAACAGTATTTTTTTTTCTTTTTCTATCAATTAGTTGCTTCTCATTCACTGGAATAAGATTTTATAGACTCAGTATTTATATCTAGGCTTTTCTAGAAGAGTAGTAGTAAATAAGATCTTTACCTGACTTTGAGATTTTCATTAGTGGACAAAATAGAAAGCTGAAACTAGGAGACAGAGCCCTATTCCTTGCTTGTGTATCTCTTAGGAATGTTCCTTCTACTCTATGTTGCTTTTCTGGTAAACATCTACTTAACCTTTGCTGGTTATGAAGTGAGCTCCACTATTCCCTTTCCTTCTACCTCCCCCTAAACAGCCTCCCAACCATGATCAGATAACTCTCAGAAAAATCAAAACCTCCCAAAATTCTTCCCAAGATCTTGGGATAAAAAGAATTCTAGAATCATTGACTCATCAAAAAAAATATTTTTTTTCCTAACACCTACATTTCTCAGTATTTCCAAAAGAGAGAAAAAAACAGTTTAGCAAAACTAACCAACACATCAAAATAGGCAGTGTTGCACACCTAAAGTCCCTGACCTCTGCAAAGCAGAGGAGATATATTCTGATGTCTCTTCTTTGGGAACAAATTTGGTCATGATAATTTCCCAGCATTCGGTTTTGATTATTTTGTTATTGTTCCCATTCATGTTGTAGTGCTTACATATATTGTTTTCCTGGTTCTGCTAACTTCACTTTGCATCAGTTCACCTAAGTCTTCCCATATGTCTCTGTATTCAGCAAAGTAGTGTTCTATTACATACATGTGCCAAAGCTTGTCTAGACATCTGCCTGTCAGTGGGTATATATTTCATTCCCATTTTAAGGCAGGTAGGTGGTACAATGGATAGAGTGCTAGACCTGGAATGAGGAAGACCTAAGTTCAAATCTGGCCTTTGACACTCCGGGCACTTAACCTCGCTCTGCCTGGGTTACCTTATCTTTAAAACAGGGATAATAGCAACAACTATCTCCCAAGGTTGTTATGAGAATAATATGAGATAATACGGTAAAGCACTTTGTAAACCTTCAAGTGCTGTATAAATGCTAGCTATTATTATTCTTTGCTACTACACAAAGGGCTGCTACAAATGTTTTGGTATTTATGGGGAGAATTATTTAGTCTTAAAATTGGAAGAAACTTAAGTCATCAGATTCAATCCTCTTTCTAGCATCCTGACAAGAGTTGTACGTTGACTTGGAATTGTGTATGTAAGTGTCTAATGGGATAATAAGACATTTATACAATGCCCCATAGTTTCCAAAACAATCTCCTCACCCTTTTAGTTATCCCACTTTGGAGGCTGAGACCCAGAGAGATAGAATGACTTACTCTCATATAACTATTTCATGGTAGTGTTTTGACTGATGTTCTTTCCACCATACCACATTGCCTTCAAACTAGATCATACGATAGCATAGGTCAGTTAACCCCACCTAAATCAGAGTTTCTTCCAGGTCATTCCTGGCTTCCATTAAAGCCTCCTGACTCCCACCTCTCAACTCAATAACAATGGATGGGCTCTTAACTTCAGACTGCTGAGATAGGAGATCCAGCTTAGTTGTGCACTGGCTAGAGTGACAAGATACGCAGAAAGGGTAATCTTAGTTCTAAATGACCCAGAGAGGTTAGTATAGAGATAAATGAGCAGCTCTTATAGGTGAAGAGGGGGAGGGCTACTTTTTCTAGCTAATTGATTAGTGTAATGTGACTCTCAGTCAGTATAAGAAGATACCCTTAATAGTATCTATCTATCAGAAAAGGAACGGAATAATATTGCTTCCTGATATGGTGGTCATATATGGGGAGGGAAAATGACTTAACATATCAGAGGAATTGCTTCTTGATTGAAACAGGAAAACCGAAGAAGAGAACAGATTGGGAAAGGAAAAGAAGCTGAAGCCTTTTGAAGTTGTCAAGCCTTCCAGGCCACTGAGACTTCCCTTGGTATTTTCTTTTATCAGCAGTGACTTAAAGAGTTCTGCAATGTACCTCAGCAGATACAGTGGTCCTTGCTCTCTTGAACCTATGAAATGGGTGCTGGTTAAGCCTTGGAAAGGGTCTCCTCTGGAGACATGGAGAAAATGATGCATAAATTTGAGCACAGAAATGTTTGTGAAACTAAGAAGAGGGTAAGGAGAAAGCAGACGTTGGCTAGGGATATTTAAGCCCTTAGGCTCCTAAGAATTCCATTCTTTCCCCTGTGGTTGTTCACCCTCCTCCTACCCCATTCCCCCATACACACCCAATTTGTCTTTTCAAAATGAAATCTTTTTGTCTTTTTTCATTTTTAGAAAATTTTCATATTTTTTTAAAAAGAAGGAAAAGGATTGTCAACCTGAGTGTCAATCCCACTTTGAGTGTTTCACATTTTGATAACTGAGGGAAAAGTTAAACATCTTATTGGTAACTTTTTTGTCTTTACGTCACAGTCCTATCTCCTGACTGAACCCTCCCTTTGTAACAAATAAAAATATTCAAACAAAAAACATCTGCTACAGAGTCCAGATATAACAATGTATTCAATATTCTCTTCTAGTTATGTCACATTCCTCTGCTGTGAGAGAAGATGTATGTTTTGTTATCTCTTTTTCTAAGACCTTCATTGGTTTTGCTTTCACACACAGTTGAACTTCGTATTAGTGACATTTTCATTTGCACGGTTGGAGTCATGTATATTGTTCTCTTGGTTGGGTTTATTTTGTTCTGCATCAGTTCATACAAGTTTTCCCATGTTTCTCCAAATTTTCCATATTTATCATTTTTTAACTACCACAGTTTTATTCAGTCATCTCCCAATAAATGGGGATTTACTTTGTTTCTATTCTTCACTACCATGAAAACTGCTACTATGAATATCTAGGTATATGATAAACTTTTTTTTTCTGTTCCTGGTTCACCTTGGCTATCTGCCTAGAATTGTAATCATTGGACCAAAGACCGTGAACTGTTCAGTCATTTTTCTTACATAATTCCACTCTGAAATCTAGAATGGTTGGGCCTTTTGACAGTTCCACCAAGTTCTTCGTGAGTATGCTGGTCTACTTGTAGTACATGCAACATTGACCATTCCCAATTTGAAACCAAGTTCTTTTATTTAGTGTAAGAGGACTGATAAATTTGATGAGTTTCATAAGCAATCTGATGAGATTACAGTGCCTTTGTCAATCAATCAACTGGCATTTATTAAGTGCCTACTAGGTGCTAGGTACTATGTTTGGCACAGGAGATACAGATTTTTCAAAAAGGAATAGTGCCTACTCTGAAGGAACTAACATTCTATTCATTCTATAAGGGTGCTGGGGTTGGAGAGAGAAGGAAATATGTACATAAGTAAGTATATAGAGAATAATTACAAGATAATAAAGTCAAAGTAGATAGAAAGGGTTCCTAAAGAATTTGAGAAACATGGGAAATTTTGGACAAACTGATGAAATAAAGGATTTAAAAATTTAAAAATTTAAATTAATTAAATATTTAAAAATAGGATGAAATAAAGAGGAATCATCAACATTTGGGGAGATCAGCAAAGGCTTTTGTATAGAAGGTGGTGCTTGAGCTTGGTCTTGAAGGATAAAAAGGACTCTATGAAGAAGTGAGGAAGGAGTGTGTTTGAGACATTGGGGGTAGCCAATGGAAAGACACAGAAATGGGAAATTGAGTGACATGTGTAGAACAAAGAAAATTCCAGTAACAATGCAAGAAAGAGAGTAATATATTACAAAGTTGCAAAGATATTTTGGAGTCATGTTTGAAGGACTTAAAAGTCAAAGAAAGGAGTTTATATTTTATCCTAGAGACAAGAAAGAGACACTGGAATTTACTGAGTAGGGGTGTGTGTGATATAATCATATTCACATGTAAGGAAAATAACTTTGGTAAGTGTCACAGAGGTTGGATTGTAATGGAGAGAAAAGGGAAACCAGTTAGGAAGGAGGTCTTTGGAATAGTCTAGGAGAAATGTGAGGAGGCCTTGAAATTTGCATGGGATGATGTGAGTCAAAAGCACTTTCTCTCCCATGGGAATGCCTCTGGGCCTCTCAGTTCCAAGGCTGCTCTGTGTACTCCTTAGAGATAAGAAGGCACTGAGAACCACAGTTTAGTTGCTGTTCTCAAGGATGTCTCACATGAGACCCCTTGCTTGTTGAGCAGCTGCTGATGTAACTGGTTTGGCTCTCCTCCACTGGCCTGCACCCCCTGTGCATGAGGTGGTCACACTTGAATCACGCTTACTTTAGAGTAATATAGGAGATTGCTTACTTACTGCTGGTGGCCATGTTGGAATAAACTACAAGCTGCATGCATCGCTTGTCTCTGGCCTCCTTAATACCTCCTGAGATGCAACCCAAGGCTGGCCTTTGGGTCTGCAAGGTGTGCAGCCACATTCAGAAATTAACAGGTAGCTTTGTGAATAAAGGGAAAGGGGTCAATGTGTGACATATGGAAGAGGTAGAAATGACAAAACATAATAATTAATTGAATATGTGGGGTGAGAGAGGATGAAGAATTGAGGATAACGTTGAGATTATGAACCTGGAAGATTAGAAGAATGGTGATGCCTTTGAAAGAAATAGGGAAGTTTGGTAGATTTCAAGTTCTATTCCGGACATATTTTGAAATATCTCTGGGTCATCCAGTTTGAAATCTCTGTTAGGTAGTTGGTGAAAAAATTGCCCAGAGTCATCTGAAGAGCATTGCCCATGAAAGCAGACATTTCTACTGCTTCGTTACTGAGAGGACACACAGACCTATTCTAACTTATTTCTAGACAGTGGAGACAGACTCATAAGAATTATTGCCCTTTTCCTGAGATCCATGAAATTAAGTTACGGAATAGCTTGGACTTCTCCTGGGTTTTCTGTCCCTTGGGCTTCCAGATCAGAATCTATCAAGGAAGAAAGGCTAAGGGAGGAAATTTCTCTCCTTCCTCCTTTCTGCCAGGAGTGAAAAAAAAGGTGATGACACAGTGAGCAGTTTGTCTTTACTCAGCATAGACTGAAAAGGTAGTTTTTGGGTGTCTAGTTTCAGGATAACTTCTGTTTTTCTGTTTCCTTTACTGAGCACAGGTCAGAGATCAGAAGCGGTACCCATGTGAACTGGTCCTTGAGCCTGATTCGAAGGGAATATTATCTCTTTTTGGCTCTTTGTCCCCATTCTAGAGGTTTACCCTTGGGGAATGTAAATAAAGGTTAGGTATATACCTCCTGTCAAGTGGCTATCAGGCAGACTGGATTGTATGGTAGGTAGAGCATTGAACTTAGAGGAAGGGGGATCTGTATTCAAATCGTGACTCAGAGGTTTACTAGCTATGTGGCCCTGGGCAAATCACTTACCTTCGTTGTGCCTCATTTTCCTGATTTGTAAAATGAGAGGGCTGGCTTCAATGACCTCTAAGGCCCTTTCAATTTAAATCTATGGCTCTCAATTTCCACCCAATCTACATGAAAATCTAATAGAGGATAGCCATTAGTCTATGCATCACAGAAAATACATAACACACCAAAGACTTATGGGAGTCCATGAAGAAATACAGAAAAATAAAGCATTCAAATGGTTCATTGGACTAACCTAAGGTGGTAGATACTGTTTGAGAGACTCATAAATATTTTCCATTCATCTCAGCCTTTCAGTACCCAAGCAACTTCTAGCAATAGCAAGGTTAACAATATCATGGTAAAAAGGATAATGTCTTTCAGTTTCTGGACCAGGCTTAAACCCAGGGAAATTAGCCTGTACCAGAAAGAGCAACAAAAAGATTGCTGCTGTTTGTTCTTCAATCTTTTTTTTTTAATTTATTTATTTATTTTTAGTTTTCAACATTCATTTCCACAAGATTTTGAGTTGTAATTTTTCTCCCCATCTTTCCCCTACCCCCATCCCAAAATAGCAATCCTACTGAATACCTTTTCCTCCAATCTGTTCTCTCTTATATCCTCCCCCATTAACCCCCCCAACTTTCTAGTACAGCTAGATGGATTTCTATACCCCAGTACCTGTATATCTTATTTCCCAGTTGCATGTAAAAAACAATTTTTTTTAAACATTTATTTTTAAAACTTTGAGTTCCAGATTTTTTTCCCTTCTTCCCTCCTCACCCTCCCCCACTGGGAAGACAAACAATTCACTACAGGTTGTACATGTGTAGTTATCCAAATCATTTCCATAATTGTTATATTGTGAAAGACTAACTATATTTCCCTCCATATCCCGCCCCTCATTTATTTTATTTTCTCCTTTGACCCTATGCTTTTCAAAAGTATTTGCTTCTAACTACCCTCTCCCCCAATCTGCCCTCCCTTCTATCATGCCCCCTCTTTTCCCCTTCACCCCACTTTTCTGTAGGGTAAGATACCCAACTGAGTGTGTATGTTATTCCCTCCTTAAGCCAAATTCAGTGAGAATAAGTTTATCCCATTCCCTTTCACCTTCCTGCTCTTCCCCTCCATTGTAACAGTTTTCTCTTGCCACTTTTATGTGAGATAATTTACTTTAATCTATCTCTCCCTTTCTCCTCCTCCCAGTATATTTCTCTCTCACCTCTTAATTTTATTTTTTAGATATCATCCCTTCATATTCAACTCATCCTGAGCCCTCTGTCTATATATACATGAACATACATATGCTCACATTCACATATATATTTATATATACATACACCCTCCTATACATACATATATATGTATGTATACATATATGCATATATATTCCCTTCAACTCTCCTCATACTGAGAAAAATCTCATGAGTTACAATTATAGTTTTTCCATGTAGGAATGTAAATAGTTCAGCTTTAATAAGTTCCTTATGATTTCTTTTTCCTGTTTACCTTCTCATGCTTCTCTTGATTCTTATATTTGAAAGTCAAATTTTTCTATTCAGTTCTGTTTTTTTATCAAGAATGCTTGCAAATCTTCTATTTCATTGAATAGCCATATTTTCCCCTGAAGCATTCATTATGCTCAGTTTTGCTGGGTAGGTGATTCTTGGTTTTAGTCCTAGCTCTTTTGACCTCTGGAATATCATATTCCAAGCCCTTCAATCCCTTAATGTAGAAGCTGATAGGTCTTATGTTATCCTGATTGTGTTTCCACAGTTCTCAAATTGCTTCTTCCTGACTGCTTGCAGTATTTTCTCCTTGACCTGGGAACTCGGGAATTTGGTTATAATATTCCTAGGAATTTTCTTTTTTAGGATCTTTTTCAAGAGGCAATTGGTGAATTCTTTCAATTTCTATTTTGCCCTCTGGTTCTAAAATATCAGGGCAATTTTCTTTGAGAATTTCTTGAATGATGGCATCTAGGCTCTTTTTTTGATCATGGCTTTCAGGTAGTCCAATAATTTTTAAGTTATTTCTCCTGGGGCTAACAAAAGTAGTAGCACCAGCAGAGCGGGGAAAGGGGCAGTGTTGGCGGAGCAGGTGGTTGCTGGCTTCAACCACCTTAGGCAAGAACAGAGGGTTCTGGCATCCAAAGCAGCTGAACTGGAAATGGAGTTGAATGAGCACAGCCTAGTGATAGATACACTGAGAGAAATGGACTCAACCCGGAAGTGCTATCAAATGGTTGGGGGTGGGGTGGGATTCTGGTGGAGTGAACTGTCAAAGTGGTGCTACCTGCTTTGGAGGGTAACAAGGGAGGAAGGAAGGAAGGAAGGAAGGAAGGAAGGAAGGAAGGAAGGAAGGAAGGAAGGAAGGAAAAAAGGAAAGAAGGAAGGAAGGGAGGAAGGAGGAAAGGAAGGAAGAAAGAAAGAAAGGTTTCCCAATGGGAAGCTTGGTCCCTAGTGGCCAGCTTCTCTACTCATATAGGTTCCTGTTTGTCCTTCATTCTTTTTTATTTTTAAGCTTTTATTCTTTGTCTTTTTGGAGGGGGAAGGCAGGGCAATTGGGGTTAAGTGACTTGCCCAAGGTCACACAGCTAGTTTTGTGTTAAATGTCTGAGGTCCAATTTGAACTCATGTCCTAGTGACTCCAGGGCTGGTACTCTATTCACTATGCCACCCAGCTTCCCCTCTCTTTCATTCTTGAAGAGGACCATGACATCAGGGAGGTGATGCCATGACATGCAAGTGAATTGGATGTAAGTGAGGGAGAACTGAGGCTAAGCCTAAAGGGCTTACTGGCATGATGACTCTCCCACCTCCTGGTTGGGAGATGGCAGGGTTCAGAACTAGGTCCCAAATGAGCCTCTCACTCAGTCCAAGGGTAGGAGATTCTGCTCTTTATGAAAGAGCATGGTAGTTCCCCAGCCAAGACATATAGCTAAGTCAGAAAGTTAAGAGAAAAGCTTGATTTCCTTTCTTTGGGGTTAGGCTCCCACAGGATTGAATGAGTACAGAACCAGGGTTCTTTGTTGGAGAGGGTGCCCCTCTTGGGTCAAAGACAATATGTATATATTATAAGTACATGTTGTAAGATATTGGTTTAAATCTAATTTCTGCCAAACTTCTTTCCAGTTTTCCTAGCAGTTACCTATTTTAAATGTTTATCTTTTTATAATGAACTTAGCAAACATTAGCCAACATGAATATTTGAATATACAAAGAACAGCAAAAGAAGATTTCTTGCATATGAAATTAACTTCTGTTACATAGTTACTTTAAAGTATTACATTTAATTGATTTGCTTATCTGTGTCCAACTTTGCTGCTTCTGCTTTTTTCTGTGTATTTAAAAAAATGTTTCATTGGTACTTTTTTCTACCATTTTCTTTTTTTATATCACTATTGCTACACACCAACTCCTCTCTAAGCTACTTCCTCAGTGGAAAAAGTCTTCCTTGTAACACATAAGTATAATTAAGCAAAACAAATTCAAACATTGGCTGTGTCTGAAAATGTATGTATGAAAAAATGTATTCTATGTATTCTGTGAAAATGTATTCTATATTTCTAGTCTATCACTTCTCTGTCAAGAGGTAAGAAGCAAATTTCATTAACAATCTTTCTGAAGGGGCGGCTAGGTGGTGCAGTGAATAGAACACCAGCCCTGGAGTCAGGAGGACCTGAGTTCAAATCGGCCTCAGACACTTAACACAAAAAACTAGCCCTGTGACCTTGGGCAAGTCACTTAACCCCAACTGCCCTACAAAAAAAAAAAAACAACAGTCTTTCTGAAGTCATGCTAAAACTTGGCAATAATCAGAGTTCTTAACTTTTTCTCAGTTGTTTTCCCTTTACATTATTACAGTACTTGCAAAAATTATTCTCCTGTCTCATGCTCACTTCATTCTCTATGAGTTCACACAATTTTTCCTTAGGTTTCTCTAAATCTGGCTCTTTTGTCATTTCTTATAACACAATAAAATTCCATTACACTCATATACCAAAATTTATTCCACCATTCCCCAGCTAATGGGCAACCTCTGTTTCCAATGGTGTACTGCAACAAAGAGTGCTCCTATAAATGTTTTTGTAGATGCATATCCTTTCTTTCTGTCTTTGATCCCTCTGGGCTATATTCCTAGTAGTGGGATCACTGGGTTAACAAGTATCCATAATTTAATGACTTTTGGTTCTTGTCCCAAATTGCTTTCCAGAATAATTGTAACAATTCATACAAGTCATTTTTGGAAAAAGCTCTCTTTTCCCCAGTAATTCATATCCTTAGATTCATAAAAACAAACAAACAATTGAACTACTGTCTTTGGTTGCTTTCGGTTCTTATTTACTCTGTTATATTGATTTTTCTGTGTTTTCTATTAACTATTCCCAATTAGTTTTGAATGACTCTTCCTGCTCTAGGACTAAGCTCTTATGATTTGTGAGAGTTCACCATATCTAACCAGTCCCAGATCCCACCATAGTCAATGTTGGCCCCAGCTATCTTTCTATTAATATTATATTAATAAAATAATAATAATAATAGAATTATAATAATGTTAATATTAAAATTATATTTCTATTAATATAGATGATGAATGGCCTCCCCCCATAAACACTTTCATCTCTTGTTCTGGGAACAGTGAACAAATCAACACTACCATTCTTGCAAAATGGATATCATTTGCTCACCTTTTGACTCTGCTGACATCTGACTTCCCAGAATGAAACATCCCTTCCTGGTTACCACTCTCCTATATGTGATATCTTTCCCCTTTAGTCTATAAGATCTTTGAGGATAGGGATCTCTTGTATTTTGTGTTTGCATCCCTATCACTTAGCACAGGGACCAGGACATAATAAACACTAAATAATAAATGTTTTTTAAAATTCATCTGTTCATTCATACTGCTTTATAACATTACCTGGGGTTTGGGAAAGCTAAGGTTCCTTGATTTGTGCTTTTTCTCATTATTCACCCTGAGATTTATTTTATTTTTTCTTTTATTCTTTCAAATGAAAATTGTTAAGATTTTGTCTAATTCAAAGATGCATCTTTTTGTATTTTGATTAATATAGCACTAAATCTATAAATTTAGGCAGTAATGTCATTTTTATTGTAATGGCATGGCCCAATCATTTCCAATGAATAGCTCTCTAATTATTTGTCTCTTCTTACTTCACTATGCTTACATAACCAGGGATTTCTGAGTACCATCTATCTTATTAGGAAGCTCTTATTTTCAGTGAGGTATATCAGTGGCCCCAGTTGAGGGTGGCAGGACCTTTTTGTTTGTTGGGCCTTTTTGCTCTACCACATCACATTTAGTTTCATCAGATAGTTCAGAAAATTAAGCCTCTCACACACCAGTATTCATCCTATCTTTCCCCGTGAGAAAGTTTTGCTTTATTTTGTTTTATTTTATATAATTAAATTAAATTTTGTTTTATTTATATACTTGAAATCAGAACTTTTTGAGGAAAGTAACATACATTGTTAGACATGGCCACTATATGGATTTTCTTTGTTTGACCATACTTATTTCTATAAGTTCGTTGTTTTTTTTTTATGAGGGTGGGTGAGATACTTATATGTGGGACAGAGACCACTGCCAAGAAGAATCAATACAGACACAGATACCTGAAAGCAGAAATGAGTGTATTGTTTTCTCATGAGAAATACACCCTTCATTGCCCTAATGGCACTGGCCAGGGAAGTACAAATTGATTCCGGAAAGCAAGGTCTTTTTATACCTTAACGCAAGGGCTCCCCCATCTTCACCCCCACCCATCCCTTTCCTTTTCCCTTTATCCCATTGGCTGGGCTTCAGGGAGCACAATCTATTCTCATGAATCTTCCCCAGCAACAAAAAAACAGGGAAACTGGGTCTCAACAATACAAAAACTATTAACTCTTTTGAGGAGGCTCCATTTCTGAGAAATCCCTCACACTTAGGTGAAAAGGAAGGTTAGCAGTAGTAATACAAAAAAAAAAAAAAAAAAGAAAAGGCCATAAAAACTTTTTGGGGGGGGAGGGGAAAGGCAGGGCAATTGGGGTTAACTGACTTGCCCAAGGTCACATGGCTAGTTTTGTATTAAGTGTTTGAGGCCAGATTTGAACTCAGGTCTTCGTGACTCCAGGGCCAGTGCTCTATTCACTGTGCCACCTAGCTGCCCCAAAACTTTTTTTTAATAGAAACTTTTTTAATGCATAGGAGAGAACAGAAGAAAATTTAAAGGAAGTACAGAGAAATAGGATAGCTTAGAAAGTAATATGTAGCATGTATAACCTGTGACAAATTGCTTGCCTTTTCACTGTTGAGAGGGAGAAAATTTGGAATTCAAAATTTCAAAATGGAATGTTAAGATTGTTTTTACATGTAATTGGGAAAAAATGATTTTTTTAAAAAGAAAAAAGAAGAAACAAAGTAATGTGTTGGAAGAGAACAACTCTAAACCATCTATAAGCAAAATCTCAAAGAAAAAATGTAGCTTGAGCACAAACTCAAATAGAATTTCTAGAAAAGATGAAGACTCCAAAATATTACCAATTAAATGAGAGTGCTGGAGGAAAAATTGGAAAAGAAATGAGAGGTATGGGGTGGCTAGGTGGTGCAGTGAATAGAGCACCAGCCCTGGAGTCAGGAGGATCTGAGTTCAAGTGCCTCAGACACTTAACACTTACTAGCTGTGTGACCTTGGGCAAGTCACTTAACCCCAATTGCCCTCCAAAAAAAAAGAAAGAAAGAAATGAGAGCTATGGAAGAAAGAATTGGAAAGGGAATCAATAGGTTGGCAGAAAACATATAAAACTTTACCAAGCTGCAAACTCCCTGTAAACTAAAATGAACCAAATTTTAAAAATGACTCAGTGAGAGAACTAGAGATATTAAAAAACAAAGCCAGAAGACTGAAAAAAATATAATAAAAGGAGTGACAAAAATAGCTGATCTAGAAAACAGATCCAGGAGAGAAAATTAAACTATTACTGTACCACCTGAATGCCATCAGCAAGAATCATTTACCCAGAAAAACTGAGTATAATGCTAGAAAGGAAAAAATGACTCTTTAATTAAATAGACTTCCAAACATTCTTGATGAAAAGACCAGAACTGAGTAGAAACTTTGAAGTTCAAGCACAGGAAACAAAAAGGTAAAGACAAGCAATCATAAGGGACTAAACAAGAATGAACTGCTTACCTTCAAATATGAAGAGATTGAGACTTGTATTCCCTCTGAATCTTATTGTAATTAGGGGTTATAATGGGGAATCTAATTAGACAAGGCCTGAGAATGGTTCTGCGAGGACTTGATAATTTTAAGAGAAGAATAGAAAGAGGAATACTCTAAGCCACAGGGATTCCCAAAGGAGCACCAGAACCATCCAATGGTGCCTCTGGTGCAGTTGAGGGGAGGGGCGTTGAATAAAAACAAGGGGAGGTATGGACACATAAGGAAAGAAGAGAAGAAAAAAATTTTAAACCATTTATACATGCTTCGTCTATTGTGTAACAGAGTTCAAGTCATGGTAATTACATGATTCTCCAAATAAACACACAAAATGCAAGTTATAACCAATTAGTGGTCAAGTCTGCTGACAGGTCTTAATAACCAAGCATTGTCAGGTGAGTGTGTCAAGCATAGTCAGGAAGTCCAGCATGTCTTGGCAGGAATATGTGCATATAATGATTTGCTTATAATAAGATACTATGCAGTTCCATGACCCAATGTTGCATCATTATTTCAAAGCAAGAAAAAAAATCCACAAATTTGCAATAAATTATTAAATTTAAGATGTGTCATTTTAAAAAATATCAACAAATTTAAAAAAACATTAAAGGGTTAAAGAAAGTAGATGGGGAAGGGACAGACGCTGAGTAATTTGTTTTTTTTAAGTAGGCCCAATAAGTTTGGAAACCTCTGCTATATGGGGAAGGATTAGTCTAAGCAAAATAAACTCTGAGGATGTACAAAAATATTTATAACTCTTTTTAAGGTAACAAAAAAAGAAAATATGAGAGGGTACCCACAAATTGGGGAATAGTTGAACAAGTTATGAACTATAAATGTGATAGAAAACTATTCTGCTATAAGAAATGATGGTGATGGTCTCTGAGAAGGCTGGGAAGACTTGCATGAATTAATACAGAGTAAAGGGGCAGCTAGGTAGCATAGTAGATAGTGCTGGACCTGGAATCTCAAAGATCTGAGTTCAAATATGACCTCTGACACTACTAGCTATATGACCCTGAATAAGTCACTTAACCTTGTTTGTCTCAGTTTCCTCATCTGTAAAATGAGCTGGAGAAGGAAATAGCAAACCACTCTAGTATCTTTGCCAAGAAAACTCCAGATGAGGTCATAAAGAGTTGGTATATGACTGAAACAACTGAACAACAATGAAATGAACAGAACAATTTATACATTGAATACTTTAGGAAGCATAACAAACCACTATTCCAGAGGACCAATGATGAAAGATGCTACCCACTGCCTGATAGAAAGGTGAAGAATGAGATATATATTTGGGGTGGGAAGTGGGGAGGGGGATGTGGGCAATGCAGAGATCTGTTTTTCTTGACTCTTTATGTTTGTAACAAGTTTTATTGTTCTCAGTTGGAAGGGTTTAGGGGTGGGAGGAAGAGAAAGAGTATTTTTGCTTATTGAAAAAAATATTGAATATTATGGTTTTTAAGTTCTTATAGATTATAAAGTTTTCTTAATGAAACCGCTTGCATTTTTAAAATTAATTTCCCTTTTCTACCCTTTTTCAGAAACAGATATAGACATAGTCTAAGTGTGAAAGATGCACAAATTTAGGGAATCCACCCCAAATGTTTACACAGACTGCGGGAGAGCATTCTGAGGTCGTATTGTTTTGATCAGCCACAGTCAGACACATTGTAACTTGATTCTAGCATAGTGATGTAATTTGGGTCTTCCTTGAGAATGAAGGACGACAACCGAACAACTTGGTAGAGGTCCCAGCCGCCACAGCAATAGCAATGGCCCATATCTGGCTTATTTTTCTGCTTTCCACAAGCAGAGAAGAAAACAAGTTGTCTTTGCTTACTGCTTAACCAAGGAGTGTAGCATATGATTTGGTCACCAGATGGCACTAGCTTCAAGTCAGCAGCTGAGTGGTTTCATCAGAAGGCATCCAGTAGACATGCTTTGGCTTTGCCAAAGCCTAAAGTATACCCATTTCTCACCAGAAGGCAGTGAACCAAGCAACCAACCCTTACTATTCCCTATACTACTTATATGCTAGAAAATGATGCTGGCTAGTGTTAAAGAAAACATATACTGATACTAATACTGTAGTCTTAACATTTAGACACATCTGTTGGAAATAATTTCATTCACTTCTATCTAAGCCACTTTTAGCTTGGAGAGAGATATGTACAAACTGGCATAATTCTCCATCTCTTCTGACATGACTTTGTCCCAAAGAAGTCTTTATATAAGACTTCTACTTATAGAAGTCTTGAACAAAGAGGAGATATCTTAAAATATCTTAAAATAATATGCGTTAACTTTCTAGAATTGGAGTAACCAAGCTGCCATTCCATTTTTCCTGCACCATTTCTCTTCAGCAATCAATGGAGTCCCTCCCATAGATCTATATCAATCCAGAATCTAGATTAAATGGGAGGCAGAAGGAATAGAAGAGGGTACTTTCTGTGGGACAGACTGCTCTAATCAGGGAATAAGGAAAGGAGGAGACTCTTCAATCTATTCACTTAATGAAAATCGTTTTGTTCTCAACCTAACACCTACCTTTTCTAGGGTTTTTTTCCCAAGGGTCTGAAAAGGGCTTCAGAGAAAAATATCATTTCTTATTACTTCTAAAAAAACAAAAAAGGAGGTTTTAAATCTGTTTTCACATCAGATTAAAGTTTTAGACTAAGAGAAAAGACATGGAATATTACTCTGAAATATGAGAATTATGAAAATTTCAATGTGGCTCTCTGCACTCCATTTGGAAACCTCTAACTCTTCATCAACATCGTGACTTTTAGTGGCTGGCTATGTGATTTTTAAAATGAAGAGAAGTGAATGAAAATAAAAGCATTGTTACAGAGGAAAAGTATAAAGAAGCTATTCTATCCAGTCACCTACCCTGACAACCTTCTTGTAAGATGGTTAAAGGGCCAAAGAAGAAATTTTGTGTTTGGAGTTCACTAAGATCAGTTCTACAAACAAATGAAGAAAATGGTGTTAAGCACCAGAATTCATGGCTGCTCTAAGTCTGATTTCAGAACACTGGTTTCTCACAGCAAGGCTGGTTTCTCACCAACACAATGACCAGTCTCATCTGGCATTGCTCTCTGGCCACAATAATTCCTGGGTCTGTCTAATCTCTGCTCTAATTTTCTATCTTCACTACAAGTCTCCAAAATCTGTTCCAGCTTATTTTTCATCATGTTTGCCTTAAGTTGTATCAGCAAAGGTTGAGGTAGAAGCAACAAACTTCAGCTTGTCTGCCTCACCCAAAACTCTTAATTTTGTAAGCCTTGGTAGGTTCTTGGTCACATTGGAATAGTAAACCAAAAAAGTCTCTTTCCATAGCAAAATCTAACATCAAGCAATGAGGTAGAATCAAGTGACATGACCTCATGTAACATCTTGTCCCATTTCTCAACTTCTGCTTTCATCCTTGTCACAAATTCATTTGAAGGCAATATTGCTTTTTTTTTTTTGGAAGAGGGAAGGCAGGGCAATTGGGGCAATATAGGTTAAGT
>CM053597.1:216858440-216884230 GCA_028646575.1 Pseudocheirus occidentalis
GGGTTGGCGTGCCTAAAACAATTTCCACCAGTTTTACTTTGAGTAGCCAGGAAAGAAAACATGAGCTCTGCCCAATAAACTTGAGCCCATCTTATCACACCCTTGAATCATCTCCTCTAAGGAAGCATCTTTTCTGAGCCTCGTCATAGACCTTGTAAAATTAGTGCTAGCATTCTCTCTCAACAGGATTTTTAATATTCTTTCAGTGCCTCCCATATCCCCCATGGCTCGAGCTACAGCCTCTTGCATTCGGGCAACAAAGTCAGTAAAAGGCTCATTTGATTTTTGCCATATTTGTGCAAAGCTTTCTTTGTCCTCTTTGGCCACAGGGATCTTGCTCCAGGCATGGTGAGCACAATTAGAGATATTTAAATAGGCCTCCTCTTGTTGTGCTGTGTCTGCAGAAGGACCAGTGTCTGAAAGTTGTTGAAACACAATTTGTATATGCACACCAGGTACTAATTCAGCATTGCTGAGGCGGCATTGCTCATGGTCCAAAAAACTGCCTGCCCTGGGGTCAATATTGCTCTGGCTAATGCCTTCCAACCATTGGGACACAGAATGGACTTTGAGATATTTTCCAATTGGTGTAAGAATTCCCGGCTGCCTGTCACATCCCCTTTTTCTCGTGCCCTCTCTAATGCAGAACATGTGAGCGGGACACCTGAGGGAACTCTAGTATCTATTTTTTTTATTTTGAGCCACAGTTCCCCTTTCTACTTCCCTAGGCCGACAGCCTGCCTCTATTTTACCTGTGCTCTCCTCAGGCGGCCTGCTTAGTACTACTCTCTCTTCTATTGTGAGCCAGCTTTCACACTATAATCCCTTCCTCCTTTCTGTTGATTCACCTGACTTTTGCCCAGCTCTGTTTTATCAAGCTGCTTCAGCCCTTGTCTTTTGCCTAACTCTATAATCCCAGGGTCTTTGCAAGCAGGCATGGGCAGCCAGAACTACTCCCTCTCTCTCTGTGGGATGAATCCCATCTTGGGCCACCTTCACTAGGAAAGACTGGGCCCATTTGAATACAGGCGGGGAACGTAGGAACTCCCTTTTCTCCCGGGCAAAGGCATCTTTTACTGGGTGGTAAATTGTGAAATAGATGCCTGGGACTTCCTCATCCTTGGGAAAGGTCCTGTAAGCCCCTCTCTTCTGGTATTATTTTGCCTATACATTCTACCATCTTTATTCACCACTCTCCAAGCCTCTGCTAATTCCCGGACATGGCGCAGTTACTTGAAATCCTCTCCTAGAGCCTCTCTGCAAATAGAGGTGTTCGTACCCATCTCTTTTGGGGCACTGGTGTGATTTTGGGGTCCTTCTCTCAGCCCCGAGGGTTCTTTTATCTACCCTGCCCTAAGTTGTGGCACCAGCGTAGCTGTAGCCACAGCTTTAACTCAGGAGCCTAAGGGCCAGCCTTAGGCTGTATTCTCAGGAGGGACTGAAGAGACCAGAGTTGAGAGAGAAGGTACAGCAGCTGACCTTTACTGTATTGCAGTGTCTTCCATAAATATCCTAGAGGTAGCATGATTCTCATGTGCACCCGAGGGGAACTGACCAAAGGAGGAGGAGCCGAGCCAGCTGCTTCAGCTGCCACTCATCAGGTGAGTGGTTTCACAAGAAACTTCCCCGTGAGCTCAGCAACTGGGCTGTGACCCTCAGCACCACAGGTGCCTTTAGACTCACACTGATCCCAACAGGGATGTCCTCTCATGTCTCTTCAATTGCTTAATCTTTATAATTTTGTCACATTTACTTTTGATTTACATCATTAGTTACTATGTATTCTGTTTTCTTGTCTCTACTTACTTCATGCTCCATTAGTTCCTAGAGTTCTTTCTATGCTCTGAATTCATCATTTCTCGCAGCACAGTAATATTCCATTACATTTATATAACACAGTTTGTTTGATGGGTATCTCCTTTGTTTCTGATTCTTAGCTATCACCAAAAGCACTGCTATCAATATTTTTGTGTATATGGGGACTTCTTATCAATGGTTTCCTTGGGGTATAAGCCCAGTAATGGAGTCTCTGGTTCAAAGGGTATGAATATTGTGGGAAAGGTGGACAAAATGATACTCCCTCCCCTCCATGATATGGATTCTCCTTCTCCACTGTGTCTCACTCTCAGAAAAGTGTTAATTATTACAGATTAGATACAGAGAGGTGCTGAGAGAGGTCCATGATAGGATCCTTCGCCCATCACATCCCTGATTTTTGCAGTGCACTTCTAATCTGTACCCTCTCTTGGTTACCTTTTTTTCTTCATTTGCCTCAAAATATTTTCCCTGGGTCTACACTCTCACACTCCCCAGGTGCGTGCCTCCAGGAGTTCCAAGTCCCTACCTCCTAAGGTAAGACAAGCAGACTTTTCAAAAGCTTCAAATCACCCAGGTCCACACCGACCCCTTTCTTTTTACAGATAGGAGCATTCATCAAGAGAACCCCTCTTCAGCACCAAAGCAAAATCTTCTTCCTTTCTCCGTTTTTTCTTTTTGGAGGGCAGTTGAAGTTAAGTGACTTGCCCAAAGTCACATGGCTAGTGTGTCAAGTGTCTGAGGTCACATTTGAACTCAGGTCCTCCTGATTCCAGGATGGGTCCTCTATTCACTGCACTACCTAGCCGCCCCTATTTTTCCCTCTTTTCAATCCTTCCTTCCTCTTTACCCACTACCATGAAGGCTCTTCTCTTTTTGAAAAAAAAGGAGTCACTTTCTCCTCATTACTAGCCCTTGATTTGACTCTGGCACATAACGCTTTCCTCTCTATCCCCCAATTTCATGTGTCCTCCCATGTTTTAATATAGTTCCACAAAACAAGCAAACAAATCCCCAACCAAACGAAAAAGCAACCCAAACCATTGATTTGTCTGTAGGTAGGGTTTCACTAGGTTTTATCCATAATGGTCCTAGTCCACTTCTTTGCTGTTACCTGCACGGGATTTCTGCCTCCACTCCCTGACTCCTTGTATGATTTAGAAAGTCTCTTTTTTTTTTTAAATTTTTTTCTTTTTTTTTTTCTTTTTGGAGGGCAGTTGGGGTTAAGTGACTTGCCCAAGGTCACACAGCTGGTTTTTGTGATAAGTGTCTGAGGCTGGATTTGAACTCAGGTCCTCCTGACTCCAGGGCTGGTGCTCTATTCACTGCGCCACCTAGCCGCCCCTAGAAAGTCTCTTATTCGTTTCTGTTGTCACTGTTTTGTTGTTACTGTCTTTGGTGGCTGCATTTATTCACTCTTCCTCAATTTCTGTCGTTTGGGATATTCAAGAAGCAATTAATCTCTTAGTTTATTTTTTTAAAAAGGTTTCAATTGCCCCTTTATTATTGAACATCCATCTTTTATCATGCATGATTAAACTCAGATTTGTAGGGTAAGTCACTCTGGGCTACATCCTGACCTCTCTTTATTGCTCTTCAGAACATATTCTTCCATTTTCTCCCATGTTTTCTGGTGGTACAAGGTAGTCTTGCAGTAGTCTAATTTCTTTTTCCTTGTATTTGAAAGGCTTTCTCCTAGCCATATGCAGAAATTGTTATTTCTGAATTTAATTGTTAAAATTAACCAATGTGTATCTTAGAGTTTGTGTTTTTGGACCTTTTCTAGAGATGATCTGTGAATTTTTTCAAATAGCATTTCATTGTCTATGTTCACAAATTTTGGACAATTCTCTTTTATTATTCTGTACATTATGGTGTTAAGGTTTTTTGTCCTGTTAAGGCTGGTTTTTTTTGTCCTGGGAGTCCTATAATCCTCAGGTTGTTTCTGCATCTTTTTTTCAAGATTGTTTTGCTTACATAGTGAGCATATATTTTTTAATTTTACTGTTTTTTGCCTCTCTTCTTCTAGATTGTTTTTCATTTCTGTATATTTTCATTCCTTAACTATTATCTCTCTTTTGTTTCTTTGGTGAGACTTGCTATTTGATATTCTAGTTTTTCTACTTTGCCCATTATTTTTTGTTGTTCAGGACATAAATTCTGCTCTCCTAATTCTAATATCTCTTTTGAACCACTCAAAGAGCATTGTACTGTGGTTCCATGTCTCACACTCCGCGGAGTTCTCTTGTCTCATAAAAGGTTGGGTCATTTTCTTTATTTTGCAGTTTTTATTCACAGATACCTCAACTCATTCACTAGATCTGGAGGCCATACTTCCTTCTGTTATTACAGTTTTCCCTGTTGACTTATCTGTTTCAATTCAAGGTCTTTGAGTTTTCTTATTCCTGGGATCTTTGGTAATTTCATTCCCTCCCTCATGCCCCCCACTGATTTTTCCCTATTCACCTTGTGACTCTGATGGTGGTTTTCTTTGGGGTTGGATTTCTAAGCTTCTCAGATTACTCTCCTGTTAGACAATTCACAGTTTACAAGTCTAGGTCTTTGCCCCAAATGACTTATGAATGGTCAGAATTGATCCCAGCTGGATGTTGTATTATTTTTTTTCAGGCTTAGGGGAGTACTGCAATCTGTTCCTCACACATATCTATCCTATATTCTTGCCCTGCTTCCTTTGTTCCTCAGTTCTCTGGCCCAGCATTGCGTTGACAATTCAGAGCTTTGCTACATTGGTGCTATGGGGATGTGGTCCATAGAGGGCTTTTGCTCTTGAAGGGCTGTTACTGGTTGTTGCTGCCCAAGCAAACTTCCATAGCCAGGATTTGGGTTCTCTATGGCATTGAAAAGGAGGTGGTGAGACTAGAGTGTGTGGTTGAGTTTTGTTACAAGGCCCAACTTGTGTGTCAGGTCCTTGAGTCTGCTAGTATAGTCTTGCTACTAGTAGCGTGGGAGGTGAGGGAGAGGTGCTGAGTGAACTCAGGATCAGTGAGCATTAATTCATGACTTGTTTGTTTTACATTTTTTTTTAAGAGTCTGGGTTTCTTAAGATTATGGAGACAACTGAAGTTACTTTGTCTTTCACACATAATTTTTGTTTTGGAGAGGTTTGAGAGATTGTGGAGATTAGAGAAATGTTGACTCCTCCATATTATCATGTACATGACCTGGAATTTCTGTGTGTATGATTCTTATGCGTGTCTACTCTTCTCACTGATAGTGAGTGTATTTAGGGGGAAATGAGTCCAAGTATATTGCTACCTTCCCTGACTATTTAATAAAAGTAACATCTTGGTCAGGATATGATTTTGAGTGGATGTGGTCCAACAGAATTCCTTGAACCTGAGAAAGCTTTTTCTCAGGTTCCCACTAGGGAGAGGGAGTTCTTTGGGGTACTACACTTGAATGATCTTCATTAATGACCTCTGCTCACATTTCACATAGCAACTTTTTGCTTCATAACTCTCTAACCTACTTACATAACATTATGTGTCATGACTATCTGTAAAGTAACCTCTAATTAGATTTTAAACTCCTTGAGGGCAACAGCTTTCTCATTTAATCTTTCTTTTTTCCCTACTGTTTAGCACTTATTCCTGGCAGATTCAAACTCTGCCTCAGAGAACACAACTCCCATAGGTTAGCCACATTGTTTGAATGGAAAAAATAAATAAAAGAAAAGAAAAAAGAAAAAGACTATTTTTGGAGAACTCACATGGGGCAAGCATTCACATAGTGGTCAGAAGAAGCAATGCAAGGACACTTTCAAGGTCTAAAGAATTTTGGAATTGATTATGTGACATGGGAGACACTGGCTTATGTGACATGGGAGACACTGGCACAGGACCTCCCAGCATGGTGTGCCTTCATTAAAGAAAGCAATGTGCTCTATGAGCAAAGCAGAATTGAAGCAGCTTGAAAGAAACCCAAGATGTGCAAATGTAGAGAATCCACCCCAAATGTTCACATGCCCTATTTGGGTCTGACCTGTGGTAGAACATTTTGAGCTTGTATTGGTCTGATCAGCCACAGGACACACTGTAACTTGACTCAAGCACATTGATGTTGTTTTGGTCCTCTTCGAGAATGAAGGACGACAACCAGCACAGTATTCTGTACTGAGTAGGTTCTTGATAAATAATTGTTGTTTATTAACTCACCATCTTTATCTAAAACCTATCCCTCTTCTAAACATCCATTTTTGTTGAGGACCCTCCATCTTCCCAACTACTCATGTAATCTTGAAATAATCACAGACTTTCCTTTTTTTACCACCTTGAAACAATTTAATTGCTGAGTCCTAGCAATTCTGCCTTCACAATCTCTCTTGCATTAACAATTCTCTCTTTCTCTCCATTAACATTCTAGGTCAGGCTCTTATTACTTCTCACCTGAATTCTTATATTTATCTCCTAATTGGACTCCCTGCTTCCAGTCTCTCACTCCAATATTTCCTGCATACATCTGCCAAAATAATCTTCCTAAAACACAGGTCAGATCTGAGTGCCTCTCTCCATTTGTGAAAATCTTCAGTGATTTTCTGTTGCCTCTAAGCATAAAATAGAAACTCCTATGGTTAGGATCAGTTGGTCAGTTAATTAGCATGTATTGAGCAGACTTCTGTGCTATGTACTGAGGATACAAAGAAAGGTTAATCTATGATTTATTGATTGATTGATTCCTGCTTAAAGAATCTCTAAATTTCACTCAACTTTTTCCCCTCTCTGCCTTTCCTGCTTTCATACTCTTACCCACTTTCTCCACTTTCACACAGGGTCATATACAACACAGTGATTTCATATTTATCAACTTTTAAAATGAAAAGGGACACAAAGAATTGGAAGAGGCTTATGTTTATGTGATCTGAGTCCTATTTCTTTGAATAATTTTCTTTCTATCAGTGATGACTTTTTGTACTCAGCCAGGTGAGTCTCCAGATAGTAAGGTCTGTGTTATGTGGTGAATCCTGTGAATGATTAACTTTCACTGATCACCTTCTTCAATTAACCACTCTACTTTTGAGCCAAATCTTTGATGTATATTATCATAGTAGTTGATATTGAGGAAGTGGGTGTTTTTGTTTTATTCTTGTGAAGAAGAATTTATAAGCATTTAAAAATTTCAAAATGAAAGAAAATGTAATCCATATGAAGACCCACATAATTAGGAGCACTGTCTCATTTTTGTGTATGAGGTAATTCAAGGACAGGTTCTATTTGATTTGGTAAGTTCACACATTTGGTAAGTTCATGTTAGATTCCACCTCCCTAATCTTTTCAGCTCACAGTCCATTCCAGTGGTACCTATGACTCCATTCTTCCCTGCTTTCATAGACTGAGAATAGTGCTAGACTCAGCTATTTGTTGTTCACGTCATTTTTTTTTCAGTAGTGGACACATTTGCTTAGTGTTGAATAGAGTCCTTACACCAGTAGTTAGGATCATTGGGGTTTTCAGCTTTTCTGTTTTTAACCAAACCAAATAATTTTGATAATTAATTCTTTGTTAGCAACTTTTGTGATCTAGTACTGCCTAGGTTCTCTTCTTTCTCATTTCTCTCCACCCCCACCCTTCCCTATTTCCCTTTAAGATTCTTGAGCTTTTTTTTTCTTCAAGATGAATTTTTTAAAACATTTTTTCTCACTCTCACAATAAACCACATTATATGCTTGTGACTAAATAAGTAATCTAGTTAATATTTTCATTTTTATTATATTGGCATGGTATAACCATGAACAATTGATATCTCTCCAATTATTTAGTTCTGTCTTTATTTCTATAAAGTGTTTTGTAGTTGGACTCAAAGAATTCCTGTGTGTGCCTTGGTATGGGGACTCCTGAGTATTTTATGCATTCTGTTGTTATTTTAAATGAAATTTCAATTTCTTCCTCCTGAGTTTTATTGGTATGATTTGTGTGGGTTTGTTTTATGTTCTTCTACTTTGTGAAAGTTATTGTTTCAAATAATTTTTCTGTTTTCTTTCTAGTTTTCCCCATAATATTTGTAAAAATAGATAATTTTGTTTCCTCTCTATTTATTCCCTCAATTTCTTTTTCTTCTCTCATTGCTACAATTAGCATTTTTTTTTACACTCTGCCAAGTAATAGTAGTAATGGAGCCTCTGTGAATTGAACTGTAGGGAAATACAATAACATAGACTTTCCAAGAACAATGGTTGAAGTTATCTGATTATGGTTACAGTCCTTGAAAGGGGTAAGGTAAGGTAATATAGTGCTTTGGTCACAAAGATGCAACTCTTTCTTATCCTATTTTTGCAAATTATTTGTATCTCTGGCACCTGCCATGGTCTTTGGTTCTAGGGTTACTTGATGCCAAGATTAAGGACAAACAACAACAAAGAAAGGTTAGGAAAAAAAAGTCTCTAACTATCAAAGAACTCACGCTCTGTTTCACAAATAACACACAAGAGGCACAGGAGTTTTTTACTCCAGCCTCTAATAGGTTCACTCTTGATCTGATCAGACAGGAAGGACAGGAAGACAGCTTTGGAGGTGTTAATCTTATTTTATTTCAGTCTAGTCTTCTAATGAGGGCTTGCTGATAATGGGAGCACCAATTCCTATAGCATTCTCTATTCACCCTTCTTGCAGGGGCAGGTGAGAGTATAGTAGCAGCTACCACCCCTACAGAATTCCCTAAAACTCAACAGAGGGTGGTTGAGGCAAACACAGATTCTCCCCAAAGCCTTGATGGGGGTGGGTCAAGACATACATAGCATTACACTGTCATATTTCCCTGTAGGTTTCCCCACTCACTGACCAGTGCCCACTTGCTTTATAAGGCAACAAAGAAAGTATATTGTCAGCAAGAGCCTCATAGGTTAACTTTAGCAATATTGTCATTCAGCACAAGTGTAGTAAATATGACTTATGTCATTCCTCTATCTCACTGTGTAATCTCAGTAGGACTGTCCATCACTATGATTCTAGGAATTACTATCCAGGATTCCTAGAGCTATTCTGGAAGTTATTATCTAACACCTGGAAACTAGAGACTGTCATGGCCATGGATTCTAAGAAACTAAACTCTAAGAAAGAATAACAAAATCCTCCTTACATACATACTCTAAGGGGGGGGGGAGGTGAGGGACAATATGCAAACAGCTATGTATAAACAAGATATACATATATGTATATATATAATGTATGTGTGTATGCATATACACAATGATTAAGATACAGATACATATGTATCTGTATATTTATGTGTGTGTACACTTACACAAGTGTAAATAAAAAATATACTCTATTCTAAATGGATAATAAGGCAATTTTACTGAAAGGATAAAGAAAAGAATACAAATATTCTCATTGTTAAGAACCATTTGCTTTGAGGTAATGAGGTGGCATAGTGAATAGAGCACCAGCCCTGAAATCAGGAGGACCTGAGTTCAAATCCAGCATCAGACACTTGACACACTAGCTTGTGACATCAGGCAAATCACTTAACCCCAACTGCCTTGTCTTCCCCCCTTCAAAAAAAATAGAAACATTTGCTTTAACAAAACAGAGGTGATACAGACAATTAGAGCAGGATATCGGTGACACACAGTACAATTAAAAGAGGGGTTCTTGGAAGGTGGAGCCAAGATGGCAGAGTAGAAACAGGATTTCTGAGTCACTCTGGTTCCCACCAACTTCAATACATGTAAAAAAATGTCTCTGAACATATTTTAGAGCTACAGAACCCACAAAGTGACAGAGAGAAACAGTTCTGCTAAAGGTAGCCCAGCAGGCTGACAGGAAAGGCCTATTGCAGCACACTGGGAGCCAAGCACAGTCCCCTGTGAGCCCTGTGGTTCCAGCCCCAGGGCAGCCCCGACCAGCAGCAACCAGAGCAGAGAGTGAATCACCAGCAGCTGTGGCGGTTTCGACACTTCTCAACCCATAAATGCCAAAGAGAAAGTAAAAGGTCAGTTGGGAAGTCTATTGGTACTGGGTGGAGAAAAGTATAGTCCAGCCCCTGCCCCTGAGGCAAGAAGTGGTGGAGGTGCAGCAGCTGCAGCTTCTTCCACAGCTGCCTCAGGAGCTCCTGGCATGCAGAACAGAGGGGGACCAAGCAACCATTCAGAGGGTAATCGCTCTTGCTTTAACCTGCTTGCATCTGGGTCACAGTCTTGGGTGGTGGTCCTGGGATGTGTGGCCAGTGTGCCAGAGCTCGTGGGGGCTGCATAGAGGACATTCTCCAGCTCCAACAGCTGTGAAAACCCCAGTGATTTGGGACATAGTTCTTTGCAATCTAACAGCAGAGTTCTACCCTGGCAAAGAGCTCAAAAGTCAAATAATAGGCTGACAATATGAGCAAGCAGAGGAAGAAAAAATAGACCACAGAATTCTTTTTTGGGGACAAAAAGGATCAAAGCATGGAAGGGGAGGAAGACAATGAAGTCAGAACTCCTGCATCAAAAGCTTCCAAGAAAAATATGAATTGGTTACAGGCCATGGAGGAATTTAAGAAGGACTTTGAAAATCAAGTAAGAGAAGTGGAGGAAAAATTGGGAAGAGAAATGAGAGTGATACAAGAAAATCATGAAAAGCCAGTCAACAGCCTGCTAAAGTAGACCCAAAAAATAATGAATAAAATAACACCTTAAAAAATAGACTAATCCAAATGGCAAAAGAGACCCAAAAAGCCAATGAGGAGAAGAATGCCTTAAAAAGTTGAATTTGCCAGATGGAAAAGAAATTTCAAAACTCACTGAAGAGAATAATTCCTTCAAAATTAGATTGGAGCAAATGGAAGCTAATTACTTTACGAGAAATCAAGATACTATAAAACAGATCCAAACAAATGAAAAAAATAGAAGGCAAAGTGAAATATCTCATTGGAAAAACCACTGACCTTGAAAATAGATTGAGGAGAGATAATTTAAAAATTATTGGTCTACCTGAAAGCCATGACCCAAAAAAGAACCTAGAAATCATCCTTCAAGAAATTCTCAAGGAAAACTAGCCTGATACTCTAGAGCCAGAGGGCAAAAGGAATTGAAATAATTCACTGATTGCCCAAAAAGAAAACTCCTAGGAATATCATAGCCAAATTCCAGAGTTTCCAGGTCAAGGAGAAAATACTGCAAGCAGTCAGGAAGAAACAATTTGAATATTGTGGAAACACAATCAGGATAACACAAGACCTAGCAGCTTCTACATTAAGGGATCAAAGGGCTTGGAATATGATATTCCAGAGGTCAAAGGAGCTTCAGCGAAAAATATGGTCATTAAATGAAATAGAGGATTTTCAAGTATTCTTGAAGAAAAAACCAGAGCTGAACAGAAAATTTGACTTTCAAATACAAGAAGCAAGAGAGGCATGAGAAGGTAAACAGGAAAAAGAAATCATAATGAATTTATTAAAGTTGAACTATTTACATTCCTATATGGAAAAATGATCATTGTAACTCATAGGACTTTTCTCAGTATGAGGATAGTTAAAGGGAATATATATGCATATAAATGTATGTATAGGAGGGTGTATGTGTATATAAATCCATATGTGTGTGCATATGTATGTACATGTATGCATAGACAGAGGGCACAGGATGAATTGAATAGGAAGGGATGATATCTAAATAAAATTAAGAGGAGAGAGAGGAATATATTGGGAGGAGACAGGGAGAGATAGATTAGAGTAAATTATCTCATATAAAAGAGGCAAGAGAAAACTTACAATGGAGGGGAAGAGCAGGAAGGTGAAAGGGAATGGGTCAACCTTACTCTCATTGAATTTGGCTTAATGAGGGAATATAATACACACTTAATTGAGTATCTTACACTACAGGAAAATAAGGGGAAGAGGATAAGAGGGGGATAATAGAAGGGAGGGCAGATTGGGGGAGACGGTGGTTAGAAGCAAACACTTTTTAAAAGTTCAGGGTGAAAGGAGAAAATAGAATACATGGGGACGGGAAAGATGGAGGGAATTATGGTTAATCTTTCACAATACAACTGCTATGGAAATGTTTTGCATAACTACACACGTACAATCTATATGGAATTGCTTATCTTCCCAATGGGGGTGGCTGAGAAGGGAAGAAGGGAAAAAATCTGGAACTCAAAGTTTTAAAAGCAAATTAGAAAAAATTGCTTTTTACATGCAGCTGGGAAATAAGATATACAGGCACTGGGGTACAAAAATCCATCTTGTCCTACTAGAAGGTTGGGTGGTGGTAGTGAATGAGGGAGTGATATGAGACAACAGATTGGGGGAAGGAGTATTCAGTAGGCTTGCTGTTTCCGGGTGGGGGTGACTCCCAGGGCTAGGGGAAAGATGGGGAGAAAAATTTGTAACTCACAATCTTGTGCAAATGAATACTGAAAAATAAAAACAAATGAATTGAGAAAAAAGAAGGGTTTTTAATCAGGGGTCCCCAAATTTGGTTTTAAAATTTTTTGATTTTCAATATACTTGGTTTCCATTATAACCCCTTTTTTTATGAATTTAAAAATATTCTTAGAAGGGGTGCATAGGTTTCACCAGACTGCCAAAAGGAGAAAAGGAGAAGGATGGAGCAGGCCAGGATGCAAAAAAGGTTAAGAACCTCTGATGAAGATGATTTAGTTAAGAAACATTTTAAAAAGATACCAATTATAGTATACCACCCTTAGATAGTAAACTTTTTTTTTCTTTTCCACCAAAATACAGCAGCCTCATGATGAATTAAACCAAGATGGAGACTTAGATTCCAAGTTATAATTAAGTTCCATTTCCTGAGGGAGGGCAGTGCATTCAAGAGTTAACTGAAGGTTTATCAATCAGACACATAATTAGGATCTGGGCCAGACTCATTTTTTTTAAATGTCAGTTTTACGAAGATCCTCCTTTTCTCCCCTTCCCCACCTCCCAAAAAGCAAGAAAAACAAAACTCCTGTTACAGACAAATGGAATCTAGCAAAACACATTCCTGTACTTGGGCCAGCCCCAAGACCTGGACACATAATCAGAGGCCAGGGCTTCTCCTGGCTTGCAAATGAAGAGTTGGGGTGTGTGTGTCTGTGTGTGACTCTTGGTTGTACGTATATGTGCCTGAAGTGTGTGTGTCTGTGTGTCTGACTCTTGGTTGTATGTGTGACTCTTGGTCATATGTGTATGTGCCTGAAGGTGTGTGTGTGTGTGTGTGTGAAAGACTCTTGGCTGTGTGTCTGACTCTTGGTCATGTGTCTATGCCTGACTGACTCTTGGTTCTCTATGTGTGTTATGTGTGACTCTTGGTTGTGTATTTGTGTTTATGCCTGACTGACTCTTGGTTGTGTGTGTGTGACTGACTCTTGGTTGTGCGTTTGTGTGTGTGTCTATGCCTGATTGACTCTTGGTTGTGTGTATGTCTGCACCTGACTCTTGGTTGTGTTTGTGTGTGTCTATACATGACTCTTGCTTGTGTTTGTGTCCATGCCTGAAGGACTCTTGGTGTTGTGTGTGTGTCTATGCCTGACCGACTCTTGGCTAGGTGTAGACGCGGCCCCCCCCCCCCGCCCCCGGCTCTCGGTCACGTGTACACGTGCGCCTGTGCACCAGAGTTTGGCTCCAGCCCCCGGCGGAGAAGCCCTAATGCAGAGTTTGCTTTAGGTGGGCGGGGCGGGGAGTAAACACCGCCCCTCTGCCCCTGCGCGCCCCAACGGCCGCGGTGACGTCACCGCCCGCCCGACAGCCCCTCTCCTATCTTCACCGGTTGTTTTTCTACCCCGGCCCTCCTAAAAATGGGGCTATGGCTTGTGGGCACCGCCTGGTGTTTTTTCTGGGGCAGCTTCGCCTACGGCACCGGCCAGCGGTCGCGCTCGTTCAGGGGGGAGAGTAAGCGCCCCCGCCCGCGCTTTGAGCTGGTCTCGGGGGAGAGGGGATCCGGCTTGGTCTGAGGAGGGGTGAGGGCCCGGCCCCGACGCGGCCCAAGCAGGAGTGCCCGGCAGGGGCAGACGCTCTGGTGACCGCAGGCCAGAGCCTGGACCCTGGGGGTCAGTTGCTCTGGCTGGTGCCCAGTGTGGAAGGCGTCCCTGGATGGTCACACCACTTATGAGGGAGGGGCAGGATGGGAGGGGGCGGTTTAGGGCCCTTTACTGGCACCATATACACACTATGACTCAGCCATGGGCGCTCCATCTGCGCATGCTCCAAGGGTAGAGCACCGGTGGCGGCCAGTCCCACTTAAGCAAATTTCCTTGTATTTTATTAACTTAGTGGCTTCCTTTCAAATTAAGATTAAGTAGCATCTGTGTTGAAGAATGGCATTTCAGAATGTTTGCAAGTGCACGGTAGGTTCAGCTTGTCTTTAAAAAAAAGTACTGCATCAGTGCCTAGAGAAACGAGGGGTAGAGATTGTGAATAATTTAGAAGAGGAATAGGTGATCAGCTGATGCATCACGTGTCCAGTTAAACTAACGTCTCATTTCTGTTTGTATAGATTGTGGGACTGTACCACTGGTGGATGTGATTTCAGGGTCTCGAATTATAGGTGGTCAGGAAGCTCATATTGGAGCATGGCCATGGATAGTTAGTCTACAGTTTTTAAGTGTTCTCGACAAACCCATTCATTTGTGTGGTGGATCCGTAATTAAAGAAATGTGGGTTCTTACAGCAGCCCACTGCTTTAAATCTTCTAGGTATGTATTAAGCATTACTATATACTATTTTGGGCACAAGTCAAAAGTTTTAAAATGACAATGTTCTTCCCCTGTTGGGCTCCTAATCCTTTTGTTTGAGGTTGCATGCTTTAATGAAGAGGAAAGCCAGAATCGGTTGGAAGGTTCCTTCACAGTTTATAAAAGAATGGGTGACAATACAAAACAAAAAACAAACCAGTTTTATAGACTACTGTTTTAACTTCATATATGGGACATGGTTATCATGCCTCAGTATCATAACTAATGACTGCCCATTTTGAGGCAAAGAAACTTTTCTTACCCTAAGGAGCCCTTGCAGCAAAATAAAATTGATTGAGCACACACAAATAAAAAGCAACTTCATTTAGTTAGGATTTCTTTTTGAAACAGGTTATGGGAAGGAAAAAGGGTCTAATTCACCCAGAAGTGTATATTAAGCTTTAAAAAAAAAGATTCAGGGTAAATTGAAATATACTTTCCATATTTTGGCCAATTAAAAGATGTGGTAGAGGGAAAGGAGGAGAAATACGGTAGAGTCAAAAGAGGGAATTTAGAAATGATACTTTCCAGAATGTACTCTAAATAAACCTAACTACTTTCTCTTTCAAAACCTCCCTTCAGTCCCCCACCCCTAAAACCCAACACCATTCCCATGACAACCCAACAAATACTTTGTGCTTTCATGTCCCCATGCCTTTGCTTACATTATTTCTTATTCCTAAAGTCTAAGTACAAACAAAAAATTATTAAACACCAACTTAGTCTCTGGAAAGTATTACTTTAGGGCAAAAGTTCTTAACCTTTTTTATGTTATAGACTACTTTGGCAATCTGATGATGCCTATGGATCCCTTCTCAGAATAATGTTTCTAAATACATAAAACTCATAGGATCAAAAAGGAAATAAATTGTATTGAAATACAATTATCAAAATATATATTAAAAAAGTCACAGACTCCAGGTTAAGAATCTCTGCTTTTGACACTTGTAGCACCAATGCAATATTCACAGTGCCCATGATCACTATAAATATACCTGCATGGTGTTCAATTGCAAAATATAATAGACTCTCCATATAGAAGGGAGAGGGGAACATTTATTCTGACACCAGAAAAACAATTCCCAAAACCAATAAGCTGATTCCATCATAGTAGCAAAGAAGTTAATAAGCCATAACAGCAGAGAGACACACCATCCTTTAGCCTTCCCCAAAACCAATATTTTTACTCACAAGCCTGATTGACTCCCTGGAACATGTGCTCCAAACTTATCCCACCACAGGCTCTATGTGATTACATTCAGCCTGTTTGGAGGAAGAGTTTATTTTCAAAACAGGGAAGGTTTTCAAATTCCCTTAGGCTTATTAAGGGGCAAGGAAGATCTTCAAATTACCATTACATTTGACCCTGAAATCTTTCATGTCCCTTACATAGCAAAAATATATTAACACATTTCCTTACATAGATTAATGAGATTTTAGGGGTAATTGGTGTCACCAGAACTTTGTAACAATATAACAGGGATAATAGAAAATAAGCACATAAAACAATATCTTAGGGTGGGGGCTTGGGCATAAGCACCCTATCTTTCCCTCCTCGAATGAATGGGGCTCAGAATCTTGGGGTGAGGGGTAAAGATCTCTTCTCCAAACCTACTTCCTGCTGAAACTGGATTTAGAGCTGTCCCTGCCCCAAGAGGTCCCATTCGAGACATCAGTTTTTTAACTGGCATCTGGAGCTCAGTCAACACCAGGTCCAGGGGTGGCATGTTATAGTCATGGACAAGGGGGTGGCATCTGGCTTAAGGAATCAGGCATCCAAAGGTGGAGGGTCCTAAACCTGCAGGAAACAAATCTGGCAAACAAATTTAGAAGCCAAAAAGCCAAAAAGAGACAAATATAGGTTCAGCTGTGCTTCTGTAGTCCATGAACTCACTATCATAGCCTCATTCATGGTAGAATACATGAGTTAAGGGTACAATTTTGTAATCATCTTCTGAACAAACAACAGCCACAATATTGTATTTCCCATGTGCTATAATCTCCACAGCCTTTAGAACATCTTCTGACTCCTGCTCTACGTATACTTTAACTCCTAATCTATTTCTGTTAGTATGACCAACCTTCAGTTCCTCTGATAGTTATTTCAGAAGGAGGGGCAGTTTTCACAGAGGGTTATTGTGTCACAAGGAATAATAACTTGAACTATTCCATCATTTTTACAAAACTGTATGGGTTATTCACCCAAGTTTTGCAATGTTACAATAATTTCTCCTTGATAATTAGAATCTCGTAATCAATACATGTATACCTCAAACTGTTACTCCTGATTTAGGTAATATCCATCCAAAGTGATTTTTAGAGATTCTCATACATATTCCAGTAGAGATGTTTCTTATTTCTTTTCTGTACAACTAAATGTCCTCTAAACGATGCAAATCATATCCTGCTGAACCAGGTGTTGCTGGATCTTACCTCACAGTACAATATTTGGGATCTTATATGTCTGCTGTTTTCTACTTTGAGATTTGGGGTCATCCTTCTGGCTAGAAGTATACTTCCTCCCAGTGGTCTATTATTCAGATTACATAAAGCAGTGAACAAATTATCTTTCCAATGTTGATGTGAATTATTAGAACTTAACTTCCTTAACTATTCTTTCAATCATCTATTCATTTTTTCAGTTAACTCAGATGCTTGTGGATAATATGGAATATGATATATCAATATCTCTTCATTTCATTACCTTTGAAATGTGACTCATTGTCATTTTGAATCTGAATTGAGGTTCCATAATATAGATTTATGAGATCTAGAATTTTACAGGTATTTTTCTGGGTTGCTTTCTTATAAGGATAAGCCACTAGTATGCCTGAAAAGGTGTCAACACATGGACATAGAAAACTGGCATCCTTTATCTTGGGGTAGTGAGCCAATATAATCTATTTGCCAAATTTTGACTGGGACTTTTCCCCTTGCTAGAGGGAACAATTCATTCCTTTTCCAATTTACAGATATGATATTCCTTTGCTGTTTTAACAGTGAATGAGAATGAATACCTCAATCTTGTGACTGCTGTTGTGTGTATTCTGAACCCCTAAATGGGTTTGGTGGACCCATTTTGCTACTATTGGATTATCAGTTATTGTCAAAGTAGGACAATATGTTGAATAGCAATCATTTCTAGTTGATCAGCATGTACATTGTATTCACATTCTGGCATGGTGAGGGCCATCTACATGAAAAACTAAAAAAATAGTTACCAAAGACATGTCCCAT
The DNA here is from genome assembly GCA_028646575.1 of Pseudocheirus occidentalis. Taxonomy (NCBI): domain Eukaryota; kingdom Metazoa; phylum Chordata; class Mammalia; order Diprotodontia; family Pseudocheiridae; genus Pseudocheirus; species Pseudocheirus occidentalis. The sequence goes on from CM053597.1 coordinate 216,876,158, forward strand.
ATATCTTCCCATGATTCTTTGCCCCAGATATATTTACCATGAATTTCCCAATTTGGATTTTTCCATATAGGCATCCATGTAGCTAACCCATTAGCTACCGCCATGAATCAGTAAATATATGACACTGTCCTCCGCGTTCTGTTTTGATAGCTTGATGTACTGCCATAAGTTCAGCATATTGACTACTTCCACCTATCCCAGTACTTTCCAGAGTTTGCCTAGGACATGGGTTATAGACTACTGCTTTTCAGAGTCTTTTATGGCCCAAATGTTTTGCTTTCCCATCAGTAAACCATGCGTGTTTCTTCTTTTCTTCAGTTAATCCATCAGGTCTGTCATTCCATTTTACCAAGGACTGTACCAACTGTTGCTTTCGTTCAGGGAATGTATCATGTCCCTTAGTATCAATGTTTGCTATAGAGCCATGTAGAGTAGAAACTCCACTTTTGCCTATTTTAGCTCTATTTTGAATAATACCATTTCCATTTAATTGTGCTGGCCTCTTGTGCATGTCCAATTCTGTGAGAAGCTGGGGTACTCATTACCCAGGTCATAATTGGGATTCTAGGCCTTAATATCACCTCATGGCCTAGAGTCAGTTGTTCAGTCTCTACCAAAGCCCAATATGCAGCTAATAGCTGCTTTTCAAAAGGTGTATATTCAACTCCAGATGAAGGAAGTTTCCTAGACCAAAATCCTAAAGGTATATTTTAACTTTGTTGTTTCTGCCATAAATTCCAGTTTGCATAATCATCCCGTACAGTCACTTGTAATTCCACAGGGCCATTTTTCATAGGCCATAAATCTAGGGCCAATTGTATAGCAGCCTTGACTTCTTCAAAAGCATTACTCTTCTCAAATCCCCAGTCAAATTCATATTTCTTCCAAGTAACTTTATATAAGGATTTCAGAATCTGTCCCAGATGCTGTATGTGATGTTGCCAATATCCAAATAATGCTTTCAACTTTTGGGCCTCTTTTTTTTAAATTGACTTGTTTATTTACTTTTAGTTTGCAAGATTCAGTTCCAGAGTCACTTGAGTTTAGATTTTCACCCCTCCCTCTTCCCCCCCCCCACCATGGTGGCGTACAATCATGTATAGGATCTGTAAACACTTTCACATTGTACAATAGTCTGGTTGTATAGAAGAGTTATAACTAATGGAGTGAACAATGGGAAAAAAAGAAACAAAACCAAACATGGAAAAGAATGATGGCATGTATTGCTTCAGTCTCCATTTAAATTCTGGTCTTTCTAGATCTTTCTCTGAATGGAAATATCTCCTTCCATTCTGAGACTCGTAGAGTTGTCTTTTAACTTTGTGTTGCTGGGAAGAGTCCAGTTTATCAAGGTTGGTCGTCATACCTATGATGTGTCTATGACTGTGTACAAATTTTTCCTGGTTCTACTCTTCTCACTTAGCATCAATTTGTATAAGCCTCTCCAGGTAATTATGAAGTCCATCTCCTTCCCATTTCTTATAACACAATTGTATTCCATTACATTCATATACCACAACATGTTCAGCCATTTACCAATTGATGGGCATCCCCTAAGTTTCCAGTTTTTTGCCACCACAAAGAGAACTGCAATAAATATTTTCGTACATATGGGTCCTTTTCCCACTTCTGTGATCTCTTTGTGATACAGTCCCCAAAGTGGTATTACTAGGTCAAAGGGTATGCAATTATTCATAGCCTTGGGCCTCTTTCTTATTTGTAGGAATAAGAAAATTCTGAATCTTTTGTAGGGCTTGTGGAAGAATCTCTAGCAGTCCTTTATTACATTGTGTATCCCAGAATTTTACATTCTGAGATGGTGCCTGAATCTTTGTTGGGTTAATTTCCCACCTTTTGCTTTTCATATGTTCAGTCAAAAGTGTCAAGCTGTTCTCCACTTCTTTTACATTTTTTCCCTGTATCATAATATCATCAGTGTAATGGATAAGCTGTACATCAGGTAGCTTTAATTCATCCAAATGTTCAGCCACAATCCTATGACAAATAGTGGGGCTATATAGATATCCTTGTGGCAAAGGGGTGAAAGTATATTGTCTGCTCTGCCAAGTGAAAGCAAACTGGTCCCATTGTACTGGCCAGACATGATTATTCCATTGTGTGGTTGTAGGTACTAATACTCCTGCTTTAACATAGTCCTTTATAGTAGTGGTAATTTCATCTTGCTCATCTAGCACACAATACTTACTTCAGAAGGTTCAGGTAAAGTGATTGGGTCCATTTTAAATTTTCACACTAAAGCTGTATTAATTCCTGTCTTCCATACTACAAATTGGTATCTTCCTTCAGGTAAACTCAGCATCATACCTCTCAGTATATCTATTCCAATGATGTATTTAGAAATGGGTGCAGTAACCACAGTTATTCTTTCTTAGGTAATTGTCCAGTTTTCATTGTTAGTCTGACTTGTCTGGCTGATATTTCAGCCCCTCCTAGTCCTGTGATGGTAATAGGACTTCCATGCTTGAACTTGTCTGGGTTCTCATAAATGAAGGAGGTCTCCGCCCCAGTATCAATCAATACCCTGGTTAAAGTATTTGATCCATTTTTCCAATATATAGTCTGATTGATATGGGTACTGTAATCTCGTCTGTGTATTTCTTTAATCTGAGCTGGGTCTTGTCCAATTTCCTGTTCTCCTTGAAGGTGTGATGAACTTGGATACAATGGTTCAGGAGCATCTGTGGCTCAGCTCTTACTTCTCTGTTCCATCTGACATTTAGCCCCTTATCTTGGTGCATTCTATATAGTCCATTAGTTGGGATGCCATCGATTTTTCCAAAATCAACCCCTGCTCTCACTGGAGCAGCAAACAGTTCTTTTCTTGCCAAATCTATTCTGACTTTGAATCTGCTGGCCATTTACTTTTCTCTCTTGAGGAAATTTGTTTTTTTTCCCATTCTCCCAAGTCACTTAGCTGTGAAATCTTATCTAGCACCTCTGAAAGAGGACATGCTATTTCACCTATTAGTAGAGTAAGAAGTAGATGCTTATAAGCAGGAGGAGCTATCTTCACCATGATATTACTATGAGGAGCTGCTAAGAAGATTTCATGATATGTGTCTGCATTCTCCAACCTTGATAGAAGTTTTTATTACTTTTTCTTTCACTTTCTCATGCAATATCTAAGTGAGTACCAGAGTCTGTCTCCACTAGGCCACATAGAATCAGTGGGATACATTCTGTTGCATCCAGCAGCAGCTAAAGCTAACAGATTGGTTGTATTGTTACCTCCTGCCATATGAAAATCTCTAAAAGTTTGCTGGACAAAAGGATTCTGACAACTACTTATAAATTTCTAGCAGTCCATGCTATCTACTTATACTCCTCCAGCTCCTTCATCAGAGATTCTCACCAAGACACTAAGGACTCTCCCATTCTTTGAGTGAATCTGCTTAATATATCAGTAATCTGCTGAGTGAAATCCTCAGTTATCTCCCTGAACACTGGACTCCTGGTTTTCCCGCTTTCATCTTAGTAAGGGGCAAGCTTCTGCCCTTGTAAAAGCTTCATCATGAACTGTTATTATCACTTTGTAACATTGTATTGCTCTGTACAACACATGCACTGTCCTGGGAATTGTCATAGTAGCTAGGCTCTGTCTCTACCAGAATTATCTGAACTTTTCTTCTGTTACTTTTCTGCTTCTTTGTCTGAGCCAAATTCACAGTGTCCCTCTCTTGTACCACCTGAGGCCCTCCACCTCCCTCTTCTAAAGGAAGGTTCGAATGCTGAAACATAGCCAGTTCCCTTTGCATTTGAGTTTTCTCTTGTAACAGCTTGTCTCTGGTTTTACCTATAATACAGTAACCTGTTAGTAAAAACCCAGCCTCTTCTACACACTGCCTCCAGCGCTCTCCCAGATTTTCCTGGTATTCATTGCAAACATGTTTCTAAATCTCTAGGTACTCCCTGCTATAACCTCTGTTTCACAGAGCCCTGTACTTTTAGACCATTCCCTTGCTAGGGAGGCATAAATTAATATAGTCATTTCTTCTTCCAAATCTCTTCCGCCTCCAGATAGATATCTGATACCTTCTGATCCCATGCTTGTTGCCAAATGTAGCACCAATGCAATATTCACAGTGCCTATGATCACTAGAAATATACCTGCATGGTGTTCAGTTGCAAAATATAACAGACTCTCCATGTATAAGACAGAGCAAAACAGTTTTTTCAAAGCAGAAAAGTTTTCAAATTGCCATAGGCTTATTAAGGGTCAGGGAAGATCTTCAAATTCTCATTACCATTAGAGCACTAAAGAAAATACAAAGTATAGAAGGTCTTTGTTCTCCAGGAAACCCCAAATGATGTATGTAATATATCATCACAATAATAAAGTACTATATTGTTTAATAATAAAGTAATATGTGAGGGTCTTGAATTGGGCTTTAAAGGATGAGTAAGACTTGAACTAAAGGGAGAAAAAAGGAGGGAAACAATTTCAAAAGTTCTTTCAGGGCAGGGTCCATGTCTTATCTATAGTCAACAATTTTATGTAGTTTTATACTCTCACAGGCTTCTCCTTTTTATTCACAAAACCGTTATCCATGTTGTTTGATCTGGACCATTGTATCTCCCTCTTAATTGGATTCCCCATTTCCATTTTCATCCCTTTTTCAGTCCATCTGCCACACAGCTGGCTAAAAAATATTCCTAAAGCATGAATCTGTCTATGCCACTCACCTCCTCAAGAATCTCCAGTGTTGTACCCGTTACTTGGTATTTAAAGTCCTTTGAAATCAGTCTTCAGCCTATCTACACCTGTTCTACACTGTACCCCTTATGACTTCTACATTATAGACAAAATGACTTCTTTGTGTTTCCCTGAACTTGTCATTCCATCTCCTGCTTTCATGACTTTGCACATACTGCCTCTTTCTCTGAATGAATTAAAGGAAGCAACTTTATTACACTAGCAAGACCTTAAAAAAAAACAGACCTCCAAGGACTGAGTTTTAGTTTGGGGAAAATTTAGATTCAGGATATCTCTGTATGGGGCGAGGTGGGAAGGGATTTCCCTCTCCCCCATTAACCATGACTTCCAGCAAGAGATGCATATTAGAGGGACAGAGAGAGAAAGAGATCCAATCCAACAACTTTAGAATTAGTTTAAGAGAGTTAAAGAAATAGTTGAGGGAGCAGAGACACAGGCTCCAGAGAAACACAGATGTAGAAATGCAGTCACTCAAGGGAGGAGACATCTTCAAGAAATAGGACACGTGGCAGCAGAGAAGAAGGCCTCCTATGGAAAAGAGTAGACCCTGGAAACTTAAAGAAGGATACTACACCCAAGGAGAGTTGCACAAGGACTTTCTGAAGAGAGAATGGACTTCTAGCACCTTCAGTAAGAGGAGTTGTGCATTGCCTTTGACTCACAGTATCCTGTTTCACGACCATTATACTCTAAATTTGATTGCACTCTTTCCATGAACACTGTGCATTTGTTAGAAAGTATGCCCCAGGTTTAAGGGGAGAATGTTTTGTAGCTACTGTTTGTTTTTTTTAACTATCCCATCTTAGTAAGAGTAAATTGTGTAATATTGTCAAGGAGAATCTTGCTGGGGGGACCTTCTGAGCTACTTACCCCTAGAACCTAAGGCAACCACTGCCCTCTGAGCACCAAAGCCAGGAGTGTCAAGTCTAAGTTGGGGAAGTAGCCCAGAAGGAGTGTTACAGAGACAATAAAAATAATGTAACAAACATGGATATTTATTTAGAAAAATCCTTTAAAATGAACCTATCTATAACAAAAGAATCCTATTTACATTGATCCAGTGATGCAGGTTGTAGCCAACTTGTGCTTGTCTGCCCATTGTGACTTATTCATATCCTTCTATACATTCACCAAATGTTAGCTTTCTCCTGAAATAGATAAAGGTACCAGTGGAGAAATCTGCCTGTGTGCCTGTCATTTGTCACCCTCTCCATGTGACCAGCCTATTCTCTCTTCTCATCAAACATTGGTAACATCTTTTAATCTTGACCTTTTAAATTCTTCATTGTTTCTATATTACAGTCTCTGCGTACCTAGCATAAGCCCTTCCATTTTTAATTTGGAAATTGTTGTTGCAGTCTGTGCCTCACTGCTATATAACAACACTGGTAGAATGCTGGTATTTAAAAAGACGGGCCATTGCTTACAACGGAAGCTTGGAGTCATTAAAGGAAATTAGCAATTTCCTAAATCCAATCCAGCCTGCTTTTTTCTTCCTGTTCCACTCTGTGCCCAGCTCTGTGTCCAGCTGCACTGTTGGTTACAGGTAGATGTACAGATATGAACAAGTTCTATAAACTTTCCATCCAAATGCGTGATCAGGGCAATACATAGTTGTCATCTACTTGATCTGTTCTGTCTGGCTGTTCAGGCCAAACTCTTTTGAATGGTTATGGCTGTCTTCCAGGATGCTCTTCACTGTTCTCGGACTTGATGCAACTAGCGCAATGTCATCTGCAAACAGGGACATTTGGAGGACCTCACCATCCACAGGGGATCCCTCTTCAGTTTGGACTCCACATTGAATCTTCTACATCACAGTGTGAATTTTTTTGGTGAGCATAAACTTCCTATTTTATGTCTTGTTTGATGTTTGTCTCTGAACTGGGTCATTGATGTATCTTTCAAGGAATCTTGAATGATTTGGATGTGTGGACTGGCTTTATTGAAAAAGAACCTTTAAAGCAGCATATTTATTACTTTACCAAAATCAGAGATTTTCCTAAAGAGTAATCAGCACAATGAGATCTTATATTCTCTACATCTTTTAGTCAATTGTGAAGAGGTAAAGATGTGGCCCATTGTTGACTATCCCTCGCTTAAAACCTGCTTGTTGTGGTCTAATACCCTCATTGAAGGTACTCTCAGTTTGTGTATAGTTGTCTTGCATAAAGTTTTTGTATAGGTAGAAAGATATAAGAGAAAAGGCATGTAGGGTGCTAGTTGTTCTTGTTTTCTCAGTCACCTTTTTTGTTATTAATAAAGTCACAGTGTGCTTCTCTACTTCTGGTACCTTCCCCACCTTTAGATACCTTGTATATAAATTCCTTAACACTTTCTTAATTGTGTCTCCTCTGGCATGCATCTCCTCTCTGTATACTTGATCTAATCAGCCTCTTTTCCCCAATCTTCACCTCTTCTGTAGGACTATGATGTGGTGGTTCCTCTGTCCTTGACAATGAAAACAGATTGTTATGGTAGTGCTCTTGCTATATCTGTTTCATTTTTCTTCTATTTGTTGTCCTCCTTCCTTTTTAAAAAAATCCTTAACTTCTCTTGATATGGTTTTGCTTAGGTCACTTGCCAAGTTATCTTTTAAATGCTTTTTGTGATCTGCTTCTCTCTGCTTTATAAGATATTGTTCATGATTGTCTATCATTTTTCTTTGTACAATGTTATACATTATATTTATATTCTAAATTGGTTTTGAATTTGGACATCATTCTATGCTTGTTAAATATCAATGGTTAAATTTGTATATAAAATTATTGTAATTGATGTTCTTTTTTAAAACAACATAGACTTTTAATTTTGTGTTATTTTAATTCTATTTTATTTTACTTTCAGCTTCAAAACCTTTCTATTCTACCTATCCTCCCATCTACCATTGGGAAAGCAAGAAAAACAAAATTCATTACAAAAATATATAGTCAAATTTTTTTCAATCCCCTGTTGTTGTGGTGGCTACTCAAAACTTATATGTGGCTTGACTGTGGCTCCTTGGTACTTGAATTATTTCTTCTTGCTGGTTTATAGTATTTTTTTCTCTGACTTGGAAACTGTGGATTTTGGATATAATATTCCTGGAAGTTTTCATTTTTTTTTTCAGGAAGCAATTAAATACAGGCTGTACATGTATAATTACACAGAACATCTACAGTGGGCATATTGTGAGAGACTGATTATATATCCCTCCTTCCCATCCCCCCCCTTGTTCCACTCTCTACCCTGTCCCTGTCCCTTTACAGAAGTGTGTACTTCCAGCAACCCTCCACCAGACCCTGCCCTCCCCTCTGTCATTCCACCTCTCATCCCCTTCCCCCTACTCTCCTGTGTGG